>JAWNLL010000074.1:0-350628 GCA_035042425.1 Drosophila flavopinicola | reverse complement strand
TTATACCCTGAACCCATTAAAAATGGGTAAAAAGGGTATTATGGTTTTGTGCAAAAGTATGTAACAGGCATAAGGAAGCATCTCCGACCATATAAAGTATATATATTCTTGATCAGTATCAACAGCCAAGTCGATTTAGCCATGTCCGTCTGTCTGTCTGTCCGTCCGTCCGTCCGTCCGTCCGTCCGTCCGTCCGTCCGTCCGTCCGTCCGTCTGTCTGTATGAACACGCGGATATCAGAGACTACAAGAGCTAGAGACTTCATATTTGGAATATAAGTTCTCGTAGTGCCGGGACAGATCAAGTTTATTTCATTTTATCGATAACTCGACCCATTCAAAAGTTATCGATAAATTTTGATTTCAGACTAGCGTTTTTGGGCCATAACTTAAAAGTTATAAGAGCTAGAGGCCCTTAATTTGGCATGTATAATCTCGAATAGCATACCCATGTAACAAATGTTTCACTTTTTGGATATCACCCCCCAATCCCCCTAAAAGTTCAAAAAACGTATTTTTGAAGGTTCGACCGTGCAATTTGGTTTGGACACACACTTTATAGTTAATGCAATGTCCTAAAAATTTCAGAAAGATCGGACAATAAACAGAGAAGTTATTTAAGATCTAACTTTCCATAGTGTGGGGCTCAGTAAAAATGCAAGCTAACTGCTTAAATCGCTTGCACTGCTGGTACTGCTTGTACTGCAGCATGTGTGTGTTTAGATTAGTATGAATGATTGTAAGGACTGGGTTCAGGGTATCTCCTAGTCGGGCACTCCCGACTAGAGCACTCCTACTTGTTTTTTTATACCCTGAACCCATTAAAATGGGTAAAAAGGGTATTATGGTTTTGTGCAAAAGTATGTAACAGGCATAAGGAAGCATCTCCGACCATATAAAGTATATATATTATTGATCAGTATCAACAGCCGAGTCGATCTAGCCATGTCCGTCTGTCTGCCCGTCTGACCGTCTGTCCGTCCGTCTGTCTGTATGAACACACGGATATCAGAGACTACAAAAGCTAGAGACTTCATATTTGGAATATAAGTTCTCCTAATCCAAGGACAGATCAAGTTTATTTCATTTTATCGATAACTAGTACCGTTTAAAAGTTATCGATAAATTTCGATTTCAGACTTGCGTTTTTGGGACATAACTTCAAAGTTATAAGAGCTAGAGGCCCCAAATTTGGCATGTATAATCTCGAATAGCATACACATGTAACAAATATTTCACTTTTTGGATACCACCCCCCAAACCCCCCAAAAGTTAAAAAAACGCATTTTGAAAGGTACGACCTTGCAATTTGGTTTGGTCACACATATTGCTTGTCCCAAAAATTTCAATAAGATCGGACAATAAACACAGAAGTTATTTAAGATTTATCTTTCCATTGTGTGGGGCTCAGCGAAAAAGCAAGCTAACTGCATAAACCGCTTGCACTGCTTGCACTGCTTGTACTGCAGCATGTCTGTGTTTAGAGTAGTACGAATGATTGTAAGGACTGGGTTCAGGGTATCTCGTAGTCGGGCACTCCCGACTAGAGCACTCTTACTTGTTTGGTTTTGCGCTGGGTAAATTTGAAAAGTTAAACTGAAGCTAGGTTAAAGTTGTTGCTGATAGATGATTGCATATTAATGCCAAAAATAGACAGTTTATTTTTTGCTATTTATATATATTATTATTGCCTTAATTCCTACATCAGATTATTTTTTATTTTTTTAAATAAATAAATTGAAGCATGTGTTTTGTAATTTTCTATGAATTTAATTGGACGTTCATTTGGAGTCATTTCTTGAATCATTTGTATTTCTCACTCCACAAATGTTTTTTACGCATGGAAATAATAGCAGTTATAATGTCGCAGGAATTGTCAGGACTGGAGCTGTACTATGTGGCATTGAATAATTTATAGCCGGGCAACTAATTAAAATTGCATGAACACGTCTCGAATGAAATTTAATGAAAACATTTGATTTCAAATGTTGTGGCTGCCATCCGTGGCTTCTACTCCTCCATCTCCTCCTATTTGGCGGCTGGTATCGGAGCCATGTCCATGTCCTGTGCGCTTTTATTACATTAAGATGCCGGCGACATGATCTTTTAATTTCATTTGTATAAATATTTGCTTTCTATTTCCAATGGGCTGCCGCCTGCCATGCTGACTGAATTTTCATGGAGTTGTCCAGTGTTTTTTTCTCTTTACTAAATTATGTTCGTTTGGTTGGAAGTTGGGGTAACTGAATGAGAATCAAATAATGGCTGCTTCAGCTTGAGCAGTTACAAAGTGAGAGTCCTCTAAGTACTTTAAAAGACTCGATTTTGTGGTTTTGTGCAAAAGTATGTAACAGGCATAAGGAAGCATCTCCGACCATATAAAGAATATATATATTCTTGATCAGTACCAACGGCCTAGTCGATTTAGCCATGTCTATCTGTCTGTACGTCTGACCGTCTGACAGTCTGTCCGTCCGTCGCTAAGAGCTGGAGACTACTTATTTGGAATACAAGTTGTCGCAGTCCCGGGACAAAATAAGTTTGTTTAATTTTATCGATAGCTCGACCCGTTCAAAAGTTATCGATAAATTTCGATTTTAGACCAGCGTTTTTTGCCCATAAATTGAAAGTTATAGGAGCTAAAGGCACCAAATTTGCTATGTATAGTCTCGAATAGCATACACATGCAAAAAATACTTTCGCTTTTTGGATATCGTAACCCCCATCCCCTCAATAGTGAAAAATTCTCATTTTGACCTTGCCAATTGGTTTGATCGCCCATCTTATAGCCAATTTTATGTCCAATAAATTTCACAAAGATCGGGCACTTAACACAGAAGTTATTTAAGATGTACCTTTCAATAGTGTGGGGTCTTGCGAAGAAGTTGGTCTGCTTAAACTGCTTGGACTGCTTGCAGTATGTTTGTGTTTGTATGGATGTGCATTGATAGGTAAGTATGAATGGCTGTAAGGGCACTCCCGACTGGAGCACTCTTGTTACATTTCTAATGAAGAACTGCTCACTTCTCCTAGCATTGAGACTTGTCAACTTGTCCTTAAAGCCGAACTTTTGCTGTTGTTTTAGTAAGCGCTTCCAAAGCTGGCCATAACCCGACCATAAACTTTTCTATTCCCAAAACTTTGAGTTATTTAAAGTAATGAAGCGTTTCTTACTGAATTTTCAAACCGAACTTTGGCATTTACTTCAGTTATTATCCCTAACAACGCTAAAACACAAGCAATCTATTAAAAACTTTTATATTTTCGAAAAACTTGAATTTAGTTATTTTTTGACAAATGAATAACTACTTTTACTCAAGCTATGCATAATAATCAGAAAGAGTTTCAACATACGTATACTTGATTTTGCTGGAGGTCCCAAACTTTGGCGCTGCCTCGCTGTTCAGTCAGCCAATCAATTTCAATGGGCCGCAATTTGTCGGGCATTGTCATAAATTGCACTAATGCCTAGGCTCCAGACTGCCCCACCTGCCCCACCTACTGTCCCATTCTGTCTCGCTGGTCACCTGTCAATTATTTTAACAAGACAAAACGCATCAATGGCGCTCATGGAGCTCATGGAGCATATCGAATGGGAGGGGGCTCAGCTAGATTTGGTAGTAAATTTATACAATGTGTCAGCCATTTGCTTTATCTACATGAGCTATGCGACTTTCTATATATACTATATACATACATATATACATATATATATATATATATAAGAGAGGGAGCAGCGTTCCTGGAACGTGAAAATCCCCTTTGCGTTGAAATGGCTTAATGTCACTTTATTTCATGCGGTCTTGTCACGTCTGTCTGCGCTTTTTTTGGCACTCAGTGATGTCTTTTTTTGTTTTGGCTGGACTGGGCTGGGCTGGGCTTCAGTTCAATTGTTCTGACCACCCCACCACCACCACCGATGTCCATCAGTCAAATGTGTATCGATTTCTGCTGTGTTGCTGTTGCTGTTGCTGCTCTTGGCATTAGTTTTGCCAATCAGCACGCCCCAAATAGCTTGTCAATTATTTGGTAATTTCATTGGGCACCGGTGACAATGGGATTTGTTGCGTTTCATTTAATACTTCGCTGCGATTCTGGGGCACAGTGTTCGTAACTTAAATCAACAGCTCGCAGCAGCTGTTATAAATAAAGATTTTACGCCAGCCTTTTAATTTATTCAAAATAGTCATTTCCGTGAGCTTTGGCCGGCCAATTTTTGGCCATTTTTGGCGCGCCCCCATTTCAATTAAAATGCCGACTTATGTCCAAATGGGTTCGACAATGTGTACAAAACGAAATCCCCCGTCGAAAACAAAGCCGCTGCGTCCCTGAACATTTGTGTCTGTCTCCTCGCCAGCAGCTCAATTTAAATGCCGTCATGGGGATCAACATCAACATCGACATCAAACTGCCTATCAATTGCAGGCAGCGTGCCATGAAAATTGAAAATTAGCAAGCCGAACAACAAGCAGCAGCAGGAAAGGGTTGTGTTGTGGTCCTGGCTTCCGCTAATTGGCAATAGTCACCCTTACCCCATCCCCCTACCCCTCCCCCTACCCAGCACCCTTAATATCTCACTCCCAATTGCAGTATGTGTTCCATTGTCATGTCAAGGGGTTTTATAGTAGCTGCTCGCAAAATGTTTTAGGCCGAGTTAATTTCTTTTTGTTATTGGATCTTTTTTAGAAGGGGATCTATGCAATGAGCTGACATTTGATTTATTGAGATGTCGTTAGGTTTGTTCCGCTCTGCTGGCCATAGAGTATTATTTGTTAAGCATTGGCAGTAATTGTTCCTCGTGCTGATCGTATCAAGGCTTCAACCTATTATGTTTGTATTGGCTTCAAATTTATTTTATAAATATATGGAAGTTTCAGTTAATTACCTTCAAATTTGCTTGTAAATAAATATATATTTCTATTTACTCTTGGTTGGTTTTGACTTTCGTGTCATTTGTTTATTTGAATATATTTTAGAAATATAAAAGTACATTTACAGAACTATATCATCACATACATATAAAATACAAGGAAAAACTCAATATTTACACATTCATGAATATATTATTAATTTGAAAAGGTTTACTTAATTGAAAGTTGTTTTAGCTATCAAAGCTCTATGAAATGAAGAGCAAGACTTTTATATATATTCTTTTTTATATATTCTTGTTCAGTATCAATTGCCGAGTCGATCTATCTGTCAGTCTGTCTGTATGAACACGCGGATATCAGAGACTATAAGAGCTTGGACTTGATATTGGAATATAAGTTCTCGTAGTCTCGGGACAGATCAAGTTTATTTCATATTATCGATGGCTCGTCCCGTTCAAAAGTTATCGATACATTTCGATTTCAGACCAGCGTTTTTGGGCCATAGCTTAACAGTAAAAAAAGCTAGATACACCAAAGTTGGTAGGTACTAAATATTTCACTTTTTGGATACCACCCCCTAATGTCCCCAAAACTTAAAAAAACGCATTTTTAAAGGTATGACCTTGCAATTTGGTTTGGTCACACATTTTATTGCCGATAAGATCGATCAGACAATAAATGCAGAAGTTGAGCGTAAACTGCTTGCACTGCTTGCAGTATATGTATGAATGTAAGAGCTGGGTTAAGGGTATCTCCTAGTCGTACACTCCCGACTAGAGCACTATAACTTGTTGTCTTTGCCATTTTGAGTAGAGTCTTAACATAAAACTTACTTAACTTCTTTTGAAAGCAATAACGAAAAGGCCTTTGTCACATTAGTCTTAGTGAAAGTCATATTCACTTTCTCAATTTTCAAATGGTTCCTATTTAGTTTAAATTGAAGTAACTCCACAACATTTTTTCTACTCTGTCTGCAGCAATCCAAGCAACTCAGACAACAAATCACAACGCCTGCTCGCCTAATCGAGCTGGGCAAACAAACCAATCTCAGTGTCCAAAACACACACACACACACACACGAGACTCTCAACAATGAAGTAATTGAAAAAATAACTTCCCCATGAAGCAGGAACTGTCCGTCTCTATAAGTCCTACCCCCTTAAACCACTGCCTGAGACTTACTTGCAATGTTAAACAAGTGAGAACGTTGCAGTCGGGCGGAGCCGACTGCGTAATACTCTGATACCATTTTAAGAACAGCTGAAAGCAAGTGAACAGAAAATTTTTGCTGGTGTTTGGGTGACCCGAAATCGGCATTCCAAGTTTTTGGGAACGGGAGGGGCATGGTCGATCTTAAGAGGGGGTGACCAATTTCTACCAATTTTGGTGACTCTAGCTCTAAAACTGTGGAAGATATAAGCTTTCGCGATTTTTAGGGGCGGGAAGGGGCGTGGCCCCAAAAAATTTGGCCGATCTTTAGAGGGAGTGACAAGAAGTCTATTTTACAAATTTCTTGACTCTAGCTCTAAAACTGTGGAAGATATACATTTTCGCGATTTTTGGGGGCGGGAGGGGGCGTGGCCCCAAATTTTTTTGCCGATCTTTAGGGGGGCTGACAATAAGTCTATCCTCCAATTTTGGTGACTCTAGCTCTAAAACTGTGGAAGATATAGGCTTCCGTGTTTCGTGGGGGCGGGGTGGCTGGGGGGCGTTCTAGTGGGCGTGGCCGGAAAATCCAGGACGCAATCTTTTGGGCTGGTCAGCCCTAGTCTAAATTCCAAATTTGGGGACTCTAGCTTCAAAATTGCGGGAAATATACACGTGTTATCGAATTGTGCAATCATGTATATCGATTTTCGCGATTACGGGGGCGGGAGTGGGCGTGGTCGAAATTTTGTTTCTGTAATCTGTAGAGGACGTCAACAGTAATATATATTCCAAATATGGTGACTTTAGCTCTAAAACTGCGGGAGATATAAGCATTTCAAATTAATTTTGGAGGGGGGCTGGTGGGCGTAATAATGGGCGTGGCCGATTAACCTAGGATCCAATTTTTTCGGGAGGTCACCAGCAATATACCTACCAAATTTGATTACTCTAGCTTCAAAATTGTGGGAGTTATTCACGTTTAATCGATTTGTGATTTGAGGTGTATCGACATGTTACCGATTTGCCAGCCTCCCAGTGGGCGTGGCATAAATTTGGAACAAACTTGATCTGAAGCAGATAGCTATAATCATAACGCAAAAGATTTCAAGAGTCTATCTAATATCGTTTCGGAAATACGCGCGTTCATCCAGACAGACAGACGGACAGACGGACAGACGGACGGCCTGACGGACATTCGACAAAACCAATATACTATGAGTACCTTCGGTATCAGAGTATAAAAATATATAGAGAGCATATATTACAGCTGCGACTGCAAAATGCGCAGGGATACAAACGCAAAATGCCCAAAAACCCAAGTGTCCAGTAACAAAAATAATAATATAATAACAACAACAACACCAAAAAGAATCTCTGGCATCGTTGGTCACTTTTGCTCGTTGAGAAATTGACATTTAAACATGAAATTCCATCCAAGTCGAGGCAGCAACAATGGCCCAGGCCACTTTTTGGCTATATGTCGGCAAATTGTGCCCCTCTCTCCCTCTCTCTATCTCTTTCTTTCTCTCTCTGCAGCATTTTTCCTAGCGCTGCACGACTGCAATCTCAGCATTGCAAGCATTTCAACCAAAACTTTATATGGCTGCAGTTGAAAAAGAAATTGAAAATAGTCGGCAGCAGCCAACCTGCTCCCCAACCCCTCCCCCTGCACATATCTATGTATGTTTGGTAGGTATTCCCCATATGACTGTCTATCTAGCTGTCTATATATGCCTTGGACAGAGCACTGCCTCCACGTCTGTGTGCACTTATCGATTGCACATACGTCGCGTTGTCCCAAAGTGTTGAAAGGCGAAGCAAAAAAAAACAAGTGGAGAAGGATTATCTTCGGCGTGCCGAAGATTAAATACTCTTTTCGAACCTTTAAGCAATTGTTACTATTTTTCCGTGACTGCTTATTTAATTCGCAGATATTAATGTCGCATACATATACCACTACATATAAAATAAAATATATAAAGGTATTCATGTAAACAGGGACGTTTCACTATCCGCAGCTCGTGGACGCGTCCGTTAGCATTCATAAGTGCTACCGAATTGAACAATAAACAAGTTTCAGTTTTTCCAAAAAGTCAAAACTACATTACATATGTATACTACAATAAACATACCAAATTTTGTGCCTGTTGCTCTTATACCTTTCAAGGCCGCTGTCGGAAATTGAATTGTCATAAAACTTAATCTGAACATACGAGAGCTTATATTCAGGATTTGAGATCCATATTTTTTTTCGCGTGGCATTGGTTTTGCCAATGAATCTAAATTTTTCTTTTGAATTATTCTATTAAAGTTACTTTATGTATGAAAAAAAAAATTAGAAACAATTTAAAATAAGTGAATTTGATTACAGCTATTATATATTTGAAAAGAAGAATAAGAAAAAAAGAAAATAAATGACCAGTCGCCGCTGGTCTTGAACCCGGGACCTCTCGCTCACCAGTTCGCAACTTTACCCCTTACGCCACAAGCCGTTTTGATGATCGCTGACAAAATTGCTTGAAGAGCCGACTGTTACAAATTTCCTTCTTTGGTTTTCCTGCAACCTGTAGCAACTCGCGTTTGTCAGCATTTGTTTTTTCGCGTGGCATTGTTTTTGTTCTAAGCCATTGGAAGCAAATTAATTTGATTACAGTTATATATTTGAAAGGAAGAAAAAGAAAAATGTATTAAATTAACAATCAGTCGCCGCCGAGGCTCGAACTTGAACTTGCGAAACATGCGTTCGTTAGCGCGGCTCTTTACGCCTAACGCCACAAACCGTTTTGATGATCGGTGACAAAATACCTTGAAGAGCAGACTATCAAAAGCTTTCTTGCGCTTGACTTTGTTTGCTCATATGCACCTGTTTTTTCAAAATATTTAATGACGCATATCTTCGCTGTTTATGACTCAATCGATTTGCGATTTTACCCATTGATGCGTTATAAGGATGTTCAAGTGTACAAGGAAATTTAAGGCAATTGCTTTGAAAACATCGGATTTATGGCCAAAACCGACTTTGAGGTGTATGGCAGCTATAAGATATAGTGGTCCGATCCGGCCGGCTCCGACCAATGTGCTGTCCCCTTGAATAATAAGTGTCTGTGCAAAGTTGCATCGCGATAGCTCAAAAACTGAGGGACTAGTTTGCATACATACAGACAGACAGACAGACAGACAGACAGACAGACAGACAGACAGACAGACAGACAGACAGACAGACAGACAGACAGACGGACATGGCTAGATCAATTTGTTTTGTTTTTATAAGCATATTGGCAGTAACTTTTGGGGGTCTCAGACGCTTCCTTCTATGCGTTACAAACTTCAGGACAAACTTAATATACTATTTTCTTCGAAAAGAGTATAAAAAGCAACAAACAAGGGAACAAAAATTGTAAAAAAGAATGGGAAAAGCAATGAAAATGTGCACAAAAGTTGAATCAAATACCAAATACCAAAAGTAGAAATCACACATTCTTACAGAGAGCAAAAACCCATTAACACTAATCGCTTCCCCACAGACACATAAACAATTTATCTGCCACACATGTAAACATACGTGTGTATGTGTGTGTGTGTGTGTGTCCTTGTTGTAACTTGCCCGCAAGATCGAAGTCAAAAGTTTTTCGTCGGCGGCAGCAGACTTGCATTTTCTTCTTCTTCATCTTCTTCCATTTTCTATATATTTTCTTTTATTTTTTATTTTTGTGTGAATATTTTTGCTTACGCTGGCGGAAATTTATCACGTTAACCTTTGGGAAACGCTCATATAATTTATCTTCAGGCAAGTAAATTTTCAAAAGCGAGCCTGGAATATAAAAAAGAAGAAGACGAAGTAAGGCAGCTACGCTTAGTGTTGCTCTGGGCTCCACTTTTCCTGCGTGCGTGCTAAAAGTTTTCTTTCCGACTCTGCCACACAAAAATACTCAGGGGTGCTAGAAAACTACGAGTGTGTGTGTGTGTGTGTCGGTGTTAGCTGAAAAATTGCACGGCATTTAAAAACATGCCATGTGTGTGTATGTCTGGCTGTGTGTGTGTGTGTTTGTGTGTGTAGGATCTGCACTTACTCTCAATCAGCCTCCTCTGTTAGTTGGCCCTAAACAAAATTAGGTTAATTTGGTGTGCGTGCGATTGATGAGCTACCATCCAAAAACACTTGGCAAATAATTAATAAAAATTCCGATGCTTTTTGAGGCAGGATTTAAAGCTGCGATTGCCTCAGGAGGTCAGTCGGCCAGGTGTTGGAATAAGAATTATTATTTAAGCAGAATAGAAAAAGTATGAGCAAGGAATTTAAAGGAATATGCAAATGGAGAAATATATTAAATTAATTATTTTTATCAAATTAAATTAATAATGAATAATTTAAAAATGGTTATACCAATAATAATATTCATTGCTGAACATTAAGTTTATTAAATTAAAAGGTTATGGTTCTTAAAACTAAATTTCAAAATGTAAAATTTAAGCTGAACTGGAATATAATATATTCCCTAAATATACTCTTGATTCTAGACTACAGCCTTGCGATTGATGCTTACAATTTCGATTCATTAAAGTAAATTTTGCTTAATTTTGCAGAGAATTTCATTGAATTTGTATTTAATATAATCCGTAGTACATTTTTAAAGCGGCACTCCTTCAATTACTTGCCGCAAGCCTTTCCATTCATGTGAAGCTGCTTTTAATATGCTTTGCATTGTTGGCTCGCTCGTTTCTTGATTTCGCAGCGCTGTGCTCAATTTTCTGTCTGGTGGGTGCAATTTTTCTATAATTTCTCCATTGCTCACCACATTGTCGCCGCTTCATTAAAAAAGTTTTTCCTTATAGTTTTCGTTACATAAATGGTGAAAACTTAATTTCTGCTAAGTGAACTTGTCAAGTTTTGCGCTCTCGCCGCACTTTTGTTGTTGCCATTTGCCGCCGCTTTTATTATAACTGCAAGCGTTCAGTGGCAAGCGGCGAGGGGTTGTAAGCTAGTGGGGCGGCTGGAAGTGGGGGTGGTGTTGGGGGTGGAGGTGCTGGTGGGGCTTGTCCTGGGCAAGGCGTCGTGCTAACAGCATCCCTGCGGCTGCCTTTGACACTTTGGTGGCCAATTTTTCTGTTGTACTTCTTGCCTCGCGATGTCCTGGCGGTGCTTTAAGCGCATTAAGTGCGACTGCAACGACGAGTGCAACAACACTGTAAATGGAATTTAAAATGGTGGCACTAAAAACCGTGAAAATAATTGCACTCTACTACAAAGTGCAGACAATTTAATGGTACACTTGCAAAATTATGTTATCTTGTTGTTAATATATAAAAAAACGCATATGCTTATCGGCAAAACAGTTTGGAATATCAAGAAAATATGAATTCAGTCAGCCATATTGCATGAGTAATAAATTGGGTAAATTATACAAATTCTTAATACAAAATTTGAAAAATTGACAGAGAAATTAACGGATGCGAAAATAAAAACTTTCTATTGCATAAAAAGGCAAAATCAAATGCTTGCTACATAGCTACTTCAATGGTTCTTAATAATATTTGAAATTTGTTTATTTTTATTATTTATTTATTGTTCTTATTTCCTTAATGCAGCAGGTTGAACTTATATAAAGAAAGTGGCCAATATTTACAGTATTTTCGTTACTAAGTTGTATTTATACAGTTAAACTTGATTGAGTCACATTAAATTTAATACTTTTGTATTATTTGATTCTTTTTGTGATCTCCATCAGAATTTACATATTGACGATTGCAGTTAAATTTAAAAGTCATGCTCACAATTAAACAGCTTAACTGTGCACAAAGTCAAAAAGTGCTGACTTGCCGAAGGATTCGTTGCCTTCGTTCATTCACACATGGCGGTCATGGAAAACTGCATCAAATTTCAATTAAATCAGACACAGATCAACACTTCATAAGCACATGCGGCATGCGGCAAGCGGCACAGACTCAACAGTCGCAAGCCAAATCAGCTGCAGATGGGTGCTCAGCTGCTGCGGGGATAATAGCCAGAGAGACAGACAGAGACAGAGACAGAGAAAGGAAGAGAGAGGGAGGGATGGAGCAGGCAAGAGGAGTAGGAGCAGGCAAGCAGCAAGCGCTGCACATTTAGTCAAGTTAAATGAACCGCATCTATTGACTATCTCGCCACGGCAATGCCGATGCCGTTGCCGATGCCGATGTCGATGGCGTTGTCGATGGCGATGGCAAATTTTGCTTTTGAAGGCAACATAAATTTTTCAAACGATTGACTCAGCAAAATGACCATGAATGTGTGACATCAGCAATGGTCGCCGGCGAGCCCCTCGGGGCCCTCATCATCATCATCATCATCATCATCATCATTATTATCAGCTCCTGCAGGACGTTGCCAGCAAATATCCAAAGGTAAACACGTGCATTGCCTGCTTCCGTTATCAGTCAGCTTGTTTGCCAGACATAGCCCAGCAGAGCCCAGCAGGCAGACGGGCAAACAGGCAAACAGTCAGACAAGGCCACGCCCACCTTGGCCGCCTTCGATTTGTGTGCTTATTGACGCTTTGAAGTCTGTTGAATTTGTACAATTTTGTCGCCCCGGCTGAGTGGCCAGCAAGTAGACAGCTGCCCTCTCCCCACCCCACCCATCGACCCCATCGAACCCATCGAGGCAGCCTGTGTGTGCTCGAGTGTTGAAAATTAACTTTGAAAGATTTCTGCAGCGTCGTATTGCTTGATATTGCATTTGCGGTTCATTGGCTTGCCAGCTGGCGATCTATTGCTATGGCCAAGTTGCCTGCATATTGCCAGTGCGAGTCAGAGTCACAGCTCAGAGCCGCATACGTTGCGTATGATTAATTTGCATTTGACAGCGCTTTTGGTTTTGGTGAAATGCATTGGCAATTAACTGATGTACAATAGACAGATAGTTCAAATGGAATTGATCACTCAGTTTACTGTAAGCAACTATAATTGCAACATGTGGTTTTGTTGTATGTTCTAAGCTGGTTGAAGGACAATGTAAATTACAAATATCTAGAGAGCTTAAGTGAAGAGTACTCAAGCCTTTTATGTATTATAGAACATTTAATAAAGTACATAGAATGGTTTATTTTAAATTTATATTTCATAGAGTAAATAAAATTTTTTTTCAAGTTTAATTGATTTTATTAAAATAGTAAAAAAATGTATTATTAATATGCATATATCTGTTTGTAAGTTTATAATGCATGCAGCTCATTTTTAATTTTATCTATGGTTTTAATCTGCCTATAGAGCTCAGCTCTTGCATTAATAATTATTAACAGTAGCGAAAAGCTCGTTATTTTGTCTCTAAACTAAGTATTTAACTGGCTGAACTTGACACAGGATTATGGCCAGAGTTGGGAGCTGTTAACAGCTGCCAGATAATGTTGAATGTCAAACGACATTTGCAAAAGGTTAAATAAATATATAAAAATATAAATAAAAAAACACACAGCAACACGAGCAGCAAAAAGCAAATTTCCCAAGGCTGTCAAATGCTAACGGCTTCGTCCTGCCAACTAATAAAACGTGCGCTAAATATTTATGAATTTTCATTTTACGACACCTTCGAAAGCAGCTGGAAAAACACAATGGTGAAAATTGTCGTTTCGACTGGACGCTGGTCAGTGGCTCTTATATAATTTAAGCCACGAGCGCAACAGCAAAATCAACAAACAAAATGCCAGTGAACAAAAATTAACATAAAACGTAAAAATGCACAAAAAAAAAAAACAAAAAAAATATGAAAAAATGGCAAAAAGAAATCACGTTTTGCAATTACACAAAAGAGATTCACAGCAACGAACAGCAGCTGAGTACAAGGTAGAGACAGAGAAAGAGGGAGAGAAAGAGATGCTGGCAGGGAGTGTGAAAGAGATGCACATAGCGTTGGTTGCTGCTCAAATGAGTTTTTGAGGCTGTGCACAAACAGCAAGCATCACAGCTAATGTGCTGAAGTTTTGAGTGTGTTTGGAAACCATAAAAGAGCGTCAAAGAGGGAGAGAAAAAATATAGAAAGAGAACAATAACTTGAGGGTGAGTAAGACAATGAGCAACAAAGAACGCTTGTTTATTTAGGCAAAGAGCAACCACAAAAAAATGCAACATAAAATTTAAGAATTTTTGTGTAGAAATTGCAACTAAAACGAAACTCAGAGCTTGCTTCAGCTCTTTGTTTGCCACTCTTAACTTATTGTCAACAACATGGTCAAAAATTTCTAGTCATTGTAAAATGTAAGAAATATTGCATACTTTTGTGCGCGTGCTAACAATTTATTTGAATGGTGTTAATAAAATGCAGATACTTGGCTTGGCTGCGGCTTATAGTTGGCATTGTATTTAGTGAAAGGTCGGTAAATTATGTACGCGACATGCTCTTAACTTATCATCCAATAATACCTAAAGCGCACCCATATCAAATTGCTTATGGTTATGCAGCCTTGGCACGAATAATGCGCCCGAATTCAACTTTAATCCAAAAACTGTAGCCAAAATTTCAAGCCTAAGCTGCATTCTGGCAAAACTTTTGCAAAAGTACGCATACGAAATTCCGCCTAGTGAACATTTGTAACCGAAAAACACAAATATTCCCAGAAGACCCCAAACTAAGCCGAACAAAACAAGTCACGTTTTTAACCAGTCGCAGCACAAAACAAAAACAGACGCAGCAAAACAAGTCGCAACGAGTGTGCTGAGGGTTGGGTGTGTGTGTGGTGTGTGTGTGTGTGTGTGTGTGTGTGTGTGTGTATGGGGGTATTGGTTGCGTCTCTTCTTCCATAATTGTATTGCATAATTTTAGCACGCTCCGATGTAAAGTGCACGCCATAAATACGCCTGGAAATATGCGGCAATATATTTGCGGGATCTGCCTACAAGAGTCCGCACACAATTCGCACACTACTTTTCTCATTACAAATTGGATTTCGCAGTCACATTTCGCTTATTGCGTTAAAAAATCTATGTAAATTTCTATATGTGTCCGCTCTCTCTCTCTCTCTCTCTGTCCTCTCCCCGTCCCACTCGCTCCTGCTGGCTGCACGCTATCTGGGCAATTTTTATAGCATACTTTTGTGGGGCTCTCGTGTTGCAGCTGCACGTAGCGCAGCATTTTGTTTGCATCTTATTATTATTATTGCCACAGTGCTGCAGATCCGGTTAGAGATATACACACACACACACTCACACCAACACACACACACACACACACACAAAATATACAAAGAGGCGTACTGCCGGCTGCCAAGTTATTGCAAAAATATATAATTCACTGTGCTTTTCTTGTGCACCATTCTCACTCTCTTTATCCCAGTCTTTTTGTTGCAAATTAGCAGTGTGGCAATGTGATAAAAAAAATGTTTGTGGAATATTTTGCGCAAAAGAAGTTTATTGTCTGCAATAGCGCAGATTATATAATCATGCTTGATAAGCTTGCCATGTAGCACACTTTATGCCAGACTGGTTTTAAATGGTTCAACATGAAGAAACTGAACACTAAGCAACTAACAGTAATCAAGGCGACGAAATCAAACTGATCTTCTGAATAAAAATATTTTAAAGCACTTTTGTCTTATTGAACAATATTTCATATTACTCCGCTTCGAGATAATTTCAAGGTATTGCTCTAAACAAATGCAATTAGCAAAGGGTTTGCAAATGTTTCCTAATTCCACAACAATTACAAAGCAACAAATTACAAACTGTATGTTTCAATGAGTTGCAAATGCCTTACAAAAGATAAATTCTGTTCAATTTGAAGGTCTGGCTTTTCACAAGTGCATTGGAAACTTTTGTTTACGGCCGGAAAATTTGCTGGCCAAATTCCGATTTTCCCTTAGATGCAAAGGGCAAAGTACAAAGCAGTCAATGCTTCAGCTACTCCATATTCCACTCTCCCAAACTTCGCTGACAACTAGTTGAGAGTGCTCTAGCCGTATTGGAGATATCCTGTACTCAGGACTGCATCATAGGCTTAACTGTGGAAATAATATATTAACAACTCTTTTCTGATTTAAATATAACAGCTCGCTGCTGCAAGTGGTTGTTCAGAATTTGAAACAATTGTACATATATGTATTTCTACAACTTTATGCTAGTCGGTTTTACCAATTTCTCGGTTACAGGGTAAAAAAGGGAATCACAAAGTTTTCGTTTCTCATTTAAAAATTGTATGCATAGATATTTTAGAAGTTTGGTATTTGAAGCAATTTGTGTGGTTGCTTAGAGAATTGAAAGCTGAGTACTAAGCAAATTGCAGTGCAACTTTATGCAGTTGTGTGTTGCATCTATGCCACAAAGCCTATTGAGGAAATTTCTTTAGTAACATTTTGTTACTTTTACAATGTTTTTGAGAAAGTGGCAAATTAAATGCCTATAGTACGTATTTCAAACTACAAGTGGTTAAACTTGATTATAAAACATTTAATGTTAATTAACAACCAAACCTGTTTATATGAGGCAAAACCTTATCGAATAATTATTTATAACTTATATCATAGAAATTCAATGGAAACTTAAATATCAGCTATTACGTTTATACACTCTTTTCGAAGAAAATAGTATATTAGATGTGTGCTGAAGTTTGTAATGCATAGAAGGAAGCGTCGGAGACACCCAAAAGTTACCTCTAGTAGGCTTAGGATGACAAAACATATTAATCTGTCTGTCTGTTTGTACATATGTACGCAAACTAGTCCCTCAGTTTTAGAGCTATCACGATGAAACTTGGCACAGGGAATTATTATTCAAAGGGACAGCTCATTGGTCTAAGCCAGCCAGATCAGACGACTATATCTTATAGCTGCCATATAGCTGAAAGTCGGTTTTGGCCATATATCCGATCTTTTCAAAGGTACCGCCATCAACTTCCTTGTTCACTTGAACATACTTATTACTCATCAACGATCAAAATCTAATATCGATTGGCTAATAAATAGCGAATATATGCGTCATTAAATATTTTGAAAGAATAGGAGTCCTTTTTACAATCTCTTAAATTTTGTCAAATCTTTTTTTCAAACATATAGGTTCGAAAAGAGTATAAAATCTTCGGCACGCCGAAGATAACCCTTTCCCACTTGTTAAATATGATACATGCGCAAAGATAAATGCATGTGCACATCTGAAATTAGTTTACTGCTTGAAATCCAATTATATGTATAATAACTACTTGTTATTTTACAGCTTTAGCAACTGTTAATGCGCTGGTCTTAAGCATACGGACAAGTGGCGCGTATCTCATGGATACAACATAAAATTTAATTACCCAACCAGTTCTTATAATTTGAGGCTGTCCGTCCAACGTTGACGGTCCAAGGCAGCCGGCTAATTGTGGACTTGTGCGAGTCGTTTCATTGATTTATGGCTGCTAATTTCTACGCACGACGTTCAAAGTATTAAATAATAAACTCTAACGCGACGTCCTGCCACGAAAAAGCATCCTGATCCCTGCCAGCCGTATCTCTGGTCTCCCGCTGCGCTGCAATGGCGTCAACGACGTCCTCCGGGGAATATGAGCTAACCGACACCCCCAGCCTCCTGCATTCCTCTTGCGACTCCAGACTTTGCAAGTGTTTTGTTCTATTTTATGGGCTACTGACGCTGCGTGTGGCCCCCTGCAAGCCCCCCTGCCACGCCCCCCCCGCCTGCTACGCGCCTGCACAGCTCGCACAACCCTTCTAGCCGCCCAGCTCGTTGGCATGTAATGAAATTAAAGGCGTAATGTAATACAGCTGGTAAAGTTTTCACAGCGGTTTTTTCCATAGCTGCTAGCTGGTTGCGAATGTACAGCTCCCCCATATCTTGAGGCTCTTTTATTCCCGCTAGACAACCATTAAATTTAATTAATATGTTTTACTTTTTTCATATTTTGTTTGCCTCATTTTGTAAGTGAGGCTTCAAAAACTACAAAAACCGCTTGTGGGGCTTTTATTGTAATTCAATTATTGCGCCGAGCTTCAAGTGTGTATATCGAAATTAAGTGATTAAAAATCAAATGCAATCAATCAATTCTCGAGTAGTGGAAAGTGAGTGCAAAGCGTATTTGCTTCTTTGTTATTAACAAAATGTTTAATAAATATGTAATTGATATGAAAGTACCTTTTTTGATTTTGATTACAGCTAAACTGAAATTTATTGATTATTTTAAATGTCATTTTATTTTAAGGATTTTACATAATGAAAGTCATATATTAAGGGTATTCATACTTGCCTTTCAGTGTGAATACATACAAACGCACACATGCTGCAGTGCAAGCAGTGCAGACGGTTTAAGCAGTTAGCTTGCTTTTTCACTGAGCCCCACACAATGGAAAGTAAAATCTTAAATACCTTCTGTGTTTATTGTCCGATCTTTCTGAAATTGTTTGGATTTAACATTGGCTATAAAATGATGAATGATGATATGACCAAACCAAATTGCAAGGTCATACCTTCAAAAATGTGTTTTTTTTGGCGGATTTGGGGGTGGTATGAAAAAAGGGGAAATATTTTTAAAATGTGTATGATATTCGAGATTATACATGAAAAATTTGGGTCCTCTACCTATTATAACTTTTAAGTTATGGCCCAAAAACGCAAGTCTCAAAACGAAATTTATCGATAACTTTTGAACGGGACGAGTTATCGATAAAATGAAATTAACTTGATCTGTCCCGGCATTACGAGAACTTATATTCCAAATATGAAGTCTCTAGCTCTTGTAGTCTCTGATATCTGTGTGTTCATACAGACAGACGGACAGACAGACAGACGGACATGGCTAAATCGACTCGGCTGTTGATACTGATCAAGAATACATATACTTTATATGATCGGAGATGCTTCCTTATGCCTGTTACATACTTTTGCACTACTTCATTATAAACTTTTTACCATTTTTATTTGTGTTTAGGTTATAGTACTCTGACACTCTAAAGAAAATAATTTGCATGTATTATGAAATTTACCTTAGAAAAACTAGATTGAAAATAAGAATTAGGGCATTTGTGTGTTGCGCCTGTTACAGGGCGTTTCGTTTACGGTAATGCAATCCTAGTATACATCGCATGAGTGGCAATAATAATAATCGATAACAACGATGCCCATTTGACAAATGTAATTGTCGTAGTCAGTGTATGTTCTTGAAATCAGAGATGTTTTAATGCAATCTAAGTATATATCTGTAGTTGGCGATACATTTAAATTTCCATCACTGAAACATTGCTCGGACTTCTCACTCATATATCCACAATAATTCAACACAATTAGTTAAGCGAAAGCTAGTTAAACAAAAATGACTCCTCCAAAAACAAGCGCAAACGCGCCGACACAGGAGACAGAGGATACCCAGGGCAATCCACAGCCCGGGGCCAATTCCACGCCTACTAACGACCGTCCCACCTTGGCAGTTGTGCGCGGCCAACGCAAGAGGGCTTGGCTTGGGACTCCCAGTACTATGCAATTGCGACCACGCAATTTAAATGCTAGGGTCACAGGACGACGTCCACTATATGTAGTGGAGAATGCGGGGGAGAATAACTCGCCTAAGACGCCCAAAAAGACACAGCACAACAGACGTAAATCGTGAGTAAATGATAAAAAATATTAATTTTATAATAGCTAAATACTAAATTCTGCCAACCTAGAGCTCCATCAAAGAATGCCTCGTCCAGTACTGCATCAAAGAATTCCGCTTCTAGTACTGCATCAAAGAATTCCGCTTCTAGTACTGCATCAAAGAATTCCGCTTCTAGTACTGCATCAAAGAAGTCTTCGGCAAAAAGGCGTTCCGCCAAACCCAAATCGCCTTCCAAGCCACGCGTATTAAAAAGCTTATTGCGCTTCAACTTGGATCCAATCACAGGTCGACGTTCTTTAAACTCTCCAAAACGGAAGTCGTAAGTTGACAATATTTTCTAAAGTTGTATATATAATAACATATATATACATATATATATATAATGTATTAGCGAGGAAGAGCCGTCAACGGAAATCGTCAGTTCACCGCCCAAGCGTAGGCGTTATAATACTAGAAGTAGCGTCGCTCTTCAAGCTGTTGTTGCACCCAGGGTCGAAGAGGAAGAACGCAATGAAGCACCAGTGCCGATGATCGCTCCAATGATTCCTACAGCTAGCATCGATGGGGAGGTAGGAAGCGCTCTTTCAGCCGCTAATGCAGCCCAGCTGAACGGAGAAGAGGCTAACTCCAGTGCAGCACCAGATGAGAGTGTGGCATCCATTGTTTCTAGCGTCGCTCTTCCAGCTGTTGCTGTGCCCCAGGTGGAGCAACAAATAGCAGAAGCTCCCGTGCTGGTGGTGGAGCGCGTGCCACAAGCTGAGCGCATTCCGATACCTAGGGCAGTCGTTCAAATAGTTTCATATGATATAGCGGGCCCGATGAATCAGTTGAATGGAC
Organism: Drosophila flavopinicola; assembly: GCA_035042425.1. NCBI lineage: Eukaryota > Metazoa > Arthropoda > Insecta > Diptera > Drosophilidae > Drosophila > Drosophila flavopinicola. The sequence continues at coordinate 330,223 of JAWNLL010000074.1, read as the reverse complement.
GCGCCGCTCCAGATGAGATCGGTATTGCAGATATACATGTTCAACCTTCTGTGGACGAATATCCGGATTCCGCTATGGGAAGCCCAAGTCAGAGCGAGCAGTCATCTAATGCTTCATATGAAATTCATTATGAAGTTAGACAACCTGATCCTGAGCCAGAGCCAGAGCCTGAGCCTGAGCCAGCGCCAGAGCCGGAGCCAGAAGATGCGGCAGATGACTTGCATATCATGTGGGAACGTTGTTCTATTTTGTGAATGGAGTTTCCAATTTATGGATGCTTCTTAAAAAAAAACTGAAGTATAAATTAAAAAAATGTAAATAAAGTCAGGAGATGTGGAATCTGAGCAAGATAATATATTTGTTTAATTTTAACATATGAAAACGTCAGTTCACCGCCCAAGCGTAGGCGTTATAATACTAGAAGTAGCGTCGCTCTTCAAGCTGTTGTTGCACCCAGGGTCGAAGAGGAAGAACGCAATGAAGCACCAGTGCCGATGATCGCTCCAATGATTCCTACAGCTAGCATCGATGGGGAGGTAGGAAGCGCTCTTTCAGCCGCTAATGCAGCCCAGCTGAACGGAGAAGAGGCTAACTCCAGATGAGAGTGTGGCATCCATTGTTTCTAGCGTCGCTCTTCCAGCTGTTGCTGTGCCCCAGGTGGAGCAACAAATAGCAGAAGCTCCCGTGCTGGTGGTGGAGCGCGTGCCACAAGCTGAGCGCATTCCGATACCTAGGGCAGTCGTTCAAATAGTTTCATATGATATAGCGGGCCCGATGAATCAGTTGAATGGACGCGCCGCTCCAGATGAGATCGGTATTGCAGATATACATGTTCAACCTTCTGTGGACGAATATCCGGATTCCGCTATGGGAAGCCCAAGTCAGAGCGAGCAGTCATCTAATGCTTCATATGAAATTCATTATGAAGTTAGACAACCTGATCCTGAGCCAGAGCCAGAGCCTGAGCCTGAGCCAGCGCCAGAGCCGGAGCCAGAAGATGCGGCAGATGACTTGCATATCATGTGGGAACGTTGTTCTATTTTGTGAATGGAGTTTCCAATTTATGGATGCTTCTTAAAAAAAAACTGAAGTATAAATTAAAAAAATGTAAATAAAGTCAGGAGATGTGGAATCTGAGCAAGATAATATATTTGTTTAATTTTAACATATGGCGATTTTACAGTCTTCCGTGAGTCTAAAGCGGTGTATATTTTTTGAATAATCTTAAAATCTGTATTTCAGCTAAATACATTCCGATAATCTATGGTTATACCTTGCTATACTAGCAAGAATTAGTCATCATGACTTGCATTTAAGATTGTCATCCTCTCGTCGTGATGGAAGAACGCTCGCTACACTATCGTCAGTTAAAACTATCATAATGAAAACTATCGAATGCGGAACTATCGATTGTTCTGTACTGCACGCTACCAACATTCTACATTCTTCAATGTTATTAATTGAATTTATCTTAGGAATTTTGCAACACTTAAAATACAACTTTTAGATTAAAGCACAATGTGTATATAATATAATTATCCTTTCGCATGGCCTTAGTAGTTGAGCAAAGCAGCGACACGTTTGACATTTAAGAGTGAGCCACAGAATTTTGTGGAATTTGTATGCAACTAATTCCCATGGCCTTAAACTTATACGTGGAGTGCTCTTACAACAAATGTGATGGCATAAAAACAATAACAACATTAGCAAAGAAAATGCCTGCAACTTTTCATGCACACAGGCGACCACGCAATTTAAATGCTAGGGTCACAGGACGACGTCCACTATATGTAGTGGAGAATGCGGCGGAGAATAACTCGCCTAAGACGCCCAAAAAGACACAGCACAACAGACGTAAATCGTGAGTAAATGATAAAAAATATTAATTTTATAATAGCTAAATACTAAATTCTGCCAACCTAGAGCTCCATCAAAGAATGCCTCGTCCAGTACTGCATCAAAGAATTCCGCTTCTAGTACTGCATCAAAGAATTCCGCTTCTAGTACTGCATCAAAGAATTCCGCTTCTAGTACTGCATCAAAGAAGTCTTCGGCAAAAAGGCGTTCCGCCAAACCCAAATCGCCTTCCAAGCCACGCGTATTAAAAAGCTTATTGCGCTTCAACTTGGATCCAATCACAGGTCGACGTTCTTTAAACTCTCCAAAACGGAAGTCGTAAGTTGACAATATTTTCTAAAGTTGTATATATAATAACATATATATACATATATATATATAATGTATTAGCGAGGAAGAGCCGTCAACGGAAATCGTCAGTTCACCGCCCAAGCGTAGGCGTTATAATACTAGAAGTAGCGTCGCTCTTCAAGCTGTTGTTGCACCCAGGGTCGAAGAGGAAGAACGCAATGAAGCACCAGTGCCGATGATCGCTCCAATGATTCCTACAGCTAGCATCGATGGGGAGGTAGGAAGCGCTCTTTCAGCCGCTAATGCAGCCCAGCTGAACGGAGAAGAGGCTAACTCCAGTGCAGCACCAGATGAGAGTGTGGCATCCATTGTTTCTAGCGTCGCTCTTCCAGCTGTTGCTGTGCCCCAGGTGGAGCAACAAATAGCAGAAGCTCCCGTGCTGGTGGTGGAGCGCGTGCCACAAGCTGAGCGCATTCCGATACCTAGGGCAGTCGTTCAAATAGTTTCATATGATATAGCGGGCCCGATGAATCAGTTGAATGGACGCGCCGCTCCAGATGAGATCGGTATTGCAGATATACATGTTCAACCTTCTGTGGACGAATATCCGGATTCCGCTATGGGAAGCCCAAGTCAGAGCGAGCAGTCATCTAATGCTTCATATGAAATTCATTATGAAGTTAGACAACCTGATCCTGAGCCAGAGCCAGAGCCTGAGCCTGAGCCAGCGCCAGAGCCGGAGCCAGAAGATGCGGCAGATGACTTGCATATCATGTGGGAACGTTGTTCTATTTTGTGAATGGAGTTTCCAATTTATGGATGCTTCTTAAAAAAAACTGAAGTATAAATTAAAAAAATGTAAATAAAGTCAGGAGATGTGGAATCTGAGCAAGATAATATATTTGTTTAATTTTAACATATGGCGATTTTACAGTCTTCCGTGAGTCTAAAGCGGTGTTTATTTTTTGAATAATCTTAAAATCTGTATTTCAGCTAAATACATTCCGATAATCTATGGTTATACCTTGCTATACTAGCAAGAATTAGTCATCATGACTTGCATTTAAGATTGTCATCCTCTCGTCGTGATGGAAGAACGCTCGCTATACTATCGTCAGTTAAAACTATCATAGTGAAAACTATCGAATGCGGAACTATCGATTGTTCTGTACTGCACGCTACCAACATTCTACATTCTTCAATGTTATTAATTGAATTTATCTTAGGAATTTTGCAGCACTTAAAATACAACTTTTAGATTAAAGCACAATGTGTATATAATATAATTATCCTTTCGCATGGCCTTAGTAGTTGAGCAAAGCAGCGACACGTTTGACATTTAAGAGTGAGCCACAGAATTTTGTGGAATTTGTATGCAACTAATTCCCATGGCCTTAAACTTATACGTGGAGTGCTCTTACAACAAATGTGATGGCATAAAAACAATAACAACATTAGCAAAGAAAATGCCTGCAACTTTTCATGCACACAGGCGACCACGCAATTTAAATGCTAGGGTCACAGGACGACGTCCACTATATGTAGTGGAGAATGCGGCGGAGAATAACTCGCCTAAGACGCCCAAAAAGACACAGCACAACAGACGTAAATCGTGAGTAAATGATAAAAAATATTAATTTTATAATAGCTAAATACTAAATTCTGCCAACCTAGAGCTCCATCAAAGAATGCCTCGTCCAGTACTGCATCAAAGAATTCCGCTTCTAGTACTGCATCAAAGAATTCCGCTTCTAGTACTGCATCAAAGAATTCCGCTTCTAGTACTGCATCAAAGAAGTCTTCGGCAAAAAGGCGTTCCGCCAAACCCAAATCGCCTTCCAAGCCACGCGTATTAAAAAGCTTATTGCGCTTCAACTTGGATCCAATCACAGGTCGACGTTCTTTAAACTCTCCAAAACGGAAGTCGTAAGTTGACAATATTTTCTAAAGTTGTATATATAATAACATATATATACATATATATATATAATGTATTAGCGAGGAAGAGCCGTCAACGGAAAACGTCAGTTCACCGCCCAAGCGTAGGCGTTATAATACTAGAAGTAGCGTCGCTCTTCAAGCTGTTGTTGCACCCAGGGTCGAAGAGGAAGAACGCAATGAAGCACCAGTGCCGATGATCGCTCCAATGATTCCTACAGCTAGCATCGATGGGGAGGTAGGAAGCGCTCTTTCAGCCGCTAATGCAGCCCAGCTGAACGGAGAAGAGGCTAACTCCAGTGCAGCACCAGATGAGAGTGTGGCATCCATTGTTTCTAGCGTCGCTCTTCCAGCTGTTGCTGTGCCCCAGGTGGAGCAACAAATAGCAGAAGCTCCCGTGCTGGTGGTGGAGCGCGTGCCACAAGCTGAGCGCATTGCGATACCTAGGGCAGTCGTTCAAATAGTTTCATATGATATAGCGGGCCCGATGAATCAGTTGAATGGACGCGCCGCTCCAGATGAGATCGGTATTGCAGATATACATGTTCAACCTTCTGTGGACGAATATCCGGATTCCGCTATGGGAAGCCCAAGTCAGAGCGAGCAGTCATCTAATGCTTCATATGAAATTCATTATGAAGCTAGACAACCTGATCCTGAGCCAGAGCCAGAGCCTGAGCCTGAGCCAGCGCCAGAGCCGGAGCCAGAAGATGCGGCAGATGACTTGCATATCATGTGGGAACGTTGTTCTATTTTGTGAATGGAGTTTCCAATTTATGGATGCTTCTTAAAAAAAAACTGAAGTATAAATTAAAAAAATGTAAATAAAGTCAGGAGATGTGGAATCTGAGCAAGATAATATATTTGTTTAATTTTAACATATGAAAACGTCAGTTCACCGCCCAAGCGTAGGCGTTATAATACTAGAAGTAGCGTCGCTCTTCAAGCTGTTGTTGCACCCAGGGTCGAAGAGGAAGAACGCAATGAAGCACCAGTGCCGATGATCGCTCCAATGATTCCTACAGCTAGCATCGATGGGGAGGTAGGAAGCGCTCTTTCAGCCGCTAATGCAGCCCAGCTGAACGGAGAAGAGGCTAACTCCAGATGAGAGTGTGGCATCCATTGTTTCTAGCGTCGCTCTTCCAGCTGTTGCTGTGCCCCAGGTGGAGCAACAAATAGCAGAAGCTCCCGTGCTGGTGGTGGAGCGCGTGCCACAAGCTGAGCGCATTCCGATACCTAGGGCAGTCGTTCAAATAGTTTCATATGATATAGCGGGCCCGATGAATCAGTTGAATGGACGCGCCGCTCCAGATGAGATCGGTATTGCAGATATACATGTTCAACCTTCTGTGGACGAATATCCGGATTCCGCTATGGGAAGCCCAAGTCAGAGCGAGCAGTCATCTAATGCTTCATATGAAATTCATTATGAAGTTAGACAACCTGATCCTGAGCCAGAGCCAGAGCCTGAGCCTGAGCCAGCGCCAGAGCCGGAGCCAGAAGATGCGGCAGATGACTTGCATATCATGTGGGAACGTTGTTCTATTTTGTGAATGGAGTTTCCAATTTATGGATGCTTCTTAAAAAAAAACTGAAGTATAAATTAAAAAAATGTAAATAAAGTCAGGAGATGTGGAATCTGAGCAAGATAATATATTTGTTTAATTTTAACATATGGCGATTTTACAGTCTTCCGTGAGTCTAAAGCGGTGTATATTTTTTGAATAATCTTAAAATCTGTATTTCAGCTAAATACATTCCGATAATCTATGGTTATACCTTGCTATACTAGCAAGAATTAGTCATCATGACTTGCATTTAAGATTGTCATCCTCTCGTCGTGATGGAAGAACGCTCGCTATACTATCGTCAGTTAAAACTATCATAATGAAAACTATCGAATGCGGAACTATCGATTGTTCTGTACTGCACGCTACCAACATTCTACATTCTTCAATGTTATTAATTGAATTTATCTTAGGAATTTTGCAACACTTAAAATACAACTTTTAGATTAAAGCACAATGTGTATATAATATAATTATCCTTTCGCATGGCCTTAGTAGTTGAGCAAAGCAGCGACACGTTTGACATTTAAGAGTGAGCCACAGAATTTTGTGGAATTTGTATGCAACTAATTCCCATGGCCTTAAACTTATACGTGGAGTGCTCTTACAACAAATGTGATGGCATAAAAACAATAACAACATTAGCAAAGAAAATGCCTGCAACTTTTCATGCACACAGGCGACCACGCAATTTAAATGCTAGGGTCACAGGACGACGTCCACTATATGTAGTGGAGAATGCGGCGGAGAATAACTCGCCTAAGACGCCCAAAAAGACACAGCACAACAGACGTAAATCGTGAGTAAATGATAAAAAATATTAATTTTATAATAGCTAAATACTAAATTCTGCCAACCTAGAGCTCCATCAAAGAATGCCTCGTCCAGTACTGCATCAAAGAATTCCGCTTCTAGTACTGCATCAAAGAATTCCGCTTCTAGTACTGCATCAAAGAATTCCGCTTCTAGTACTGCATCAAAGAAGTCTTCGGCAAAAAGGCGTTCCGCCAAACCCAAATCGCCTTCCAAGCCACGCGTATTAAAAAGCTTATTGCGCTTCAACTTGGATCCAATCACAGGTCGACGTTCTTTAAACTCTCCAAAACGGAAGTCGTAAGTTGACAATATTTTCTAAAGTTGTATATATAATAACATATATATACATATATATATATATAATGTATTAGCGAGGAAGAGCCGTCAACGGAAATCGTCAGTTCACCGCCCAAGCGTAGGCGTTATAATACTAGAAGTAGCGTCGCTCTTCAAGCTGTTGTTGCACCCAGGGTCGAAGAGGAAGAACGCAATGAAGCACCAGTGCCGATGATCGCTCCAATGATTCCTACAGCTAGCATCGATGGGGAGGTAGGAAGCGCTCTTTCAGCCGCTAATGCAGCCCAGCTGAACGGAGAAGAGGCTAACTCCAGTGCAGCACCAGATGAGAGTGTGGCATCCATTGTTTCTAGCGTCGCTCTTCCAGCTGTTGCTGTGCCCCAGGTGGAGCAACAAATAGCAGAAGCTCCCGTGCTGGTGGTGGAGCGCGTGCCACAAGCTGAGCGCATTCCGATACCTAGGGCAGTCGTTCAAATAGTTTCATATGATATAGCGGGCCCGATGAATCAGTTGAATGGACGCGCCGCTCCAGATGAGATCGGTATTGCAGATATACATGTTCAACCTTCTGTGGACGAATATCCGGATTCCGCTATGGGAAGCCCAAGTCAGAGCGAGCAGTCATCTAATGCTTCATATGAAATTCATTATGAAGTTAGACAACCTGATCCTGAGCCAGAGCCAGAGCCTGAGCCTGAGCCAGCGCCAGAGCCGGAGCCAGAAGATGCGGCAGATGACTTGCATATCATGTGGGAACGTTGTTCTATTTTGTGAATGGAGTTTCCAATTTATGGATGCTTCTTAAAAAAAAACTGAAGTATAAATTAAAAAAATGTAAATAAAGTCAGGAGATGTGGAATCTGAGCAAGATAATATATTTGTTTAATTTTAACATATGAAAACGTCAGTTCACCGCCCAAGCGTAGGCGTTATAATACTAGAAGTAGCGTCGCTCTTCAAGCTGTTGTTGCACCCAGGGTCGAAGAGGAAGAACGCAATGAAGCACCAGTGCCGATGATCGCTCCAATGATTCCTACAGCTAGCATCGATGGGGAGGTAGGAAGCGCTCTTTCAGCCGCTAATGCAGCCCAGCTGAACGGAGAAGAGGCTAACTCCAGTGCAGCACCAGATGAGAGTGTGGCATCCATTATTTCTAGCGTCGCTCTTCCAGCTGTTGCTGTGCCCCAGGTGGAGCAACAAATAGCAGAAGCTCCCGTGCTGGTGGTGGAGCGCGTGCCACAAGCTGAGCGCATTCCGATACCTAGGGCAGTCGTTCAAATAGTTTCATATGATATAGCGGGCCCGATGAATCAGTTGAATGGACGCGCCGCTCCAGATGAGATCGGTATTGCAGATATACATGTTCAACCTTCTGTGGACGAATATCCGGATTCCGCTATGGGAAGCCCAAGTCAGAGCGAGCAGTCATCTAATGCTTCATATGAAATTCATTATGAAGTTAGACAACCTGATCCTGAGCCAGAGCCAGAGCCTGAGCCTGAGCCAGCGCCAGAGCCGGAGCCAGAAGATGCGGCAGATGACTTGCATATCATGTGGGAACGTTGTTCTATTTTGTGAATGGAGTTTCCAATTTATGGATGCTTCTTAAAAAAAAACTGAAGTATAAATTAAAAAAATGTAAATAAAGTCAGGAGATGTGGAATCTGAGCAAGATAATATATTTGTTTAATTTTAACATATGAAAACGTCAGTTCACCGCCCAAGCGTAGGCGTTATAATACTAGAAGTAGCGTCGCTCTTCAAGCTGTTGTTGCACCCAGGGTCGAAGAGGAAGAACGCAATGAAGCACCAGTGCCGATGATCGCTCCAATGATTCCTACAGCTAGCATCGATGGGGAGGTAGGAAGCGCTCTTTCAGCCGCTAATGCAGCCCAGCTGAACGGAGAAGAGGCTAACTCCAGTGCAGCACCAGATGAGAGTGTGGCATCCATTGTTTCTAGCGTCGCTCTTCCAGCTGTTGCTGTGCCCCAGGTGGAGCAACAAATAGCAGAAGCTCCCGTGCTGGTGGTGGAGCGCGTGCCACAAGCTGAGCGCATTCCGATACCTAGGGCAGTCGTTCAAATAGTTTCATATGATATAGCGGGCCCGATGAATCAGTTGAATGGACGCGCCGCTCCAGATGAGATCGGTATTGCAGATATACATGTTCAACCTTCTGTGGACGAATATCCGGATTCCGCTATGGGAAGCCCAAGTCAGAGCGAGCAGTCATCTAATGCTTCATATGAAATTCATTATGAAGTTAGACAACCTGATCCTGAGCCAGAGCCAGAGCCTGAGCCTGAGCCAGCGCCAGAGCCGGAGCCAGAAGATGCGGCAGATGACTTGCATATCATGTGGGAACGTTGTTCTATTTTGTGAATGGAGTTTCCAATTTATGGATGCTTCTTAAAAAAAAACTGAAGTATAAATTAAAAAAATGTAAATAAAGTCAGGAGATGTGGAATCTGAGCAAGATAATATATTTGTTTAATTTTAACATATGGCGATTTTACAGTCTTCCGTGAGTCTAAAGCGGTGTATATTTTTTGAATAATCTTAAAATCTATATTTCAGCTAAATACATTCCGATAATCTATGGTTATACCTTGCTATACTAGCAAGAATTAGTCATCATGACTTGCATTTAAGATTGTCATCCTCTCGTCGTGATGGAAGAACGCTCGCTATACTATCGTCAGTTAAAACTATCATAATGAAAACTATCGAATGCGGAACTATCGATTGTTCTGTACTGCACGCTACCAACATTCTACATTCTTCAATGTTATTAATTGAATTTATCTTAGGAATTTTGCAGCACTTAAAATACAACTTTTAGATTAAAGCACAATGTGTATATAATATAATTATCCTTTCGCATGGCCTTAGTAGTTGAGCAAAGCAGCGACACGTTTGACATTTAAGAGTGAGCCACAGAATTTTGTGGAATTTGTATGCAACTAATTCCCATGGCCTTAAACTTATACGTGGAGTGCTCTTACAACAAATGTGATGGCATAAAAACAATAACAACATTAGCAAAGAAAATGCCTGCAACTTTTCATGCACACAGGCGACCACGCAATTTAAATGCTAGGGTCACAGGACGACGTCCACTATATGTAGTGGAGAATGCGGCGGAGAATAACTCGCCTAAGACGCCCAAAAAGACACAGCACAACAGACGTAAATCGTGAGTAAATGATAAAAAATATTAATTTTATAATAGCTAAATACTAAATTCTGCCAACCTAGAGCTCCATCAAAGAATGCCTCGTCCAGTACTGCATCAAAGAATTCCGCTTCTAGTACTGCATCAAAGAATTCCGCTTCTAGTACTGCATCAAAGAATTCCGCTTCTAGTACTGCATCAAAGAAGTCTTCGGCAAAAAGGCGTTCCGCCAAACCCAAATCGCCTTCCAAGCCACGCGTATTAAAAAGCTTATTGCGCTTCAACTTGGATCCAATCACAGGTCGACGTTCTTTAAACTCTCCAAAACGGAAGTCGTAAGTTGACAATATTTTCTAAAGTTGTATATATAATAACATATATATACATATATATATATAATGTATTAGCGAGGAAGAGCCGTCAACGGAAAACGTCAGTTCACCGCCCAAGCGTAGGCGTTATAATACTAGAAGTAGCGTCGCTCTTCAAGCTGTTGTTGCACCCAGGGTCGAAGAGGAAGAACGCAATGAAGCACCAGTGCCGATGATCGCTCCAATGATTCCTACAGCTAGCATCGATGGGGAGGTAGGAAGCGCTCTTTCAGCCGCTAATGCAGCCCAGCTGAACGGAGAAGAGGCTAACTCCAGTGCAGCACCAGATGAGAGTGTGGCATCCATTGTTTCTAGCGTCGCTCTTCCAGCTGTTGCTGTGCCCCAGGTGGAGCAACAAATAGCAGAAGCTCCCGTGCTGGTGGTGGAGCGCGTGCCACAAGCTGAGCGCATTCCGATACCTAGGGCAGTCGTTCAAATAGTTTCATATGATATAGCGGGCCCGATGAATCAGTTGAATGGACGCGCCGCTCCAGATGAGATCGGTATTGCAGATATACATGTTCAACCTTCTGTGGACGAATATCCGGATTCCGCTATGGGAAGCCCAAGTCAGAGCGAGCAGTCATCTAATGCTTCATATGAAATTCATTATGAAGTTAGACAACCTGATCCTGAGCCAGAGCCAGAGCCTGAGCCTGAGCCAGCGCCAGAGCCGGAGCCAGAAGATGCGGCAGATGACTTGCATATCATGTGGGAACGTTGTTCTATTTTGTGAATGGAGTTTCCAATTTATGGATGCTTCTTAAAAAAAATCTGAAGTATAAATTAAAAAAATGTAAATAAAGTCAGGAGATGTGGAATCTGAGCAAGATAATATATTTGTTTAATTTTAACATATGGCGATTTTACAGTCTTCCGTGAGTCTAAAGCGGTGTATATTTTTTGAATAATCTTAAAATCTGTATTTCAGCTAAATACATTCCGATAATCTATGGTTATACCTTGCTATACTAGCAAGAATTAGTCATCATGACTTGCATTTAAGATTGTCATCCTCTCGTCGTGATGGAAGAACGCTCGCTATACTATCGTCAGTTAAAACTATCATAATGAAAACTATCGAATGCGGAACTATCGATTGTTCTGTACTGCACGCTACCAACATTCTACATTCTTCAATGTTATTAATTGAATTTATCTTAGGAATTTTGCAACACTTAAAATACAACTTTTAGATTAAAGCACAATGTGTATATAATATAATTATCCTTTCGCATGGCCTTAGTAGTTGAGCAAAGCAGCGACACGTTTGACATTTAAGAGTGAGCCACAGAATTTTGTGGAATTTGTATGCAACTAATTCCCATGGCCTTAAACTTATACGTGGAGTGCTCTTACAACAAATGTGATGGCATAAAAACAATAACAACATTAGCAAAGAAAATGCCTGCAACTTTTCATGCACACAGGCGGGCGTGGAACATAAACAGAAAACCAAGTAGCAACAGCAACAGCAACAGCAACAAAACAACAACGCGATGGCACAAAACTCCAACTGACAAGACAACAAGGACAAGGCTAACAACAGACAGCAGCAGGCTGTTGGGAAGGCAGGCAAATGGGAGACGGACAGGAACAGGAACAGGAGCAATCGTTGGGGCAACTGCTGCCATGTTAGGAGCACGCAGCGAGACGGTTACAGCATGGCAAACAAGACGAGAACGACTTGCGAGCATTGCGAATGAGTAGCTGGAGGTTGCGAGAGCAGGGGCTACCGGGTCTAGTCGCACTGGTAAACTTCTACAACTAATCCTGACTGATGTTGCGACAATATATAGAAAAGCACAACATATGCTACAGCCGCTTCGCAGCTACGCTTTGCTGCCTTCTGAAAAGACACCCCTCTCTCTCTCTCTCTTTCTCTCTCTATCTGTGTTTTTATCTTTTGCTGTGCCTCATCTCTTTGTAGATTGGCTGCTGCTTGCCATTTGTGCCGAAGATTTATGCGTTGGCGCAAAAGTTGCATTTCAAATAGATTTCAACTAACGAAAAAACAATGAGCGTACAGCAAATGCAGCAAAAGGTCAAACCAAAGGATATGCTACAATATATGCAATGTTTTTACTGAAATATATACTACTTAGTTGAGATGGTGAAGCTGCATTAACTTATAGGAATAGATTTAGATAGTCAGTGAAAAAGAAAAAAATTACAATTTTTCATGTCATTTATTAGTTGTGTGTTTAACCTTACTTAAATCTAGTTTTAGTCAACATTAGGTAAATAAAAACCAAATAACTATGCATATCATATACGTACATTCTTTTATATTTATTTATTTTATCTCAAAATAAGAAAAATAATAAATAAATGAGAAATTTTCTTCAAAATGAGTAAGGTACGTAATAGGTGCCTATAGCCACCAACCTATATATTATGGTCATTTTAAATACAAAGTTCAACGTCTTTATGCTTGACTAACTCTGAATATATTTCTTTTATAATTATGTATATCACCATCTCAAAATAATCAAAATTGGCATGCAGATAAATTAGATATGAAATAAATGACAAATTATATTCTGAAATTTGAAGCAGTAGGTGCCTGATTACACTTAAGCCCTGTCGTCTCAAGACTATGTATTTTTAACTCAAGCTTGAACATATTTATAAAAGCTGGTTAGTTACAGGAAATGTCCTTTTATAGAAGATAAGCATAAATGAAGTTAGCTCGCTCAAATTGTTAATGCGTCGCGCTAAGTTAAAAGCAATTGCGCTAAAGGTGTGAAGTGCTTAACGGCTGTGCTTAACTCAGCGAGAGTGCCACGCCCACCTGCTGTGGCCCTTTTGGCACTGCATGTTCACGGGCTGCCCCTGGGGCGTATACGTAATATATATATGTGAGTATGGCAAGGCATTTGTGTTGCCGAAAGGCAGCACCGCAAAATTCAATCAATATAATTGCAACACTTTAGTTAAGAACTTTACCAAAACTGGCATCAACCCTTTCACGCACACACACACACACACACACACACACATACACACACACAAGTAACTATGATAAAGTAAGTAAACAATGTAAAGCGTTTCAAATTTATACGTGAACCTCAAAAAAGTTGCCCCATGGGGTTTTGATATAGGTAGAACGAATAGCGTCAACTGATGACGACCTGCAGGCCACATAAAAAGAGGGAGCGAGAGCGAGAGAGAGAGGGAGAGGGAGAGCGTGAGTGAGATGGCAACTGTATTTATGCTTAGAAGTTTATGCACTTAATTAAGCCTCTAAAAACTTGCGTGCGTGGGAGTTGAATACGGCTGCCAACAACTGAAGCGACCTGGGACAACAACAACAGCAACAACTATGTTGTGTACCTTTTGGTTGTGTGGAGGAGAGCAAAGGAGCCTTGAACTGCAGAACACATAGTTTGTCATTGACTGCCTGAGTGGGCGTGTGTGTGTCCTTTTTGGTTACTTGGCCCCTTTTCGTGCGTCACTACAATTTTTGCGACTCAACTTTTTTGAGAAAGTTTTGTAGCTGCAGCTGTGACTTTGAAATACATTCAATCATTTGGAAAATATGAGCTGAGCTACGACTTACCTTAAAGTAAGAAATGAGTAAATTGCATGTGGTAAAAGTAGCAGGACTCTCGACACTTCGCACTTTTAACAAATATAACTAATTTGTTAAACAAGCGAAATCACGTTTTACGCCTAATTAAAAAACTTAATTAGTTGAACGTTTGCGGCTGTCAGCGTTTAATAAATAAATATCCGCAAAACATTTAAGAAAAAATTTGTGCAAATCGAAATGCTGATTGAAAAAGCGTTAAGCCAGCGATTTAAAAATGTACTGTGAAATAAAATGATAAAATAGTGCAATTATTCAATAAACGCAAAATGCTTAGCAATACTTTTCGGCTTATGAGCAAAGTTAAATATATTTTTGAGTCTTTAAGTTCCAATATGCAAGCTAATTACAAAATGAAAAGAACATTGCCTATATAAATGGAAATGAACTGTTGTTAGTTAGTGCACTTTTTCAGTGTCTTATTGTTTGTATATATGCTTACTCAATAATACTCAAATACCAGCTGACAGCTAATTTGTCATCGTAAACGAAATACAAAGTAACATATTTTTTACAAATACTACTATGCGCTTTTTTATGTTTATTTTTTATGTGTCGCTTGCTATGAAGAGTTCAACTCAACATAATTCTGATATTGTGAATATGCCATATTGTCTGTCAGCGCTGCTGACATGATGTGACTTTTGGCCAAAAATCAACAAACAATTTCATAATTTGGCTAACAGCTGAATACGCATACGAACATGTTACATATTTGCTTTTTTCCATGGCGACGCAATGAAAAAATTGCCGATTTTCTAATTAAAATTTTTGGCAATAAATTTTGTCATGTGGCTGACAGCTTTCAGCTGCCTCGCACATTCAAAAACAACACAAAACAATAACGTAAACAAAACCAAACGGAAAGAAAAAAAAACAATAATAATAACATTTACAACACGCTTGAAAGGCTGCGACATAATTTGCATACTATTCAGGTGAGTTAACAGTAGGTCGGGGGAGGGGATGGGACAGAGCGGACAGAGCGGACAGAGGGACAGGCAACAGGAAGGAAGAAACAATATGCCAGCATTCTGCTATGACGGCAGTGTAAATGCGTTAAGCAAATAAATTAACGCAATTCGCGGCAAAATCTGCAACATATTTGGTTAATTTCTAAATAGGCTTTTCCATCGCTTTTCCTATATGCAAATTACAAATTGGCACAGCCATAGCAAAAATGTGCAAAAGTCTGCAACGATTTTGTTTAATAAACTGCTTAAATATTTACGCAAACACCAATTAGTGCGTGAGCTATATCAAAGAAATTCAATTGAAGCCGAATTTGCAATGCTCTATCATATTTCATACACTAAGTAGTTCGCCAGGGTGTTTTGTATTCTTTTTCTAAGTTATGTATAATACGAACAAAACAACTTTATTATACACTTTTTAACCATATTTAATGGGATCAGGGAATAAAAATGATAAGCTAAAGCAAACAGAAATTTAAACTATGTTATGTTAGAATTAAATCAATTAAATTTTAAATTAATTCTATTAGAAAATAAAATAAAAACCAAATATTTAAGACTGTTATTTAGTAAAAGATTTCATTTCTTATTGTGAGTATCTTGTAGAAATTCAATTCAATAAATCAAGCTCACTGAAAAAATAGAATTTTTTAATGTAAATATTAATATATACTTTACAAAGTATTTATACTGTTTTCAAAGAAAATAGTATATTAAGTTTGAGCTAAAGTGCTAACACATAGAAGGAAGCGTTGGAGACCCCCAAAAGATACTGCCAGTATGCTTACAATGACAAAACAAATTTATCTACCCATGTACGTCTGTCAGTATGTATGCAAACTAGTCCCTCAGTTTTTGAGCTATCGTGATGAAACTTTTCACGGAGTCTTATTTTTCAAAGGGAAAGAACATTGGCCGGAACCGGCCGGATCGGACCACTATAAGCCGGTTTTGGCTATAAATCCCACGTTTTCAAAGCTAATGCGATGAAACCTTGCACAGATACTTATTATTCAAACATAGAACACATTGATCGGAGCCGGCCGGATCGGATCACTATATCTAATAGCTTATAGCTATAATTATGATTAATAGTAATGTGGTAATAATAATAGTAAAATTCTGCCTTGTTATTCCGATATATACTAGTTCCTTGATTCTGCTACAATCCAAACTGCAAAATATAATATACAAGTCAACTTCCAGCCAAATTCTTTAAATTTCCTTCTTTAGGTAATGCGTTACAAACGCCACAACAGAACCGATGTAGCCTTTGACTTTAAAGTTTTATAGTGTTGTCGATTGTAGCTGGAAGCTCGAACCGTTTTGTATTTGCATAGGTCGCGTATTTTGTGATTCACGGCATTGCAAATAGATTTCCAATATGCTATGTGTGTGTGTACGTGTGTGTGTTGGTGTGTGAATGTGTTTGTATACGTGTGTAGAGCAGTTCATTGTATACCTCAATAATTACATTGTATTTATTTGTGCTGTTTTCGATAGTTGCTACCTGGCTGCAGGGCATGTGTGGCAAGTGCTCGACTCGAACCGTTTGCAGCATAATTATTGCAATTTATTTTGTTGCCAAAATCTGTGCAAACTATTTACACACACTCGTTCATCAGAGTGGAGTGTGTAGGTGTGTGTGTGGGTATGGCTGTGTGTGTGTGTGTGTGTGTGTGTGTGTGTGTGTGTGTGTGTGTATTTGCTTTGCTACAAATTGCATAGCGAGTTTACTTGTCGGTCGCACTTCATTATATAGTCGTATAGCCATTGATGTACTCACAAGGGGGAGAGCTCTCCCCGCCAATCAATCAAAATGCTTTGCCAACAGTTCACAATGCAAAATGCAATATGCATGAAATGCATTTGTCGAATTCGCGATTTGATTAGACTGCCATAACTTTTCAATACAGTGCCTGCCTATTCCCCCAGGGGGTGTTAATATTATTTCAATATTGCAAATATTCGGTTTGTGGATTTTAGCCGCACTTAGAGAACCGAGAAATAAATTAGTTGGGACAAGAGCATGTGCAAAGCATTTTACAATTAGATCAAGTTGAATTTTAAAATTATATCTTTGTATTGGTAAAACTAAAAATTAAGGATAGGTTGCAATAACGATTATGTGAAGTGGTTTTGAACCTGGAAGGGAGCATGAAAGACCTTGATAAACTCCAGTTAATTCAAACTACAGATTATTACGATAAACTATTGACTAAAAATTGTCTAGCAAGAAAATAGGTTCAGTTGACCTGGGAGTTTTTGCAGGGATGATGATTCTGATCAACAATTGCTTATATCTAAGACCAAAATTGAATCTACTTAGTATATAAATATTTGTCTTTCTGCATTTTTATACTAGCATGCAAATTCCAGTTTTTTTTAAAGATTATTTAATATTCTAGCATTCTGTAGTCCTTTTAGTGTATTACTTGGCCATTTGCCGCACATATTTATCGTACTCTCAAGATATTTAATTAAAAGGCAAATCCTTTAAATAGCCCCAGAAACACAGAAGTTTATAGTGTCAGCCACTCAGGTGTTTAGTTGTGAGAAAAAGCTTGTACCCGAAATTTATGCGCCTTAACTTTGAACGCCAAAGTTTTCTAGGCACAACTCTAAGCCGAAAGTCAACTTCCATGCCAAACGCACAAAGCCATTTTGCAAGTTGCAGGCACCTTTTAAAGTTTTCGCTTTTGGGCCCAGATAAGGCTCGTGAAAGTTTGGCATTCATTTCAAAATTAATTAAATGTGCGCATATCTGGAATGCTGTCTCACAAGTCACGAAACTTAACTGCCGCTTCGATTGGGTCAAAAAGGGCACAAAGCCGGCAATTTAATTGCGACGGCCAATAATAATTGGCCAAAGCGGCTTTTCACTGCACACGACAAACATAAACCGCTGTCCAGGTGCAGCAGCAGCAGCAGGATCTTAAGCCTTCTTTAAGTACCGACCCAGATCGCCCCTTGAGCGAAAAATGCGCAGAAATATTCGTTGTTTTCTGGCTGTTTCTTTGTCTGGCTGCGGCTAGCCAAAAAAAGAAAAACATGCCAAACAAAAATACTTATCGAAAGTTATTGCCAGACGGACTTAAAGAGTCGCTAATGCCAGTTAGTTTGCTTACTCCTGCTGCACAGTTTGAGAGCCCCTTTAAACCCATTTCCCCTTTCCCCTCCCCAACCAACCAGTTTTGCCTTTGTATGGCGGCTCTGGCGCATTACATTAAGCGGCTTAAATATTATTATGTGTATGTGTGTGTGTGTGTATATGTGTGTGTGCGATTGAGTGTCCTCGTTTTATTGTTAACTGTGTTGACCAGCGACTGAAGCATTGATACGTCATAATCAAAATTAAACTGGGCTTATAAACAACTTGATACCCATAACAAGTTTCAACAGACAACAAAGAACCTTCTTGCTCTGCGGCAGTACTCTAAAATGATCAATGCATTAATACCGATTGAAAGCTTATTGAATTTCCATTCAGCATTCTTTAACCATTAAACTTCTAAATATAAATAATATATTTTTTTAAATTTTACATTTTTATACCCTGAACCCATTAAACATGGGTAAAAAGGGTATTATGGTTTTGTGCAAATGTATGTAACAGGCATAAGGAAGCATCTCCGACCATATAAAGTATATATATTATTGATCAGTATCAACAGCCGAGTCGATTTATCCATGTCCGTCTGTCTGTCTGTCCGTCCGTCTGTATGAACACACAGATATCAGAGACTACAAGAGCTAGAGACTTCATATTTGGAACATAAGTTCTCCTAATCCCGGGACAGATCAAGTTTATTTCATTTGATCGATAACTCATCGCATTCAAAAGTTATCGATAAATTTTGATTTTAGACTAGCGTTTTTGGGACATAACTTCAAAGTTATAAAAGCTAGAGAGCCCAAATTTGGCATGTATAATCTCGAATAGCATACACATGTAACAAATATTTCACTTTTTGGATACCACCCCCCAAACCCCCCAAAAGTTAAAAAACGCATTTTTGAAGGTACGACCTTGCAATTTGGTTTGGTAACACATATTATCGACAATTACTTGCCCCAAAAATTTCAATAAGATCGGACAATAAACACAGAAGTTATTTAAGATTTAACTTTCCATTGTGTGGGGCTCAGCGAAAGAGCAAGCTAACTGCTTAAACCGCTGGCACTGCTTGTACTGCTTGTACTGCAGCATGTGTGAGTTTAGAGTAGTACGAATGATTGTAAGGACTGGGTTCAGGGTATCTCGTAGTCGGGCACTCCCGACTAGAGCACTCTTACTTGTTTGATTCTCGTTTATTCACAGCTCTAAGAAAATGAAGACGTTGATCGAATTGCTTAAAGTTAAGAACAAACAAAATAATAATATATATTTTTCAGCCTGTTTTTATATGTTTATAGCAAATATAAGGTTTAATCTTTAAAGAATATTCAATATTATTTTCTGCTGAGCAAATATAAGAAATTCTAATATTTTATTTACTTCAAATTGTATATAATTCTGTTTTCTTTACAAATTATTTTTTGAGTTATTGCTATCTGAGTTATTATAATGAATACATTAAACTTATTTTTGACTCAAACTGAAAATGAGAATGTTATGCTCAAAAGAAGTTTAACACGACTACCCCTTTTAAATTGAAGGATATCCCTTAAGCTATTTCGTTTTTTGGAACTACAATTAAATTTTCATCCCAGATTCATATTCAATTGTTTCAAAATGCTCAAAACATTTTTGAATTGTTGATTGTAATAATTTTTTTTAGAGATTAAATTTTTTGTTTTAAATTATTACAAATTATATCATTTTAAGAAAAACGTAGTTTTAGCTGGCCTCTTATATTATTATATCATTTGGCTTGTTTTCTACACATTTTCGAGTTCGTTTCATGGCTTGAATTAAACCCAACTGACTCGCACGTGATATGAGCCACAACAACTGCATGAACAGGCTGCTGTAGAATGTTAACCAGGCTACTTCATGGATAGTTTGATTTTCATTACCCAAAACGACGAATTCACATCGATGAGCTGCAGCAGCGGCAACAACAGCAAACACGGAGCACAGGATGGCATAGGACAGCACAGGACAATCCAGCGATTGGTCGCTTTTTTTTCTGCCAAATAAGGAATGGGGCTAGGGATGGGGAGTGAGGAGTGTGGAGTGAGGAGTGGTTAGAGCATAGCTTTACAGCACACACACTTCACAAGGCAAGTGCAGTCGAGTCGAGCTGAGCTGAGTCGATAGTTGGGACTCGATTCGTCATGATTATCAGCATCAACAACATCATTACGAGCATCGTTGTTATCAATGGGTATTTCTGGGCAGGCTAGCTAGGAGTTGTCTAGCTGTGCGATGCACTGGCAAGAAAGCCAGCGAAGCAAATTGTTTTTAATTAAAAGTAAACAATATCAATTCATTCGACAGTTATCCAGTTATGGTGCTGACATGGCTACAGCTTCTCTGCCTCGCCTGCCTGCCTCTCCGGCTCCTCTCTTTCTAAGCTCGCACTGCCTGCATTGTTTGATAGGGATTAAGGAATAGAAGATGGAGAAGAAGAAGCAAGCTATGTGGGCGTGGTCGTTGTGCTCAACTTTGACATGACCTGTCCATTTATATTTCAGCGCAGGGGCAAACATTTCTTGGCCGTTTTAATTTTGACCATTATTAATTGTCTCAGTTGCAGTTGGCGTCCGCGACGCTTAAGCTGCAGTTAACGGGACTATTTTCCGTTTTTGTTTTCTTTGCCATCAAGTTTTGCTTCAAAACTTAGCAACTGTTTCTTATTTGAATCAAGCTGTTTTTTACGCAGATTCAGTTGTTGTTGTTTCTTGATTTTGTGCTGATTAACTTTGTTGCACTTTTAATTGGTCCGAAAAATAACTGAAGTTAGTTTTATGATTTTATTTATTTTTTGCGAATTTGCCTGCGATTTTATGATGCGCTTGAAACTTTCATCCTTATGCCAGGACTGTCTATACATTTTCACTCTGCTGGCAAGTATTTGCACAAATTTATGAGCATACTTGAATTACAAATTGTTTATTTTTAGATATTTTTTTGGCATGGGACTTGTGAAAAAATAAGCTCCAAAAGGGTTGATTTCTAGGAAATAATTTATGCAATCCATGTCTTCTATAGTGAAGCTTGAAGTACAAATTGATATTAAAATGGATTTTTGCAATGAATCAGGTGAGATGATTTAATTAATGTATTAAATTTCCAAAATAAATATTTTAAAAAGTTTCAACTCAATCTGAAGCACATTTTTTTTTTAAAGCTGAATGCAAAAGTTGCTATGAAGGCTACAGGGTACCTTATAGTGTAGCACACTCAATTAAATCATACTCTCTATAATATATATTTCTACTCAAATACTATTTCGCACATTTTGCCATCTAACAAGTGTCCTTGACAAGGCAAGTTTGTTACATTACCTATGGAAAAAAACTGTATACAACACTCATAACATTCCACATACGCACCGTATGCAAACGCACACAATCACATGCTGTGCGGGAGAGCTTGGGAGGAGGAGAGGAGGGAGGAGGGGGGCTTTCGGTGGCATATTCCCGTCATCATCATTATGAATTTCGGGTGCTGCTCTGTGGGTCTGGTCTTCTGGCTCTTCTGTTTGCTGAAAGGAAATACATACGTGCGCATTCATTTCATTTCCGTTTTATGTCGCAATGTGGACCCAAACGGCAAGGGGGCCTGGTCGGGGGGCGTTGCCATGGCTACATCTCTGCTCTAACTGCCTGGGCCCGTTACAGTCGCGCATGTGAGAGTGTGTGTGTGTGTGTGTGTGTGTGTGTGTGTGTCCAACTATTTATTTTTATGACATAATGTAGCTACAGTTGCGATTGCCTCCCCGCTCTTCAGCCCCGCCGCTGCCAACCCCACTGGCCTGTGTATTTCTGTGAATATTGCCATCTAAATATGTGAAAATTGCTCATTTGAAATGTTACCAGAGCGATATGCTAGGGAATGTCTAGGCAAATTGCCTGTCAAAAATGTTGTAGGCAATTTGTTTTTGTTTCGCTTCGTTTTTTTCTCCTTTTTTGGCCTGATGCTTATCGAAAGTGCTTGACGCAATTGTTACAATAAATACTATTTTTAAATTTATAGCTCGTCCCTAAATGTATGAAGTGCTTTCAAAACAGCTGCTTTAATATAAATTCATTTATGTTTTAAAGGTTTAAAGTTCAGAGCTTGAAAGTTATGCAGAATTTGATGAACGATTTGGGTAAGGGAACCAAATCTTAATTATTTGGTAATT
Source organism: Drosophila flavopinicola (assembly GCA_035042425.1). Lineage (NCBI taxonomy): Eukaryota > Metazoa > Arthropoda > Insecta > Diptera > Drosophilidae > Drosophila > Drosophila flavopinicola. The sequence continues at coordinate 308,049 of JAWNLL010000074.1, read as the reverse complement.
TCTTGCAGTATTTAGTATCTTCATATTACTATTATATTTCTCAAAGCCATTTATAAGAAATTTGATTATCTTAATAACAACTAGGAAAACAAGTAAGAGTGCTCTAGTCGGGAGTGCCCGACTAGGAGATACCCTGAACCCAGTCCTTACAATCATTCGTACTACTTTAAACACACACATGCTGCAGTACAAGCAGTACAAGCAGTGCCAGCGGTTTAAGCAGTTAGCTTGCTATTTCGCTGAGCCCCACACAATGGAAAGTTAAATCTTAAATAACTTCTGTGTTTATTGTCCGATCATATTGAAATTTTTGGGGCAAACAATTGTCGATAATATGTGTTACCAAACCAAATTGCAAGGTCGTACCTTCAAAAATGGGTTTTTTTAACTTTTGGGGGGTTTGGGGTGGTATCCAAAAAGTGAAATATTTGTTACATGTGTATGCTATTCGAGATTATACATGTCAAATTAGGGGCCTCTAGCTCTTATAACTTGTAAGTTATATCCAAAAAACGCTGGTCTAAAATCGAAATTTATCGATAACTTTTGAACGGGACGAGCTATCGATAAATTTTAATAAACTTGATCTGTCCCGGGATTAGGAGAACTTATGTTCCAAATATGAAGTCTCTAGCTCTTGTAGTCTCTGATATCTGTGTGTTCATACAGACAGACAGACGGACAGACGGACAGACGGACAGACGGACAGACGGTCAGACGGACAGACGGACAGACGGACAGACGGACAGACAGACGGACATGGCCAGATCGACTCGGCTATTGATACTGATCAATAATATATATACTTTATATGGTCGGAGATGCTTCCTTATGCCTGTTACATACATTTGCACAAAACCATAATACCCTTTTTACCCATTTTTAATGGGTTCAGGGTATAAATAGGTTTTAATTTCATAGTTACCAATTTTGTATTGAAAATACCAAATGATAATCAAAACATTTAAATAGTTCAGGCTGGATGAATACCGGAAAATTGCCCCAGAACAAAGTTGTTAGTTCTCCTGCCTTTCACGTTTCGCCATTTTGCATTCTCTACTTCTTTTATGTACGACAGCAACATAATCTCTGCCTATAAAATACACTTACAATGGGCAGTTTGATCATGCAATGCCTTTGATACTGCTCTAGCTAAACATTTCAAACCGATTCAAACCGATTAATATATTCGATTTTCATTTGCTGATGTTATAGTAGTTCAAACAAACAATTCTTTTGTGCCTTCCTTAATGACAAATCTTAATATATTCGAATCCAGAGATTACAATCCATTTAAAAAAAAATCCAATTTTAACTATATTTCCAAATAGTATTTTGAACTTGATTCTAACTATACGTTCAGCATGTGTCTAGAACTTTTCGGATTAAAACAAGTAAGAGTGCTCTAGTCGGGACTGCCCGACTAGGAGATACCCTGAACCCAGTTCTGACATCCATTCATACTTGCCTAATAGTGTGCATACATACAAACACACACATACTGCAAGCAGTGCCTGCGGTTTAAGCAGTTAGCTTGCTTTTTCACTGGGCCCCACACAATGGAAAGTAAAATCTTAAATAACTTCTGTGTTTATTGTCCGATCTTTTTAAAATTTGTAGGACATAACATTGGCTATAAAATGTGTGACCAAACCAAATTGCAAGGTCATACCTTCAAAAATGAGTTTTTTGAATTTTTGGGGGGATTGGGGGGTGGTATCCAAAAAGTGAAAAATTTGTTACATGTGTATGCTATTCGAGATTATACATGCCAAATTAGGGGCCTCTAGCTCTTATAACTTGTAAGTTATAGCCCAAAAACGCTAGTCTGAAATCGAAATTTATCGATAACTTTTGAATGGGTCGAGTTATCGATAAAATGAAATAAACTTGATCTGTCCCGGCACTACGAGAACTTATATTCCAAATATGAAGTCTCTAGCTCTTGTAGTCTCTGATATCCGCGTGTTCATACAGACAGACGGACGGACGGACGGACGGACGGACGGACGGACAGACAGACAGACGGACATGGCTAAATCGACTTGGCTGTTGATACTGATCAATAATATATATACTTTATATGGTCGGAGATGCTTCCTTATGCCTGTTACATACATTTGCACAAAACCATAATACCCTTTTTACCCATTTTTAATGGGTTCAGGGTATAACAAGTAAGAGTGCTCTAGTCGGGAGTGCCCGACTAGGAGATACCCTGAACCCAGCTCTGACATCCATTCATACTTGCCTAATAGTGTGCATACATACAGACACACACATACTGCAAGCTGTGCAAGCGGTTTAAGCAGTTAGCTTGCTTCTTCACTGAGCCCCACACAATGGAAAGTAAAATCTTAAATAACTTCTGTGTTTATTGTCCGATCTTTTTAAAATTTGTAGGACATAACATTGGCTATAAAATGTGTGACCATACCAAATTGTAAGGTCGTACCTTCAAAAATGAGTTTTTTGAACTTTTGGGGGGATTGGGGGTGGTATCCAAAAAGTGAAATATTTGTTACATGTGTGTGCTATTAGAGATTATACATCCCAAATTTGGGTCCTCTAGCTCTTATAACTTTTAAGTTAAGGCCCAAAAGCGCTAGTCTGAAATCGAAATTTATCGATAACATTTAAACGGGACGAGTTATCGATAAAATGAAATAAACTTGATCTGTCCCGGGATTACGAGAACTTATATTCCAAATATGAAGTCTCTAGCTCTTGTAGTCTCTGATATCCGCGTGTTCATACAGACAGACGGACGGACGGACGGACAGACAGACAGACGGACATGGCTAAATTGACTCGACTGTTGATACTGATCAAGAATATATATACTTTATATGGTCGGAGATGCTTCCTTATGCCTGTTACATACTTTTGCACAAAGCCATAATACCCTTTTTACCCATTTTTAATGGGTTCAGGGTATAAAAAGACTGAATATTTTTGTTCCTGCTAATTAGAACGTATAAATTAATAATTGACTTTTTAGTAGATTGTTCAACTTACTTCTTTCCTCTTCAACTTTAATGTAAAAGCCATGCAGCAACTATTGTGTTTATTATGTTATCTTTCGTTGTTTTTGCTTATACGTGTTTTTATTCGAAAAAGTGTGGTGTTAGATCCTAGATCCAACTAATTTGAAACAATACTCAGAATTTGAGGTACAAGCGATACAAATTTGAAATAAATGTAGAGCCTACTTTGGGAAATATTCAAACTAAAGCACTTTCAGATGTAGCCGACTGCGCAATACTCTGTTCACAGTATAATAAGAGCTGGAAGAGGCTGTATTGAATTTAAAAATATTTGGGAGATATAAGAGTCTTAGAAGATGACAATAAATATCATAAGGGTTGCCTAAAGCTTATTTTTTTTTTGCTTTTCAAGACATTGTGCCTTGTGAAGTATTCAGTTGTAAAAGAGGGCGTATAGTAGTTGGGATTCACATTTTTCTCCTTAAGGGCATCGCGTAGCCAGGTTTGCATTTGCAACACGTCCGCATAGGCACCCGGCACATTTTCAGTGTGGCAGCTCAAGCCCCAGGACACGATGCCCAGTTGAAAGTACTGATTGGGATGATCGAATAGGGGGCAGAAGAGCGGCGATCCGCCATCGCCAGTGCAGGCATCCAGCTCCTTCTCCCCTCCAGCACACAAGAGGGTCTCGTGCAATAGATAGTTTATCCCCAGACGGGTCTCACGGAACTTTTTCTGGCACTCGGCATGACTTATAATGGGCAAATCCACCTTTCGCAGGATATTCCGTGGTTCACTCGCCGGATCATGCGCGGGCTGACCCCAGCCCGCCACAAAACAGCGCTGGAAATTGAGCAACTCAAAGGGTCGAGGCAGGCAAATGGGCCTCATATGATGGGTCAGTTCCAAGGGTTCCCTCAAGAGCAGCAGCGCTATGTCGTATATTCCAGTACGTCCATCGAACTGATCGTGGACAATTGTTTCCAGAACCAAACAATCCTTATGCTTAAGCGGCTCATTCTCCGTTTGAGTGTCCCACTCGCCCGCACGGACTACCAGATTAGCAGACTTATGCGCGAAGACAATGTGGGCGGCAGTCAGCACCACATTTGGTGCCACAATTGAACCACCTCCTAGCAGCTTATGGTTGGCGGTTGCATTGAATATGGCCACCACCCAGGGAAATTCGGCAAAGTCCGTCTCCTGATCCCTGCCTTTGACCATCGGCATTAGTTTTCCTTCGACATTACTTAAGCCACAATTATGTGCTGCCTCTTGCAGCAGAGCTGGTTCTTGCTGGGGTTGGTTTAAGTTTAAGGTAATAACTTTTGATCATTTTTCAACATGCAACTACTCACAATATTGTCCTTTTTACAACAGACTTGTGAGTTTTGCGGACACCGGTTTTGCTCACTCGCACGAAAACTGATACGATTCCTTTCATACATATTAACAATATCTTTGCTGCAGTATGCTTTCAAAACGCAACGACTGTCAGGTCCACAGGATGACGCAGCAGCTGAAATTAATATTAATACATATATATAAATATATATATATATATATATATATATATATATGTACATGTTACGAACTTACGTACCCGCATTTTGTTTGATGCTGCCATAAATTGTGAGTAGAAGTAAAATCAATTTGAAGCTCATTTATTTTTGGCGATTACTCAATGCGAACTTTCGAAAAACGACGCTTCTGATCGCGACTAGAGCTGATTGCAGACTGACGGTCGCTCGACCAGCGGAACATTTATATGATTAAGCTCATGTAGAGAGTACATATATAAGCAAATGAGCGCATGTATACTATGTTGCGACAACAGCCGGAATAAAAGGAAATGCCGATATCGAGTGAGTGTGCGTGAGGGCGATCAACAACAAATTATATGCTGCTGTTAATATGCTAGTAGATAGGAGATACCCTGAAACCAGTCCTTAGATCCATTCATACTTTCCTATCAATGCACAAGCATACAAACACACACATACTGCAAGCAGTGCAAGCAGTTGAAGCAGGCTAACTTCTTCACAAGGCCCCACACTATGGAAAGTTAAAGCTTCAGTAGCTTCTGTGTTTAGTGTCCGATCTTTGCGAAATTTGTAGGACATAAAAATGGCTATAAAATGGTCAAATCAAATTTCAAGGTCATATCTTAAAAAATTAGTGTTTTTAACCTTTGGGGCGATGGGGGTACGGTAGTACGGTAAGTGAAATAATGGATGCTATTCGAGACTATACATACCATTACCATTAACTCTTATATATATGGTTGGAGATGCTTATTTCTGCCTGTTACATTCTTCTGCAAAAAACCCTTATACGCTTTTTATTAATTTATGTTAAAATAGGAGGAAAAATAGAGAGTGCATGAGGCTAAACAACAACAAAAATTCTCAGTCAATCAATGTAGTGCGCTGACTAAAAATATGTTTGTTATACTCTTTTCGAAGAAAATGGTGTATTCACTTTGTGCTGAAGTGTGTAATGCATAGAAGGAAGCGTCGGAGACCCCCAAAAGTTACTACCAGTATGCTTAGAATGACAAAACAAATTGGTCTAGCCCTGTCCGTCTGTCTGTCTGTATGTATGCAAGCAAGTTCCTCAGTTTTTAAGCTATCGCGATGCAACTTTCCACAGACACCAATTATTCAAAGGGATAGCACATTGGTCGGAGCCGGCCGGATCGGACCACTATATCTTATAGCTGCCATACAACTCTAAGTCGGTTTTGGCCATAAATCCGATGTTTTCAAAGCAATTGCTTTCAATTTTCTTTTACACTTGAACATCCCTATAACTCATCAATGTGTTAAATCGCAAATCGAGAAATAGCGAAGATATGCGTCATTAAATATTTTGAAAAAACAGGTGCATATGAGCAAACAAAGTCAAGCGTAAGTAAGCTTTTGACAGTCTGCTCTTCAAGGGATTTTGTCATCGATCATCAAAATGGGGTAAAGTGCCGCTCTGACAAACGAAAGGTCCTGGGTACGAAACTCAGCGGCGACTGCTCATTTATTTTCATCTTTTTATACCCTGAACCCATTAAAAATGGGTAAAAAGGGTATTATGGTTTTGTGCAAAAGTATGTAACAGGCATAAGGAAGCATCTCCGACCATATAAAGTATATATATTCTTGATCAGTATCAACAGCCAAGTCGATTTAGCCATGTCCGTCTGTCTGTCTGTCCGTCCGTCCGTCCGTCCGTCCGTCTGTCTGTATGAACACGCGGATATCAGAGACTACAAGAGCTAGAGACTTCATATTTGGAATATAAGTTCACGTAGTGCCGGGACAGATCAAGTTTATTTCATTTTATCGATAACTCGACCCATTCAAAAGTTATCGATAAATTTCGATTTCAGACTTGCGTTTTTGGGCTATAACTTACAAGTTATACGAGCTAGAGGCCCCTAATTTGGCATGTATAATCTCGAATAGCATACACATGTAACAAACTTTTCACTTTTTGGATACCACCCCCAATCCCCCCAAAAATTCAAAAAACTCATTTTTGAAGGTATGACCTTGCAATTTGGTTTGGTCACACATTTTATAGCCAATGTTATGTCCTACAAATTTTAAAAAGATCGGACAATAAACACAGAATTTATTTAAGATTTTACTTTCCAGCAAAGCAAAGCAAGATAACTGCTTAAACCGTTTTCACAGCTTGCAGTAATGTGTGGTGTGTTTGTATGTATGCACACTATTAGGCAAGTATGAATGGATGTCAGAACTGGGTTCAGGGTATCTCCTAGTCGGGCAGTCCCGACTAGAGCACTCTTACTTGTTCTTATTATTATTTTCTACCAAGAACTAAACAACGCGAAAAAACTATCAGTCTATTCGAGTTTGTTAGCGCATTTCAAAACTGCTTGGTGGCGTAAGTATTAGAGTGCTGCGCTGACAAACGGGAGAACACGGTTCAAATCCCAGCCGATACTTATTGATTCTTATTTTTTTTCTAATTTTTTTTTCAAATATAAATCAAATAGCTTGAATTCAATAATTTAAAAGAAAAATTTAAATTCATACGATACCAAATCTTGGAGCAAAAAAATAAATGACCCTCGACAACACGATATTTTACTACTTTTTCAGTGGTGCAGTTGGCAGAGTGAAAATTGCCTAATGGTACGAAAAGAGTATAATTTAATAGATAATCCCTTCGCACTTGTTTCATTTGGCTAAGCCAACCTTAGATAATCAAAAGTAATTAAATCAAATAAAATTGACATTGTGCATCACACTCAAAAAGCGCGATAACAACAAAAGACACATTTCTATGTGTTTCTTTCTATTGATCGCGCAATATTTTTGCCGACTCCAAAATGCGAACGGAGTTCAAAGAAGTCTGTATTACGACCATTTAAGGTATACAAAATAGAGAGTGCTCTCCGAATTGTCGCTACCTTGTATAATTGTACCATGGTTGAGTGCAGTTTGCTGTTTTACTCACTTGCAAGATTATCTGGAAGTAGAGAGAGAGAGAGAGAGAGCAGCAAGCCAGAGCGCGACGGTGACTGAGTAACTTTGCTACAAGGTCATGTTGTTACTCTTATCAACCTCTGCAATTTTATAAACACAATAAAAATCAATTACAAGCTAAATCACGTTCAAATTTATTCAAATAATACACTGCAGTAATTAAAAAGAAATTCCAAAATGTTAATAGGTTGCATATTGATAAAAATGTAGATCCACAATTGGAATACGTTCTTAATTTGTTTTGGAAATAAAGTCCATTTTGTGTGATTGTATTCATATTTTAATATAATAAAAATATATTTTCAATCTATACATATATTTTTGAGTATTCTTGATTTTATTATAGGCAATTCAATTGCTAAATGTTAAATGAGAGCGCGAATGATCAAAACATTTAAATTCGCCTTTTAAAGAGCTCAGGCTGGATGAATGCCGGGAAATTGCCCCGGGACAAAGCTGTTAGTTCTCCTGCCTATCACGTTTCGCCATTTTGCATTCTCTACTTCTTTTATGCACGCCAGCAACATAATCTCTGCCTATAAAATTCACTTACAATGGGCAGTTTGATCATGCAATGCATTTGACACTGCTCTAGCTGAATATAATATAATATATAATTATATTAATACAATCGGTATTTATTTGCCGATGTTATAGTAGTCTTCCCCCAGTATTGAAACAAACACTTGTTCGTTGTCCGTCATAGATGACAAGTCTTAGTTTATTCAAATCTATAGAAAAAGTAGAAATTGTAATAGATTTTCAAAATAACTTCCAATTTTAACTGTATTTCCAAAAAGTATCTTCAACTTGTTATGGATAGCATTCAGCGCTCAACTTTTGACTATCACTTTAAGTTTTATTATATATAAGTTTCTTGTATTCCTGCAAATAGAACTTAGACATTAGCAATTAACTTTTTAATATATTATTCAACTTACTTCTATACTCTCAAAATTTAATGTTAATGCAGCAACGGTTGTGTTTACTATGTTTTTTTCTATGACGTATTTTTATTCCAAAATGTTTCAAAAGTTTGCATTATTTCAATATTTGAATTTTCTTGTGATTTCGTTTTTATTTGTGTGGTGTTTCATCTATAAAATTTGATTTGAAAACAAAACTCAGAATTTGAGGTACAAGCGATGCAATTATCAAATGAATGAACAGTCTACTTTGCTTTATTAATATTTGGCTTAAAATATTCCCATAACTAACTAAAGAATTTCTTATGAATTTCCGTTTTGAAAGACTATTTTTTAAAGTCATGTACAATATTTTTTCTTTCTAAAAATTTTAAGTTATTTGTTAAACAAAAACTATAAGTTTATATGTGAACTAAAGTCGATATATGTTTGATGATTTCTTTAGGGCATACAAAATTCGCATTTGCAACAGAAAATATTTGAAACTTAGTTTTTTTTAGTTGTCTGTTACTGTTTTGCCTGCTTTGTATGCAGCGTCTGTTATCAGTTGTTGGATTTCAATAGACGAGTGCACTTTGCTGCCTCAACAAGCCCAAAAGTAACACTCGAGTCCCTCTTCCCTCTGCCACTAGTACAGGTATTATCAACAGGAGAGTGGATGCTGTTTAAAAACGCAAATATATTCAAATAGGGAATACCCCGAATATGAAACATGAAATTGTGCGCCACTTTAGTTGGGTCAGCTTTATCGGGGAGGGGATGTGGGGGAGGGGGATGGGTGTCTGCTGTCTTGACTGCAGCACGGAACAACTTGTCGCTGGTTGACATTGTGATAGAGCCGGGGCCCACTGCACTTGTGTGTTGGGGTCGTTGGTACCGCCTAACTAACTTCCTGAACATGGCCTGATGACTTGTATGTGCCTGCTGCAGCTCTTCAATCTTTTGTCTTTCTTGTACACGTTGTCATTGGCATACTCCGCCAAATGGCAACATCAACGTACAGCTCGACAGCACAGACTGAGAAGACAAGAGAGACAGAGAGAGCGAGACGGAGAGTGAGAGGAATGGACTTGTCAAGGCGCAGCAGATATACATAGATATGTCGTGGCCTGGGCCCCTCCTCTCGTTTTTGTGGTGCCTTTGGATCAATCCGGCAATGTGCCACTTGTTAACGCACAATGGAGTCTTTTACAACACTGATTGATGCACCAGCAAGGACGTTGAGTGGATGTTTGCAGCTGGCTTTGCAGGCTGCATAGAGCCTGGGGTTCAATCTATCGAAATTTCGGGGCTTATTACTCAAGTAAGCTAATTCAATTGAGCTGTTGATTATAATTGAACATTTGATAGATGATAGTAAATTTTGTATGAATTTCAACTATCGTTATATTTTGCTAAGAATTCTTCACAATTTGGTAGGTTTAAATTTATATTCCTTTTTATACCCTGAACCCATTAAAATGGGTAAAAAGGGTATTATGGTTTTGCGCAAAAGTATGTAACAGGAATAAGGAAGCATCTCCGACCATATAAAGTATATATATTCTTGATCAGTATCAACAGCCGAGTCGATCTAGCCATGTCCGTCTGTCTGTCCGTCTGACCGTCTGTCCGTCTGTTCGTCTGTCTGTCTGTATGAACACACAGATATCAGAGACTACAAGAGCTAGAGACTTCATATTTAGAACATAAGTTCTCCTAATCCCGGGACAGATCAAGTTTATTTCATTTTTTCGATAACTCGTACCGTCTAAAAGTTATCGATACATTTCGATTTCAGACTAGAGCTTTTGGGACATAACTTCAAAGATATAAGAGCTAGAGGCCCAAAATTTGGCATTTATAATCTCGACTAGCATACACATGTAACAAAGATTTCACTTTTTGGATACCACCCCCCAAACCCCCCAAAAGTTCCAAAAAGTTCGCATTTTCGAAGGTACGACCTTGCAATTTGGTTTGGTCACACATATTATCGACAATTGCTTGCCCTACAAATTTGAATAAGATCGGACAATAAACACAGAAGTTATTTAAGACTTAACTTTCCATTGTGTTGGGCTCAGCGAAAAAGCAAGCTAACCGCTTGCACTGCTTGTACTGCTTATAGTGCAGCATATGTGTGTTTAGATTAGTATGAATGATTGTAAGGACTGGGTTCAGGGTATCTCGTAGTCGGGCACTCCCGACTAGAGCACTCTTTCTTGTTTATGATCAGTGCGTTGTAAAAGACTTTGTTTGTAGAAAATTCGTTCCACTCAAAAATATCGATAGGTATCGATGGCCGATATACATATATATATATATATATGATACTAATAATTAAATAAGAATATACATTAGAGCTGGATGCAGGGTATCTGATAGTCATTCGCTATTGACGTATTGTGTCACAATTCATGCCATTCTAAACAATTCTTCAAAATTCAAATGACGTGTACTCTATCACTCATTTAATCTCTGTCTTTTTCTCTCTCTAAGATTTTATTTTTATCTTATTCACCCTTCTCTAACTCACTCACCTCTGTCTCTCTCCCTCTATAATTTTCAACTCAGATTTTGTTGCTTATTCACAATCTCTAATAATATTTCCCTATATTTATACTCAAAAGTTACTGCCAGTATGCCAATGACAAAACAAATTGATCTAGCCATGTCCGTCTGTCTGTCTATCTGTCTGTCTGTATGTATGCAAACTAGTCCCTCAGACTTATTATTCAAAGGGACAGCATATTGGTCGGAGCCGGCCAGATCGGACCACTATATCTTATAGCTGCCATACAACTGGAAGTCGGTTTTGGCCATAAATCCCATGTTTTCAAAGCTATCGCAATGAAACTTTGCACGGATACTTATTATTCAAAATGTCACCTCATTGATCTGAGCCATCCGGATCGGACCACTATATCTTGTAGCTGCCATACAACTGGAAAAAAATTTTATATTCTTAGAAAAAAACAAGTGGAGAAGGATTATCTTCGGCGTGCCGAAGATTAAATACTCTTTTCGAACCTTAAAGCAATTTTTACTATTTTTCCGTGACTGCTTATTTAATTCGCAGATATTAATGTCGCATACATATACCACTACATATAAAATAAAATATATAAAGGTATTCATGTAAACAGGGACGTTTCACTATCCGTAGCTCGTGGACGCGTCCCTTAGCATTCATAAGTGCTACCGAATTGAACAATATACAAGTTTCAGTTTTTCCAAAAAGTGAAAACTACATTACATAATATACATACCAAATTTTGTGCCTGTTGCTCTTATACCTTTCAAGGCTGCTGTCGGAAATTGAATTGTCATAAAACTTAATCTGAACATACGAGAGCTTATATTCAGAATTTGAGATCCATATTTTTTTTCGCGTGGCATTGGTTTTGCCAATGAATTTAAATTTTTCTTTTGAATTATTCTATTAAAGCTACTTTATGTATGAAAAAAAAATTAGAAACAATTTAGGAAATTGAAAATAAATGAATTTGACTACAGCTATTATATATTTGAAAAGAAGAATAAGAAAAAATGAAAATAAATGACCAGTCGCCGCTGGTTTCGAACCCGGGACCTCTCGCTCACCAGTTCGCAACTTTACCCACTACGCCACAAGCCGTTTTGATGATCGCTGACAAAATCCCTTGAAGAGCAGACTGTCAAAAGCTTTCTTGTTTTGCTTTGTACTGCTTACACCAAGCAGTTTTAAGAATCGCTAACAAACTCGATTTATACTGAGCTTTTGTTTTTTCGCGTGGCATTGTTTTTGTTCTAAGCCATTGAAAGCAAATGAATTTGATTACAGTTATTATATATTTGAAAAGAAGAATAAGAAAAAATGAAAATAAATGACCAGTCGCCGCTGGTTTCGAACCCGGGACCTCTCGCTCACCAGTTCGCAACTTTACCCACTACGCCACAAGCCGTTTTGATGATCGCTGACAAAATTGCTTGAAGAGCAGACTATCAAAAGCTTTCTTGCGCTTGACTTTGTTTGCTCAGACTATCAAAAGCTTTCTTGTGCTTGACTTTGTTTGCTCATATGCACCTGTTTTTTCAAAATATTTAATGACGCATATCTTCGCTGTTTATGACTCAATCGATTTGCGATTTTACCCATTGATGAGTTATAAGGATGTTCAAGTGTACAAGGAAATTTAAGGCAATTGCTTTGAAAACATCGGATTTATGGCCAAAACCGACTTTGAGGTGTATGGCAGCTATAAGATATAGTGGTCCGATCCGGCCGGCTCCGACCAATGTGCTGTCCCCTTGAATAATAAGTGTCTGTGCAAAGTTGCATCGCGATAGCTCAAAAACTGAGGGACTAGTTTGCATACATACAGACAGACAGACAGACAGACAGACAGACAGACAGACAGACAGACAGACAGACAGACGGACATGGCTAGATCAATTTGTTTTGTTTTTATAAGCATATTGGCAGTAACTTTTGGGGGTCTCAGACGCTTCCTTCTATGCGTTACAAACTTCAGGACAAACTTAATATACTATTTTCTTCGAAAAGAGTATAAAAAATAAATGCCACGCGATAAAATGAATTATTACCACACCCGAAAGTGCTGCAGTTGGCTGAATGAAATTTGTCTAAAGGTTCGAAAAGAGTATAAAATCTTCGGCACGCCGAAGATAATCCTTTCCCACTTGTTTTCGATCTTCTCTGTTCTATTCTTTCTTGAAACTATTAAAACTAAACTATTCTCAACTATTACATATCCTGTCTTTACCCATCTATAACCATGCATTTTCTTAGTGAATACTCCTCTATTCATTTATTCTGTATGTTACCTTTCTGCTGTGCGATCTTCTTCTTTTTTCTAGGCGTCATTTTACAACACTTGTGGGTCGCACTTTTTGGAAAATGTTTTGTAAAATATTGACAGAGCTATTATGCTGCGTGTACAAATTAATAGCAATGGCTGGGTAAACACACACGCACACTTCAAAACACACATGAATACGCTCACACACACTCACACACCCACACACACATGCACAGTCACATGCACTCACACATAGCGCAAATGCCTTTCAGTTCCAGCCAAATCTCGTGAATAGTGTTTGCATGTTTGTACGTGTCTTTGTTGGCAAATTAACACACACACACACACACACACACATACACACAGACACATGCCAGAGTCCTATACAAACATATACACAGGCTATGCCAACAAAAAGCGTTGCCTACCTTTGCGGGCGGCGTATTTATTTACGCCTTTGAGTGGTTTACGCCGCAGCGTCGCCTTCCATAAGTTCGCTTGCTAAAAAACTTTGCTTTTTGTTTTTTGAATCTATGAATTTTTAAGGGCTTGCAGAGAGTGTTTTCCTGTATGTCACAATTTTTGCAGTGTTTAAAGCGATGTACGTTTATTAATTTTTATTATTTAATATTTATTTTAGCTCATAATTTAATTGCGTGCTATTTTTCGCTTTAGGTGATAAGTTTAACCTTACTTCTTGTTCACAAATTTAATGCTCTTCAAATTAAGTCAGTACTTAACTGTCAATAACTTCTCTACCTCTGCCTCTCTTTCACACCTTAAAAATTCTGCTCATGTATTGTCGAAAATTTTGATTAATTCCTGCCATGTGGTAAGTTCCCCTGCTTCAACTCCCTTAAGCAGCTGTCGACTTGCACACCCAACTAGTATTTCTTCGCTGACTTGAAATGGGAAAACAGAAACTTTATTTTATAAAATGCAAATTGTTTTACAATTTGAATTCATTATGCAATGGCAGCTAGTATTATCAGCTGCTCGACTTTCAGCTGTCTCTGTTCATATTTTGTTGCTGTTGTTGTTGTTGTATTTGCTGCTGTTGTGCATTGACAAGCAAACAAAACTCAAGACCAACTGCAGCCACAACAACAATAGCAAACAAGAAACTTTCGCCAAGGTGTTGTAATATTTTTGTGCTGATGCTGTTGTTGTTCTTGTTGTTGTTGTAGTAACAGGTGCTTCTGGAAAGCCAAAAAACAAGCGACGCTGCGCACAGTCGCTGCCAAAAGTTTATTGCTTAGCTCATGTTCTATTGCTTTTGTTGTTGTTTTGGTTTTTTTTTATTTTTAATATTCTATTTTACAATAATTTCGCTTTGCATTCCACAACATTTTTGGGAAAACAAAAGAAATATGCATACATTTTCAATTTCTATTGCGAGCCAGTTATTGATTTTGTTAGCAGGTAAAAAGTTTTGTTGTACTTGCAGCAAATAAATTTCAATATTTGTGTATAAGCTTCTTCACCATATATTTTAATTGCCAGCTGGCGCTGCAAAGTAGAATATATTTATATTTATTTTTATTTTTTCATTTATTTAACATGCGATTCTTAGCTGAAAGCCCGAAATTTCTGACCCACTTTCGCCTTCATTCGGCTCATTAGGCAGTGACCAACATTAAGTAAACTTGCGCTAGAAAAGTGCTTAAAGAAAACTAGAAAAAAAGTATTTAAAATGTACGGCGCTAATTAATTAGCGCCTGCTACGTAGTCTGGACGCCTTTCACTTTGTGGTAACTTCATTAGTCGACAGCCGGCAAAAATTTCAGCGCCAACTAACTTGAGCGCCAACAACAAGTCGACCCACTGACCCAACCAAGCCACCCAACCCCTTTCCATTAGCTGGACTTTTTTCACCGCGCTTAATTAGCTGACGCCTGCCAGGTGCCAGATTATATTTAAGGTTATGTTATCCATGCCAAAGCAAAACATAGAAAAAGCTGCACAAAACAAAAAGTGAAAAGATGCAGCTGAGTTTAAAGCAGCTTTAAACATTTTCCCAATTAGTGAAGTATTTTGCAACACATGGACAGATTTGAAATGTGTATTTTAAAGAGACTAAAAAGGATTAAGAGCTGAGCTTGGAAACCATTTGAAACTGGACGCTGTTGATATATCATGAATATGATATACAAATTAATCCCTTGATTGATGAATAGATGTTATTTCTTAGCCACGGAATATTTTGAAGCTATCTTGTAGTATAACATCATTACAATTTCCCATTATTTTTAATTACGAATTTAAGAGCATTTGTTCCTCATATAAAAATATATACATATATTATTAATTCATTGCTCGATAATTAATAATTCTTAAAGTATTGAGCATAAAAGTGTATTAATTTCGCATATTAACATTTATTATTTTTATTTTATTATTATTTACGGAATGTCTTTTGTTTATACACTTTTCGTAGAAAATAGTATATTAAGTTTGTGCTGAAGTTTGTTATGCATAGAAGGAAGCGTCGGAGACCCCCAAAAGTTACTGGGAGTATGTTAAGAATGACAAAACAAATTGATCTAGCCATGTCCGTCTGTCTGTCTGTCCGTCTGTATGTATGCAAACTAGTAACTCAGTTTTTGAGCTATCGTGATAAAACTTTGCACAGAGACTTATTATTCAAAGGGACTTCACACTGGTCGGAATTAGACGGATCAGATCACTATATCTTATAGCTGCCATATAACTGGAAGTCGGTTTCGGCCTTATATCCGATATTTTCAAAGCTACCGCCATATCCTTATACACTTGAAAATCCTGATAACTCATTAATGTATATATATTTTAATTATTTTCTAATTCTTCGTTTTGAATATAAAACAGCTTGAAATTAATATATCAGCAGAAAAATTTAAATTCTTATAATACAAATTCAAAGAACAAAAAAAAACAAGTAAGAGTGCTCTAGTCGGGAGTGCCCGACTACGAGATACCCTGAACCCAGTCCTCACAATCATTCATACTAATCTAAACACACACATGCTGCACTACAAGCAGTACAAGCAGTGCAAGCGGTTAGCTTGCTTTTTCGCTGAGCCCCACACAATGGAAAGTTAAATCTTAAATAACTTTTGTGTTTATTGTCCGATCTTATTGAAATTTTTGGGGAAAGCAATTGTCGATAATATGTGTGACCAAACCAAATTGCAAGGTCGTACCTCCAAAAAGTGAAATATTTGTTACATGTGTATGCTATTCGAGATTATACATGCGAAATTTGGGGCCTCTAGCTCTTATAACTTTGTAGTTATGTCCCAAAAACTCTAGTCTGAAATCGAAATTTATCGATAACTTTTAAACGGTACGAGTTATCGATAAAATGAAATAAACTGATCTGTCCCGAGATTAGGAGAACTTATGTTCCAAATATGAAGTCTCTAGCTCTTGTAGTCTCTGATATCTGTGTGTTCATACAGACAGACGGACGGACAGACAGACGGACATGGCTAGATCGACTCGGCTGTTGATACTGATCAAGAATATATATACTTTATATGGTCGGAGATGCTTCCTTATGCCTGTTACATACTTTTTGCACAACTTCATAATACCCTTTTTACCCATTTTTAATGGGTTCAGGGTATAAAAAATAGTTTCGAAAAGAGTATAAAGTCTTCTGTACGCCGAAGATAATCCTTCCCTACTTGTTTTTTGTTTTTTGAAAAAAATAATTAAATAAAATTTCTATAGCAAAACAAATAGATTTATTTTCGATCCATACAGTATTGTGACATAGTCCAAGTGACCCATAAAACAGATTTGCACTTTGTAAGCATTTGCTCAGCTGCCAACCATATTCTGAAAGAACATGATGGAGAACTCGAGCACATTGCTGGGCTTATAGCGCAGCACATTCAACACGTAGTCCTGCATGAAATCGGCCAATTCCGAGTTGGACTCCAGGAACTTGGTCGTGTTCTCATAGTTCAAGGCCTTGAGCTCGCGAAACTTGCGCGTGAGGATGACATCCTGTCGCCACATCAGCTCCAGCTTGGGCATGATCGGCTCCTTCTTCTTGGGCGGCGCACAGACGGCATGCAGCAGATAGTTGTAGCCCCTCCAGAAGTGCAGCACAATGCGTCCTTCGGGCGTCATAAAGGTCTCGGCCACATCCTGCAGCTCGTCGTTGAAGCACTGCTGCGTGATGATGTGAATGGTGTTCTTGTAGGTGCGATAGAAGATGCGTATCAGCTTGCGCTCCTTGTGCACGAGCAGATTGCAGCGCAGGACACGACCATACAAGTTCATCGTGAAGTACTCGAAGCTGCCAACGAAGTTGTGACAGACCAGATGGCGCATTAGCAGCTGTATGCCGCCATCCAGGACGAAGGTGTGATCGCGATCCTTGATGTCGATGGTGGCCTTGAACTTCTGCGCCTCCTCATTGATCCTCGTTTCGCGCAGTGCCGTCAGATAGAGATCTGCATGATTGCGCACCTCGAGAGTCTTCTCAACTGTGGCATGATCGATGCGATCGAACTCCATGCGCTTCTCGCAGATCAGCAGAAACTTATCATCGTACTTGCCCTTCAGCTGATGGCCACACTCGGTGATGCCCTTGCCCTTCTTCATTTTGCTGCTGCTGTACACCACATAGCCGTCGTAGGCCTCCTCCACATTCAGGCAGAACTTGCCGATCTGCTTCAGCTCGCGCTCAAAGAAGACCTTGATGTTCTCGCTCAGCTTGCAGTTGGAGTTGCGCAGCTTCGAGATGAACAGCTGCTCCTTGAAGATGACCGCCTGCTTGACGGGCAGGAAGCTCTTGGGGTCGATGCCCCACTCGCAAGTCTTGTACTGATCATCGGATGGTTCGATGGGTCGTATTAAGGCCGAGATGATACTCGAAACACTAATCTCATCCTGTGCATCCAGCTTGTCCAGTTCCTCGCAGGCAGCTGCGTGGGCTTTTTTCTTGTTCGGGTCACGGAATTCGTCCAAATCACAGGGTAAAAACAGCGGCGGGTCCATTTTTATAGGAGCTGCATCCGGAAAGACTTCTATGTTGTTGTGTACGAAAATAATTTGTAATTTATGCGCAAATATACATTTCTAAATCTTCACAACTTACCCATTATTTTGATTAATTATTCCCAAGCACAAAGCACCAAATAATAAACAAATATTCCGCCAAATTTTTAGAAAATACCAAATTTAGATTCACTGACTGAATTTCAGTTATATCAATAGATTAGCTCAAATGACTGAGAGGAAAATCAATGGGGACTGTGCTCAGTTAAAATTAGAGCAAGTTTTCATATTTATTATCTTATGTACTTAATTTATTTAATTTTGTGAATACACGTTTATTTCTTATGAAGTTACCCATTAAATGATATATAAGACACTTAAACGAAGAATCAACTGAGGAAAAGTAAAGAGGAGTATTTATATTTTTGAAATATAATTAACTGAAATATAATTAACCAATATTTTAAATATAATAAATGTCTTGGCTTACAAGAAAATTAAATCATTCTCTTACTTAAATAAATAAATAAAAAGAATGTTTATATATTAAAAAAGTGTAGTTAGTAAAATTAGCAATAAGCTGAGATCGCAAAAATAAATAAAAAGGGACTTATTCAACTTTCAAGCCAAGCCAACATTTATTATATTCCAAAGACGATTTTATGTAGTTGATAACATTGCAAATCTTTTGAAGAATTTCTCGAGTTGTCCAGAACTTGTACACAATTAGCTGGAGCATCATTTGAAATGCTCTCTCACATTTCAACTGTTGTTTAGCAATTCTGAAGAGTTTCCACAAACGGCAACAGCTGCTGGAGAGAAGAAGTCAACTGACAGCAAAGAAAATGGAAATTCTGTGGAGAGCGACAACTAATTGCAAGGCCAACAGCTCTTCAGACAACTTAAAGCTGCAAGCAAGGCAGGACGAACTGAGAATGTATGTGTGTGTGTAAGTGTGTGTGTGTGTGTGTGTGTGTATGAACAACAAATGCAAGGGTCAGTGCATAAGCCATAAGGATGCGAGTGGCAATGGCAGGACATGCTCATTGTTATTGAAGCGCAAACAGGACAGCCGGACGGCCAAAAGACTCATTAAAACGCATAAAACGTATGAGCAGAAAATCAACAGTTCAGCATGGCAAATGGGTGGCGTAAAGAGAGATGTTAAAACTCAACTCAAGGGGTTACAAAATAAAGAAATACAACAACAACGGAAAAAAGAATGAGATGGAAAGGAGGAAAGGCCTTGTTGCGGCCTTGGCCCGAACAATATTAAATTTGTTATTAAGCCCTGTAATTATTTGCTCAGGCGGAATTGTTGGCATTTTCTCCGCTATTAACTGCCGCTTCTTTTTGGATCTGCAAGATGAAAACATAAATAAATTATTCAGATGGGACAAAGACAATGCGCTCGCTGTTTGCACAGCTTATTTCACAGTCAAGTTAACTTTAAAAGATACGCGCTCAGCGCCTGCGGCTTCAAGGAATTTCGCAATTCTTTACCTATTTGTTTCGCTGCCAGTTTTTCCATTCCTCCATTTTTCAGTTCTTCAGTTTTTCAGCTTGTCCGTTTTGTCATTTTCCTTTTCATTTTCATTAATTTCTTATGCATTTCTGTGCGCGTAAATTAACTACAATTGTTTTCTGTGTCGTCCACTTACATTTAATCTTCATCTTTGCATTCATTCACATTCACATTCACGTTCACATTCATTCGCCCACATTCACATCCATTCATTTCCTTGGCATTTGTTTGCCTCCTGCTTATTGTTCGCACATTTTTGCCTGCCACGCCCCCACGTCCCCCGCCCAGTCCCACTGAGTGCTAAAATAAATCAAAATGCGGGGCCAAAGCAAAGAGAAAAGAAGAAAGAAAAAAAACACACACACACAACGAGCAAAAACAAATCTTAAATGAAAATTGTAACCAAGCGCCGCCGCATGCAGATCCTGCCAGATCCTGCGGGGAATGTGGCATAATCTGCTTGGCCACATACACACATACACTCTACACATGTATGTGTTGAGGAATGTATTGGTATGGGCCTTGTTGTTGTGGGCTGCCAAGCTTAAGGGTCAGTAATAAATGTCATGATATGAAATTTATTTACGCGCCACGAAAAACCAATGAAAACCAAAGCAAAGCAAAGGAATGCAGCGACAGCAACAACAACAACAACAACAACAACAGCCATAAAAATGCCACAATACAAACACAGCCAAAGACAATTAAAAGAGAATAGGCAGCAAAAGCGGAGACGGTGAAAAGACGCAAAAGAAATTCAAGTCGAAATGCCGAAGGAAAATAAATCTTGGGGAAAATTGTTAACCATTGATTGTCGTACGATTCAAAGTTGAGGAATGCAAGTCTTTGGGTATGGAATCTGAATCTGAGCAATGTGGACCTAAAGAATATTTATTTCTTTGATTCTTATGAAATAATCATAGTATAAAAGCTAAACATATACATATGAATAGAAATGAAATTTGGAATGTTTAATCCATTCATAATAGACTTATTGAGAAAAAGAAAAATGAGCATAGAGCTGTAAATTAACTTAATAAATAAAATATGTATATGATTTATTGTATAAGAAGTATTGAAAGCATCAAGGACGCCCAAGTGCCTGAAAATGCCTTCCAGGCAACTCCAAAAACATTGTCAAAACTAATTCGATTTGCGTTCCAGAGGAAGTTTTTATCTTTAATGTTTATTAATTCTGCATTCATATCCGAAGCACTTGACAAATTTGGATTTTCCCAATTAATTCTGTTTTTCAATCTAAAGCTCTTTAGAGTTCTCGATTCACTATTAAAAACAAGCCATTATAAGGCTTCTAAGTCCTTAGAAATGCAATTTAAACATTCAAAACACAAAAAAAGTTCTAAAACAAGTGGGAAAGGTTTATCTACGGCGTGACGAAGATTTTATACTCTTTTCGAACCTTTAGACAATTTTCACTCTGCTAACTGCAGCACTTTCATCTGTAAAAATGGATATCATATGATATCAATTTGAATTGAAATATTAAATTTATTTCCAGTTGTATGGCAGCCTAAAGATTTAGTGATCCGATCCGATCAATGTGATGTATGTTTGAATAATATGTATCTGTGCAAAGTTTTTATCGCTATAGCTTTGAAAACATGGGATTTATGGCCAAAACCGACTTCCAGTTGTATGGCAGCTATAAGATATAGTGATTCGATCCGGCCGGCTCCGATCAATGTTATGTATGTTTGATTAATAAGTATATGTGCAAAGTTTCATCGCGATAGCTTTGAAAACATGGGATTTATGGCCAAAACCGACTTCCAGTTGTATGGCAGTTATGAGATATAGTGGTCCGATACGGTTCTGACCAATGTACTGTCCCTTTGAATAATAAGTCTCTGTGCAAAGTTTTATAACGATAGCTCAAAAACTGAGGGACTAGTTTGCATACATACAGACAGACAGACAGACAGACAAACAGACAGACGGACATGGCTAGATCAATTTGTTTTGTCATTCTAAGCATACTGGCAGTAACTTTTGGGGGCCTCAGACGCTTCCTTCTATGCGTTACAAACTTCAGCACAAACTTAATATACTATTTTCTTCGAAAAGAGTATAAAAAACAAGTGGGGAAGGATTATCTTCGGCGTGCCGAAGATTTTATACTCTTTTCGAACCTATAGGCAATTTTCACTCTGCCAACTGCACCACTGAAATTTCATAAGCTGTACAAAATCGTTTTGTCGCGTAACATTTTTATACTCTGATACCGAAGGTACTCATAGTATATTGGTTTTGTCGAATGTCCGTCAGGCCGTCCGTCTGTCCGTCTGTCTGTCTGGATGAACGCGCGTATTTCCGAAACGATATCAGATAGACTCTTGAAATCTTTTACGTTATGATTATAGCTATCTGCTTCAGATCAAGTTTATTCCAAATTTATGCCACGCCCACTAGGAGGCTGGCAAATCGATAACATGTCGATACACCTCAAATCACAAATCGATTAAACGTGAATAACTCCCACAATTTTGAAGCTAGATTAATCAAATTTGGTAGGTATATTGCTGGTGACCTCCCGAAAAAATTGGATCCTAGGTTAATCGGCCACGCCCATTATTACGCCCACCAGCCCCCCTCCAAAATTAATTTGAAATGCTTATATCTCCCGCAGTTTTAGAGCTAAAGTCACCATATTTGGAATATATATTACTGGTGACGTCCTCTACAGATTACAGAAACAAAATTTCGACCACGCCCACTCCCGCCCCCGTAATCGCGAAAATCGATATACATCAATGCACAATTCGATAACACGTGTATATTTCCCGCAATTTTGAAGCTAGAGTCCCAAAATTTGGAATTTAGACTAGGGCTGACCAGCCCAAAAGATTGCGTCCTGGATTTTCCGGCCACGCCCACTAGAACGCCCCCCAGCCACCCCGCCCCCACGAAACACGGAAGCCTATATCTCGCACAGTTTAAGAGCTAGGGCCACCAAAATTGGAGGATAGACTTATTGTCAGCCCCCCTAAATATCGGCAAAAAATTTTGGGGCCACGCCCCCTCCCGCCCCCAAAAATCGCGAAAATTTATATCTTCCACAGTTTTAGAGCTAGAGTCACCAAAATTGGAGGATAGACTTATTGTCAGCCCCCCTAAATATCGGCAAAAAATTTTGGGGCCCCGCCCCCTCCCGCCCCCAAAAATCGCGAAAATTTATATCTTCCACAGTTTCAGAGCTAGAGTCATTAAACTTGGAAGATAGAATTCTGGTCAGCCCCTCTAAATATCGGTAAAAAAAAATTGGGGCCACGCCCCCTCCCGCCCCCAAAAATCGCGAAAATGTATATCTTCCACAGTTTTAGAGCTAGAGTCAAGAAATTTGTAAAATAGACTTCTTGTCACTCCCTCTAAAGATCGGCCAAATTTTTTGGGGCCACGCCCCTTCCCGCCCCCAAAATCGCGAAAGCTTATATCTTCCACAGTTTTAGAGCTAGAGTCACCAAAATTGGTAGATAGACTTCTGGTCACCCCCTCTTAAGATCGACCATGCCCCTCCCGTTCCCAAAAACTTGGAATGCCGATTTCGGGTCACCCAAACACCAGCAAAAATTTTCTGTTCACTTGCTTTCAGCTGTTCTTAAAATGGTATCAGAGTATTACGCAGTCGGCTCCGCCCGACTGCAACGTTCTCACTTGTTTTTTTTTGTTCTAAGAATATTTAATTCATTGCCAGCTGTATAGCAGCTATAAGATATAGTGATCCGATCCAGCCGGCTCCAACCAATGTGATGTCTCTTTGAATAATAAGTATCTGTGCAAACTTGTATCGCGATAGCTTTAAAAACATGGGATATATGGCCAAAACCGACTTCGAGTTGTATGGCAGCTATAAGATATAGTGATCCGATCCAGCCGGCTCCAAACCAATGTGATGTCTCTTTGAATAATAAATATTATCGCAAAGTTTCATCGCAATAGATTAAAAAACATGGGATATATGGCCAAAACCGACTTCGAGTTGTATGGCAGCTATAAGATATAGTGGTCCGATCCGGCCGGCTCCGACCAATGTGCTGTCCCCTTAAATAATAAGTGTCTGTGCAAAGTTTTATCGCGATAGCTCAAAAACTGAGGGACTAGTTTGCATACATACAGACAGACAGACAGACAGACAGACAGACAGACAGACAGACAGACAGACAGACAGACAGACGGACATGGCTAGATCAATTTATATTGTCATTCTAAGCATACTGGCAGTAACTTTTGGGGGTCTCCGACGCTTCCTTCTATGCGTTACAAACTTCAGGACAAACTTAATATACTATTTTCTTCGAAAAGAGTATAAATATTTAGATTTGCGTTCCAGAGGAAGTTTTTATCTTTAATGTTTATTAATTCTGCATTCATATCTGAAGCATTTTACAAATTTTGACTATCCCAATTAATTCTGCATTTCAATCTAAAGCTCTTTATAGTTCTCGATTCACTATTAAAACAAGCCATTATAAGGCTCATAAGTCCTTAGAAATGCAATTTAAACATTGAAAACACAAAAAAGTTCTAAAAAATATTTTTTTAAAAGCTTGGATTATTGAGATAAACAAAGAAATGCAGTTAACGATTTAAAAAGTCTCTTTAAAATGAAATATTTACGTGTCCGAAATATGGAGATTATACTATATTTTTATGTTTTAAATATAACTGTTCTCTGGCAAATAAATTGATATCTTTAGTTTGTTGCTATCTTTTGGGGCGTGGCGTTTTCGCTTTGTGCGCATTTGATAGACAAATGTCGCTGTCGTTTTTATGGCAATTAATTTATGGACCTTAACGCATGAATGCGAACATGAATAAAATGAATAAATGTCACAAATGTTCAACGCATTCATCAATCAATATTCAATTTATTTAATGAAATTATTATTGTTGTTGCTGTTGCTATTGCTGTTTCATCACTGTTGTTGTGTCTGCGTCTCTTGTCAGATTTGGGTTTCCACTGATTTCACATGCAAAACGTTGCAAGGGGCGGTTGTGGGCGTGGCTGTGCATTTATAGCGCTTTCTTTTAATTACTTTTTACATGATTTACACGATACTTATGCTCGGCCCGTGCTTTTCACACCTGTCCGCCTGACAAGTTGCAAACACTAAACACACAACAAAAGACAATGCAAGTGACGTGCCAATTTGGCATTTGAGACAGTTGGGGAAGGGAGTAAGGGCCAGATAAGCGGGAGAGAACAGGAGACAAGCGACGCTGAGAGATGCCACTTAAACTTGACATGAGCTCATAAACAAACACAGGTTGCATGTCCTTTCACACAAACTCACACACACACACTAGCACACGCACACGCACACGCACACACTCACACATGCACACCTCATAAAAATGCGAGCTGACAACACTTTTGTATGAGTTGTAAATGCGAAAGCAACAAAACACCCCCTCCTGTCCCCCCCCCAACCCATCCCTTATCCTTGCAAAGAGGGTTCTCGTTTCATGCCTGCAGCACGCAATCGTGTCAAGCTTTCAGTCAACACTAACACCCCCCTCAAGTGTGTGTGTGTGTCTGTGTGCGTGTGTGTGCCTTTTGCCAGCTGTTTTTGTTGGAGGAGAATGTGTTAATTACAGAAAAATTGCGAGAATTTGTATTATTTACTTTGTTATCAAGATTTCAGCTTAGAGCTTAGCTCCATTGTTGCTCCTGATACAATTGCACATGTGTGTGCGTGTGTGTGTATGTGTGCGTGTGTGTGTAGTTGTATCTCTAGTACGCATCTTGTGTTGTTAAGTGTAGCCTTTGTGCTGGAGCTGCTCGCCTTCAAGGTTAGCTGTTTCTTGTTGGCAGGCATTCAGGGAATTTGGTTTTTCTCTTCACTGCAAATTCCGCTGGGTGCTTTGATTTTGGAATGCTTGCCACAAAAAGAGCTTCATATATCTTAAAACAAATTACTTAAATAACACGGAATGACGATTTTCTAACCATGCATAATTTCTTAAGCATATGAAATTCAGTTAAAGTTTAAGCTAGAAAAAACAAGTGGGAAACGATTATCTTCGGTGTGCCGAAGATTTCATACTCTTTTCGAACCTTTAGACAATTTTCACTCTGTTAACTGCAGCACTTTCATCTGTAAAAATTGATATCATATGATATCAATTTGAATTGCAATATTAAACTTATTTCCAGTTGTATGGCAGCTATAAGATATAGTGATCCGATCCGGCCGGCTCCGATCAATGTTATGTATGTTTGAATAATAAGTATCTTTGCAAAGTTTCATCGCGATAGCTTTGAAAACATGGGATTTGTGGCCAAAACCGACTTCCAGTTGTATGGCAGCTATAAGATATAGTGGTCCTATCCAGCCGGTTCCGACCAATGTGCTGTCCCTTTGAATAATAATTCTCTGTACAAAGTTTTATACGATAGCTCAAAAACTGAGAGACTAGTTTGCATACATACAGACAGACAGACAGACAGACGGACATGGCTAGATCAATTTGTTTTGTCATTCTTAGCATACTGGTAGTAACTTTTGGGGGTCTCAGACGCTTCCTTCTATGCGTTACAAACTTCAGCACAAACTTAATATACTATATTCTTCGAAAAGAGTATAAAAATGCTAATAAGGTTTTGTGCTGACTAAATGTATTTAAAATTGTTAGTGAACCATTTTTTAGTCATCTGCATAAAAATATGAAGAATTTAAAAGCTCTGAATTTTGTATATAGGCTCTATAGTACCTAGAAATGCCTATTCGAATTACTGAGAGGTAAATAGGAGGTATTTAGGTATCCGTATTATCAAATATTTTGAATTGGCGGGTGTCTGAAATATCGTGATTATAATGTACTGATTATATTTTATAATGAAGCCATGTGTAAATTGCCCCAGCAACGTCAGTGTTTCGTAGTAAAAGTGATAACCCAAGCAACCTCAAAACCTTGTTTACAACCCTCAAACAACAGTTTAGTGAAATTCTCAGTATTATTCCAAGTTTTGTTTTGTAGCAAGCAACAAATCTTGAAAAAGAGCAAATTTCATAAAAATATTTATTTTGTTTCGTTGTGCATAAGTATAACTATAACAATTCAAGGATGGCGTGTTGCAAGGAGAAGGATCTGTATGCGGGCGGCGGCGACTGCATCAACGAGCCCATCGAGCTGCATCCGAAATCAGCATGTCCTGCGCCCCTGATCTGCCCCCCTCCGCCCGAAATGGGACCCATAAGGCGCCGCAAGTGGGAACCAGCTCCAGTGGGCATTGTGCCGCCCACCGAGGAGGAGCAGCGCGAGATACAGGAGTACCTGAAGAAGGTCACCGTCGAGCCGGCCCAGGAGCACCATCAGGTGGTGGCGGATCTGCAGGCGGGCGTGGACAATCAGCAGCAGCAGCTACTGGACATTCGACATCAGCAGGCGCAAAAGCCAGTCAAAACGGAAGAGATGCAATTCGCAGTGAGTAACTTTGTGATCTCTATGCATATCCAGATTATCGCAACTGGTTTCCCTACCACATAGCGCGCCATTAATCCCGATGCGGACAATCTGCAGAATCCGCCCTGCTATCTGCCGCAGCCAGGCGACGATCTGCCCCATAAGGACTCCATGACGCCCATGGGACCCATTGGTCCTTGGGCCACGGGCAAAGTCGACTGGAGTCCGATGGCCGGACTCACGGGCACTCGTCCCGTTGTCGATAGATACTCGATAACACGCTACAGCGCGAATGAGTGGCGCACCAGAAATCAGCAGACTGTGCAGCATGTCAACTCAGTGTTGGACAAGGCCGATAAGTAAGTTATTTGTCTTAATTATACAATTATGTATAGTTTTCTCTGTATGTATACACGTGCGAATGTGTTTATTTATATTTCATTTGCATATTGGAAAATATAATGATTATATTAATTTTTTAAAATTAAATTACTTATGAATGCATTTTTAAACATGTAACCGAAGACAATGTGCGGAGTTCACAACTAAATTAAATGTATTTTAATTACATTTAAATAATAATAAATTAATTCAAATACCAATTGGATGCTATATACAGCTTTATATTCATATTATTCATATCATGGAAAACAGAAATGTTTTTTATATAATAACTTAAATTTTCACAAATTGCTTATTTAAGAGCTATCATAGTTGTCATATAGCAATGCTTCAATTATGCAATTAGTGCATTTAAATGATAAGCGTATTTATAAATCAGTATGTACATATATATACATATAGGTTGTAAAGTTATCTAAAAAGACGAAGGTCTTTTAATATCTATCTCGCTCTATCTCCCAATACATATGTTAATTTCATTGTTTTTTTTTCAATATATATTTATTAATTGATTTATCTAAATTTCTAAATAAGTGGGCCAATACTTATATGCACTACAACACTTTTTAGTTATTAAAAATAAAAGAAACAAGTGGAGAAGGATTATCTTCGGCGTGCCGAAGATTAAATACTCTTTTCGAACCTTTAAGCAATTTTCACTATTTTTCCGTGACTGCTTATTTAATTCGCAGATATTAATGTCGCATACATATACCCCTACATATAAAATAAAATATATAAAGGTATTCATGTAAACATGGACGTTTCACTATCCGCAGCTCGTGGACGCGTCCCTTAGCATTCATAAGTGCTACCGAATTGAACAATAAACAAGTTTCAGTTTTTCCAAAAAGTCAAAACTACATTACATATGTATACTACAATATACATACCAAATTTTGTGCCTGTTGCTCTTATACCTTTCAAGGCCGCTGTCGGAAATTGAATTGTCATAAAACTTAATCTGAACATACGAGAGCTTATATTCAGAATTTGAGATCCATATTTTTTTTCGCGTGGCATTGGTTTTGCCAATGAATTTAAATTTTTCTTTTGAATTATTCTATTAAAGCTACTTTATGTATGAAAAAAAAATTAGAAACAATTTAGGAAATTGAAAATAAATGAATTTGACTACAGCTATTATATATTTGAAAAGAAGAATAAAAAAAAATGAAAATAAATGACCAGTCGCCGCTGGTCTTGAACCCAGGACCGTTCGCTCAACAGTTCGCAACTCTACCCCTTACGCCACAAGCCGTTTTGATGATCGCTGACAAAATCCCTTGAAGAGCAGACTGTCAAAAGCTTTCTTGTTTTGCTTTTTACTGCTTACACCAAGCAGTTTTAAAAATCGCTGACAAACTCGATTTATACTGAGCTTTTGTTTTTTCGCGTGGCATTGTTTTTGTTCTAAGCCATTGAAAGCAAATGAATTTGATTACAGTTATTATATATTTGAAAAGAAGAATAAGAAACAAGTGAGAACGTTGCAGTCGGGCGGAGCCGACTGCGTAATACTCTGATACCATTTTAAGAACAGCTGAAAGCAAGTGAACAGAAAATTTTTGGTCGATCTTAAGAGGGGGTGACCAGAAGTCTATCTACCAATTTTGGTGACTCTAGCTCTAAAACTGTGGAAGATATAAGCTTTCGCGATTTTTGGGGGCGGGAAGGGGCGTGGCCCCAAAAAATTTGGCCGATCTTTAGAGGGAGTGACAAGAAGTCTATTTTACAAATTTCTTGACTCTAGCTCTAAAACTGTGGAAGATATACATTTTCGCGATTTTTGGGGGCGGGAGGGGGCGTGGCCCCAAATTTTTTTTACCGATATTTAGAGGGGCTGACCAGAATTCTATCTTCCAAGTTTAATGACTCTAGCTCTGAAACTGTGGAAGATATAAATTTTCGCGATTTTTGGGGGCGGGAGGGGGCGGGGCCCCAAAATTTTTTGCTGATCTTTAGGGGGGCTGACAATAAGTCTATCCTCCAATTTTGGTGACTCTAGCTCTAAAACTGTGGAAGATATACATTTTCGCGATTTTTGGGGGCGGGAGGGGGCGGGGCCCCAAAATTTTTTGCCGATCTTTAGGGGGGCTGACAATAAGTCTATCTTCCAATTTTGGTGGCCCTAGCTCTTAAACTGTGCGAGATATAGGCTTCCGTGTTTCGTGGGGGCGGGGTGGCTGGGGGGCGTTCCAGTGGGCGTGGCCGGAAAATCCAGGACGCAATCTTTTGGGCTGGTCAGCCCTAGTCTAAATTCCAAATTTGGGGACTCTAGCTTCAAAATTGCGGGAAATATACACGTGTTATCGAATTGTGCATTCATGTATATCGATTTTCGCGATTACGGGGGCGGGAGTGGGCGTGGTCGAAATTTTGTTTCTGTAATCTGTAGAGGACGTCACCAGTAATATATATTCCAAATATGGTGACTTTAGCTCTAAAACTGCGGGAGATATAAGCATTTCAAATTAATTTTGGAGGGGGGGCTGGTGGGCGTAATAATGGGCGTGGCCGATTAACCTAGGATCCCATTTTTTCGGGAGGTCACCAGCAATATACCTACCAAATTTGATTACTCTAGCTTCAAAATTGTGGGAGTTATTCACGTTTAATCGATTTGTGATTTGAGGTGTATCGACATGTTATCGATTTGCCAGCCTCCCAGTGGGCGTGGCATAAATTTGGAATAAACTTGATCTGAAGCAGATAGCTATAATCATAACGCAAAAGATTTCAAGAGTCTATCTAATATCGTTTCGGAAATACGCGCGTTCATCCAGACAGACAGACGGACGGACGGACAGACGGACAGACGGACAGACGGACAGACGGACGGCCTGACGGACATTCGACAAAACCAATATACTATGAGTACCTTCGGTATCAGAGTATAAAAATGAAAATAAATGACCAGTCGCCGCTGGTCTTGAACCCAGGACCTCTCGCTCACCAGTTCGCAACTCTACCCCTTACGCCACAAGCCGTTTTGATGATCGCTGACAAAATTGCTTGAAGAGCCGACTGTTACAAATTTCCTTGTTTTGTTTTCCTGCGACCTGCAACTCGCGTTTGACAGCATTTGTTTTTTCGCGTGGCATTGTTTTTGTTCTAAGCCATTGGAAGCAAATTAATTTGATTACAGTTATATATTTGAAAGGAAGAAAAAGAAAAAAGTATTAAATTAACAATCACAGTCGCCGCCGAGGTTCGAACTTCCGAAACTTGCGTTCGTTAGCGCGGCTCTTTACGCCTTACGCCACAAACCGTTTTGATGATCGATGACAAAATACCTTGAAGAGCAGACTATCAAAAGCTTTCTTGCGCTTGACTTTCTTTGCTCATATGCACCTGTTTTTTCAAAATATTTAATGACGCATATCTTCGCTGTTTATGACTCAATCGATTTGCGATTTTACCCATTGATGAGTTATAAGGATGTTCAAGTGTACAAGGAAATTTAAGGCAATTGCTTTGAAAACATCGGATTTATGGCCAAAACCGACTTTGAAGTGTATGGCAGCTATAAGATATAGTGGTCCGATCCGGCCGGCTCCGACCAATGTGCTGTCCCCTTAAATAATAAGTGTCTGTGCAAAGTTGCATCGCGATAGCTCAAAAGCTGAGGGACTAGTTTGCATACATACAGACAGACAGACAGACAGACAGACAGACAGACAGACAGACAGACGGACATGGCTAGATCAATTTGTTTTGTTTTTATAAGCATATTGGCAGTAACTTTTGGGGGTCTCAGACGCTTCCTTCTATGCGTTACAAACTTCAGGACAAACTTAATATACTATTTTCTTCGAAAAGAGTATAAAAATGAAAAGTTGTTAGTTTTAAGAAACCCAAACTTTAATATATTTTTATTTTTATTATTATATTATTCTCTAGTAAATAAGGCATGCTATATGGAATGAATGCATTCGATTCATATATTCTAACATAACCGTCGCACCAAAGCAGCAAAGTCAGAAATGCTTGCTGTGCCAATACTTTTGCGTTTCTCTGTCTTCTATCAAACACTTTTCTTACATACCATTATGAATATATCTGCCTTCCTTTATCCATAATATATATTTGTATACATCCACATTCTACATCTTTGTCAATCTCCCACTCTTCTCGTCTCGCACAGGAATCGGTTCAGTTCCACAACGGAATATCAGCGCCTCACGGCAATGGTGAACAAGACGCAGAACGAGACGACGGACAAGTTGAGGCAGCGCTCGCAGGTGATCTGCAAGTGGAAGAGCACGCTGGAGAATGCGATCCGGGCGATGACGGACGAGATCTTCATGGTGGACGAGGAGCGCAATCGGTTGCGTCGAGCACTCGTCGTACTCGGCGTGCCCGAGTCCATAGTTAGGGAGTGCATAGAGAAGCGCTGCGGGCGTCCCGATACGGAGCTGGTGCGCGACAATACCGAGGAGGAGCTGGTCAATGAGCTGGCGCTGATCGCTGAGATAAAGCGGCAGCTGAAGAAGACGCTGGATGACTTCAATGCGCAGCAGATGGAGAACCGGGCGGCCAAGCAGCGGCTGGAGTTCGACTGGAGCGACAAGCAGGAGGCATACGACATTGACACCATTAATCTGGGCCTGAACAATACATCCAGAACGATTATGTTCCATGTGGGCGCAATGCGTCAGCCGCCCGAACAGTCGTCGGAACAGTACTGGGAGCACTTCAGCCTGGAGACTCTCGACGAGTGCGAGAAGTGCCGCCAGAGATCGGCAGCATTGAGAAGCACCCTCAATGCGCTACTCCTGAACGGAGCCAGGGATATACGCACCCAGGCGGATGTCGTTGAGAAGTCCTTCACGTCGCGCATCAACTGCACGCAGGAGGCAGTGAAGCGCTTCGAGAACGATCTGCACCGCGTCCTCCAGGATCTGGCCGACACGGAGATGCGCATCGAGCAGCTGCACGGACGCATTCGCAGCTTCGACGCCGCCATGAAGGTCGCCCAGACGCGCATGCACAATCGCAGCTTCCGCCCGAACGTCGAGAGCTGTCGCGATGTCGCCCAGCAGCGCCTCATCGATGAGGTGCACACCATCCAGAGCAGTGTCACCGCCATGCTGCACGAGCTCAAGTCCGCGGAGGAGACCAAGGATGCGCTTGTCGGCGTACGCAACACCCTCGAGCGCGAGATCATGCTCAAGCGACGCACCCTCTTTGTGGACAGGGAGCGCTGCATGCTGCTCCGCTCCCATTATCCTTCGGCTAATGCTCTCACAGGCACTAGCGCTTTCTAAATGTTCTCTGTTCCCAAATTCAATGTCTCAAATTTTAAGTCTTAACTGTGGCATGTAACTATAACATTCAGCATAATATATCATCAGTGAACAAAAAAAGTGAGTTTTTAGTTTTAGTTTTTATTAACAACTTATTTTATAATATACTCCTTAATTACATTTTTCAAAGTAGCATAAAAGTTTAGAAATTCTGCTGTTCATAGCGTTTCCATCTTATTTCAAAGTGTGGACACTGGTTTGAAAAATCAATATATGTGTACACTGACAAATTCACTTAAAATGTAAATGTCGATCAATTAATGTGAGGTATTGTTAAATTTAAGCTACAAACAACAAAAGTTTGAGCTTTGAGTTATAAAAGTTCGACTGTAAACTAATACCTATTTTTAGGTATTGAGTGTTTTATTCTATTTTGGGTCTTGAGTAAATTTATAAATATGTGACACTATATGAAGATAATCAAGGAATATTTAAAACACATGTAAATAAGTTGAGAGCAACATTAGCATTATGCCTGCAAAGCCATATATAATCGAAAACATCAAACACCAAAACATAAAGTGTATTTTATCCAAAAGCTAACCAAGCACTTTGAGTCTCCTTGACCTCATTTTAATCTCTTAGCTCAGGACCTTTGCTAACACCCCTCGATGGACTTGTCCGCATTTCCTTTTCAGCTGTGAACTCATGCAGGGCTGTAATTCCTTGACCTTGTCCACGCACTAAACCAAACGAAATCTATAGATTTGCCTGTTAAATTTTGTGGACCAACTCCACACACACAACACGTGGCTCTATAATAAATCTTGGCCGAGGAATGTTTCGCACGTATGCGGAAGCAACAGACAGCAGTCAACAAGGAGAGAGAACGAAACAAATAGACAAAAGTCGACAGGACACACACATAACGGACAAGGATGAGATGTGTATTTGTGTTTTGACTAGGGTTAGCTGCGCCGGCCGCACTACGTGGCGTATGAGCAACGTGTGAGTGTCACATGACCTTTGCAGCAGGCCAACAACAACACTTGTTGTGCAAATAAATAAGACAAATATTTTGAAAGTGGCACACCAAATAAGTTCAATATGTTGTCTAGCTACACGTCTTGAACTTTTTTGTAAGAGTAATTTTAAATTGTGGTATTTGTTTTATTTTGATTTGCGTTTAATTTATTGTCCTTGAATGGACAATATAGGATGCCATAGCCTTTCATACACACAAGCACACACACAGCAGCTGCACTGCCCAAAACTGTGCCAATATTCCAAATCCTTACCGCTTTAGTTACCCCCTTGAATTCTGCTAGCGTCTCGCTCTAAATTGAGTACGTGTTGTTCTGGCTCTTGAACGTGTTTGGTAAATAATAAGTCCACGTGTGTGTGTGAGTGTGTGTATGCGTGTGTGTGTGGAAAGTTGAGCGTGCTGTTGTCCTGAAGTTGGCAACATATTTCCACTTTTATGGATTTTCAAACGTGTCTGATTGCCATCTAAGTAATGTCACTAGTTGTTTTCATTTTATTGCATTTATTTTGTAGCTGTTGTATCTGTAATGTCGAAATTTCAATTCAATCGATGGATTGCAATGGAATTTATAATAAGCAGCACAATGTGGTGCTATGATACTTCTACATGAGCGATATCTGGTTGAAAGGTTTAGAAATTTCTATCAAAAGTGACTCTTCCCAAAAGAGTCCTTAAAAATTAAATAAAAAAAAATTCTTCATTACCTTTACGTGCATTTTGTTGATCTAAAAAATGTTCTACACTTGCTAATAATTATATTCTCTGCTAATTTTTAAAATTTTGTCTTTATCTTACTTAAGATCTTCATCTAATTGAATTTAAGCTTTATTTTAAATAGCTGCTATAAATAGCTAATCTATATATAAAATATTGTTCCACAATTTATATATATTATGTTTAATTAAAGCAATATTGATTCAGTATTCTAAATATTCCTAGCAGATGTAAATTTTCAAACATTTCACCGATATCTTTTCTTTAACTCGCTTTTAACCATCGTACTTACTGTCCGTCTGTCAGTGCTTTGAGTTATTATGCAAATTGCGCTTTAAGGTGCCAATTCGTTACGCAAAAACTCACACCCCCCAGCACACATAACAAACCCCTCCCCCTCTCCCTACCCCTACCCACCCCCTCCACAGGCTACTCGCTATTTTTAACTCCATTACCATTTGTGCAGCCCATTCATGCCACATGCGGTGTCGCTTTTCGCATTCGCGTTGTTAATATTTCGTAATGCCGGTAAAAATCACAGCGTGTGGCCAACATCAGAAAAAACACACATACACACATACAAATACACATACACATACACATACATTGCGACTCTGACGGGGCATGCAAATATCGGCGGTTGTTTCTGGTGGCGAAGCCCATTTTGTTGCCACATTTTTTGTTTGTTGTGTTTGGCACCATGCGGCGTCTGTGCTAAGAAAAAATCTGTTGCATACTTTGTGTGGAGCGAACAAAAACCGTTATATTTTGCAGACATCCCGCAATGCTTAAAAAAGAGTGTGTACATATATTTCAAATAAAAAGAGTGTGTAAAATGGCTCTTTAAAAAGTTGTTATAATAAATTAATGGATTGGGAAGGCGTTCGACGAAAGGATTGCTTAAGAAGTGAAAATTTCAGTTATATGACACTTAAACAAACTTTTTCGAAGCGTTCACATATCAAATAACTGAAATGTGTATTTCTTTGGGTATTAATAGTTTGAAAGGCACTCAGATGCCAACTGGTCGTCAGCAATAGCTCAATTTCTTTAAAGCTTCATTCAACTGTAATATTTTTTTTGCCTATTTCTGTCATATAACCAAATAATCAAATATGATTTATAAATATAGAGGTCTCTATAATGAATAAAAAAAAATACTGAACGTATTTAGTTTATATAAAGACTATCAATGTCGTTTACGGATAATATTGTTGCTGGCAATCTTTTTTTTAATGCAAGCTTTTGGTTTAATTTTGTCAATCTGTAACTTGTCATTCATATTTCCACAAAAATGTACATTGATGGCGGATAATATAAAAAATATGTTACCATAGTTAAACTATTCTGACATTTTCACATATAAAAAGTATTCATGTGAAAAAATGTGAAATTTGTCGCTTATAAAGTTGCTTTACATTTTTTTATATAGCGCTCCGGAATAAAACCAAAACGCATTTAAGCAACTATTTTGCATTTAAGGCCGTGTCATTATCACAATCATTCAATAATCACTGCAATTAGTTGTAAAACTATTTTTACTGCTACTGCGTAAAGTTTCAGTTTGCAGAGTGTTTTTGTGCAAGTATAAAACTTTTCGACTTCAGTAGTTTAATTGTAGTTATTGTTTACTGCGAATATAATTCGACTACTCATCAGCTAAAGTAGTTTTAATTGCGACTTAGCGGCGTTTGGTCTGACCGACTATCCAAAGTACTCTATACTTATGCTACTCACACACTCACACAGCTGGAGTTTAAGCTAAAACTGAAAAGAGAGAGGGGAGAGAGAGAGAGAGAGAGAGAGAGAGAGAGAGAGAGAGAGAGAGAGAGAGAGAGAGAGAGTGTTGTCTACACCTCTGGAAGCTGGAGGCAATAATTTAACTTCAACGCAGCAAGACATGCAATTTAATTTTAACAAAACCTGACATTATCACACGAGCCAAACGGGCCAACAGCGTATATATGGCGCAGAAGGGTTGTGAGTTGGGAGCGGAGTTGGCCAAAAGCGAAAGAAGCAGAAGCAGCAGCAGCAGAAGAAGCAGCGGTGGCAGGAGCTGGGGCAGCAGGGCAGAGGGAGAGGGGAGACGGGAGACGCAAACGTAGCTGCAACACAAAGTTAGTAACATAATAAGTAGCAATTTTCGGTTTCCGTTTTCCGGGCCAAGCGGCAGCGGCAACCTACCATAAAAATACATAAAATTGCGCCAGAAATGAAAAGGAGGTGGAAATGTTGGGAAAGCAGACGAAGTAGAAACCAAAACGAGAATGAGGAACAGCAGCCAAAAGGCAGCAGCGGCAACAGCCTGCAGCTTGGCGCGTTAGTTGGGAAAGTGGCGTAGGGAATTGCAAGGCTGGAGGGGTATATAAGGATGGAGGAGGCTAGGGCGTGTCTGGCTGCCAAGAAAGTCGTCGCGCATGCAGAGTAAATTGCAATTTTATAGTTGCAACTTCTGCAGATGCTGGCAAAGGTGCAAGTTGCAGCTAGCCCCCTAACCCCCTAACCCTCTCCCCAACCCCCTCCCACCGCACAACAACAAAAAACAGCTCAAAAGCCCCAATTGTGATATGAGCCTTAATCAGCTGTGCCGGAAAACGTTGTCGACCTCAAATCTCATTTAGCATTGATCTAGTTTTTTAAAACAAAATTAGATATATATTTAAGGGCTATTGGATCTCTATATAATAGAAGAATGCTGTAAAAAAATCTATCAGTTTTCACAAAGCTATAAGAGTTTTTAATGTTTGCCTTAGTTTCCGTATAAATTGTTCAGATTTAAATGTAGAATTATTATATATGACTTTATAAATATATGCAATATATGCCAAACTGCCTCGGGAACAAAACTAGGATCAGTTTTGACAAATTTATGGCAGCTTTTGGGGTTTTAACTGTTTTTAAGTTCTCAAGTTCCATAAAAAATATATTTTCGTTTCCTACAACTTCAAGATTGGATTTTTAATAAATTTTAAAACAAAGTTCATAGAGGAAATAGACATAGGCACTTAGTTATTTTTTAGTGTTCTTAGCA
This sequence comes from Drosophila flavopinicola, assembly GCA_035042425.1. Taxonomy (NCBI): domain Eukaryota; kingdom Metazoa; phylum Arthropoda; class Insecta; order Diptera; family Drosophilidae; genus Drosophila; species Drosophila flavopinicola. Next base: position 270,461 of record JAWNLL010000074.1, on the reverse strand, counting down.
AAATTTTACCGCAACCCTCCTACATAGCTTACCAATATACTTCCTAATACTATACTGCATATAATAATTTTTTTTTTAATTTTTTAAATTTCTTAATGATCTTAAGTTGTTTTTATTAACAACAGAACTGCAATGACAATTTATTTTTAGTGCGAAAATGGTTTTTGGAATACGCCATTCAGGCCATTCAAATGAAGATGCCGCCGTTGGCGCATGGAGCTAAATTAGTTGCAGGCCACAAAGCAGGAACAAGGGGGTGCGGCCCGAAAGTTAGTCAAAGCGGCGCGCGGACGCTGAGGACAACAAAGGTTGTCATTTGGCCTGGGCTCGTTAGCATTTTACAACACTGGCGCAGTCGTCGCATCAAGTGTACAGCACCCCAGCCAGCCTGCCAGCCAGCCAGCCAGCCAGCCACTGTGCTCTAAGATGATTTGTGACCAGATGCAACTTTTTGCCGACGCCCCCGGCAGCCATTTTTGATATTATTTCAGCACTGCCGCTGCTGCTGCTGCACTTCCGCTTCCGTTTGCAGCGTTGCATGTAAATGTAGTTTTTTGATCGCTTATCGCAGTGTCTATCTTTGTGTGTGTGTGCATGGGAGAGTGTGGAAGGGAGGCAGCAAAGAGTTGGCTGGCATTATGTGGGGTGACTGTTGATTCCATCTCTGTTGCTGACTTGTTGACTTTGCCGGGGTTAACTGTTGAAATGTTTATGACTTCATTGTGCTAATAAAAGATATCATTTTCATTGTGCGGCATTTGCACTTGAGTGAGTATGTGTGTGTGTGTGTGTCAAAAGGGGCACGTGCATGACAGCCAGGTGAAAATGAAGAGCTTCCACTCTTCTTTTATGAACTGCATAAGAGCTAGTTGCATTTGGAGTGAGTCCCATTGCCTGAGACTAAGCAAAACTTATAGCCTCGAGCCTTATAATTAGCTTAAGCAATTGATTGGATTTTATTTTACAGATTTGTTTCAATCAAGCTCTGTCAAGACTGTATTTGTTTTGGGTTATCATTAAGGTTTAACTTGTAAATTTGGAAATTCTTTTAACTATGCAATTCCTTTTTTGACTTTTTGCACACACATATTTTCTGTAAGGCTTCTTTATTTATATTGATTGCTTAGATTTTTTTGACTTTATGAATAATTAGCAGACTGCTTTTGGTTATGCTTGTTTATAGCTGTCTTATTTTCTTTGACTCAACTCCAACTTATAATAAATATATAAAATTTTTTTTTAATTTAATACAATTCTCATATGGAAGAATATGCTATATTTAAGCATAAATTATAACAATTTGGTAGATTGCATATGCTATAGTTTACTGCACTAAGTATTCACAACTATATTTGGCTTTGCCCATGTGCCTTTCGTATTTTATTACTAAACTATTAAATAGTTTTAGAAGTTGTACTTTTCCGTAAAGTCATTCAATATTGATCTGTTGTTGCAGCTCCAACAGTTGCTTGAATATAAAAACTGAGCTTTGCTCACATTCAAAGGCAAAAAAAAATCGAGTTTTTGAAGCACTCTTTCACTTCATATGTATGTATGTATATCTCTCTGGCATCCAGTGTCATTCACCTACTCGCTCTCAACTAATCAGATTAGCATACGTTTAACGCGCAGCGCTCAAGCCACCAAAACCGAAGCCTCGGCCGAGAGCAACAACAACTGGGAAACGTTGTGACAGCGCCGGGCTAAAATCAGCAGCTCGTGTCAGAAGCATCAACCGATGCCAGCGACAAACAAACAAACGCAAACGCGGCGTATACGCAACGGCAAATGCAACGCATTTCGGTTTGCGCTGTCTGGCTGTCCCAGTTGTCCTATGCCGTCCTGTTCCTGTCCTATCCCCTTTCACCACTGCTGCTGCTCTAAGCTGCTGTGCCTGGTCAGCAGATAATGCGGCGTGAATATGCAACGCGGACGGGCAACCTGCGGCGGCAACAACAACAGCAGCAACGACAACAACAACAACAACAACAACGGCCAACGTTATCATCATCAATGCACGAGGCCAGGTCAAAATATTTGTGCCCAGGGACGAGAGGGTCCGTCCCTCAACACCGCCCCGCATTGTGCTAATGTGCGGTCAGTTGGTCGTCGAAAGATTAGCCAAGGCTTCAGTGCTGCTGCGCCCTATGGTCTGTCTCCCTCTCTCTCTCCCTCTCTCTCGTTTCGTATCTCTTTCTCTCTGTGTTTTGGGCTGAAAAATCAAAATTGCGGCACGCGCAGATTGTCTGGCATTTTATTACCTGGAATGTTGACGCTGAAGCTGTAGAAATGATTGAGATTGAATGACATGCCAACGCAGATGACAGCCAGCGAGACAGAGACATGCTCTTACACACACACACACACACACTTAAAATATGCACAAAAGTAGCGCTGCAGAGTAAAAAAAAAGGTTAAAAAGAAAATACCATTTAAATGCAAAGCATATTTTTGGTAACCGAAATGACTTGAAAAGGTGCAAAAGTGACTGCGTGCGGCAGGTGACAAGGTGGCAAGGTGGCAAGTTGGCCAGGTGGCAAGTGGCAGGTGGAACTTGACTGGGCTCTCTGCCACTGCCTCTGCTCTGGCATGTCTGTAAATAATCAAGCTGAATGTTGACACGCATAAGCTACCCACTTCCAGCGGGGATACAGCGCAACATATGGCAATGGCTGCTGTTTGTTTGCCTGCAACCGTATGCTAAATGATAATGCTTAATAATAATATATGTATATCAAGAAGTGCGGAATACCCTAAAAAAAATAGATAAATAAATATATGAAAGTTTTTTTTACTGAGATGCAATTCAAACAAATTTTTCTTTAACATTTTTCAAATAAATAAAATGAGTAAACCATGAAAATGTAGTTTTTAGCACATATATTGTTTTATATCAATAAATACCCAATAATTTTAATAATAGCCAGACTAAGTATGTAAGCTCTTAATAGCTTAGTAAAGTTCAATTCACAGCCACTCATTTAAATGTTTCAAGAGTTTGTCTGTTATAAATTCAAAATATCTATTTTTGAATCATTTGAAATAATTTGAAATAATCAAATATTTGTTTTCATTAACAATGTTAGCTCAAACAGTATCTAATATGTTGATTTTAAGTCATTATCTTGGGGAACGAATATTGCCTTATTTTCAAATTATTAAAATGGTATTTATATTAATATTAATCTAAAATATTTGTAGGCAAATTTTAGTTTCATAGCTTAAAAACTTTCGAGTTTATGAACAAGAAGAACTCTTAGACTGACTTACAGGAGCAATGGAAAAGCATCAACAAAAACAGTTTCCGTTTGCCTTAGAGACCAAACCAAATGCTCATTTGCACATTTTTGGCTAGGGTATAAAAAGAAGAAGAAAAGAAATGAAAAGAAACGAAGAAGAAGACTGCGCCTCAGATGTCGTCGTGACTTTTGAGCTGTCAAAAACTTTTGGTGCTGTCGCAAAATATTCCCACGCCTGCTGCGCAAACGTAGGTGTGTGTGTGTGTGTGTGCAAAGTGTGTGTGTGTGTGTGTGCGTGAGTGAATGTGTATACTGGCATTGAGCTGTTTGTCTTTTAATTGTTTGCACTTAAGTAGAATTTGGCGTCTTTTTGTTTGTTTGTCTGTATTTGTGTGTGTGTGTGTGTGTGTGTGTGTTTGTGTGTGTGTGCCTTGCAGGTTATGACTTTTGTGAAAAGTCGTTAAGAGAGCGCTCAAAGAAATTACAGCTACAAAGTATGATATGTTTGGGAACGAAAGGTATGAGATGCAGATGGGTGTGGCAACCGAAAGCATTTCACTGTGCGCTTTGAGAGCACAATTTCACATTTAAGCTGTTATTTGCGAATTCTTTGAGGATTTCAGCGTCCAGGCTTAAAACAAAGTCTTGATTTCATTTGCATTTACGCGTATGAAATAAAAACATTTTCCTTTATTTTGCCAACATATTTTTGTTATTTTAATTGGATTTATTTCTTACTGAATTCTTCTGGTGTTTGTATTTCTTCTTTTCGTGGGCTTTTGCTATCAAAGTAAATATATTAAATACCTTTTGATTGAGACTAATTTGATTTGATTATTTCAAAAATAAACTGCCCTCAACATAATTACTTACCTATTTCAAGTGCAGCAATCCAACTCAATTCTCTCTCGTTCTCGCTTTCTTTCTTTGCTCACTTTTGAGTCTGTTGAAAAAACGTACAGCAAACACACACACACGACATACACCCACGCACACACACACACTCACACAGAGACAGAAAACAGCAGCAATCAGATAGAATGGCAATTGACTTATCTGTGCGGTCAGGCAATAGCAAAATGTTTGCCCTGACAAACATTACAATCTGCAACGTTCCAATCCCCAAATCTCAATCCCAATGCCAAACCAAGCTAAACCCAAACCAAACCCAACCAAACCAAACCAAACCGAAGCGAACCGAAAATGCAATCGGATCGTAGCCGTAGTCTTTGGTAAATTGATACACACATCAACGTTAGCTGCAACGTTGCGTTGCAATAGCCGCAAATCTTTGCGTAAATCAAGCAAAATGCAAATTTCACTAAAAGCAAAAACGACCAAACAAAAAAAAAAACAAGCGGGGAAGGATTATCTTCGGCGTGCCGAAGATTTTATACTCTTTTCGAAACTTTAGGCAATTTTCACTCTGCCAACTGCACCACTGAAATTTCATAAGCTGTACAATATCGTTTTGTCGCGTAACATTTTGTTTTTTTTTTGTTCTAAGAATATTTAATTCATTGCCAGTTGTATAGCAGCTATAAGATATAGTGATCCGATCCGGCCGGCTCCAACCAATGTGATGTCTCTTTGAATAATAGGTATCTGTGCAAAGTTGTATCGCGATAGCTTTAAAAACATGGGATATATGGCCAAAACCGATTTCGAGTTGTATGGCAGCTATAAGATATAGTGATCCGATCCAGCCGGCTCCAACCAATGTGATGTCTTTTTGAATAGTAAGTATCAGTGCAAAGTTTCACTTGCGATAGATTCTAAAGCATGGGATATATGGCCAAAACCGACTTCGAGTTGTATGGCAGCTATCAGATATAGTGATCCGATCCGGTCGGCTCCGACCAATGTGCTGTCCCCTGGAATAATAGGTGTCTGTGCAAAGTTTTATCGCGATAGCTCAAAAACTGAGGGACTAGTTTGCATACATACAGACAGACAGACAGACAGACAGACAGACAGACAGACAGACAGACAGACAGACAGACAGACAGACAGACGGACATGGCTAGATCAATTTGTATTGTCATTCTAAGCATACTGGCAGTAACTTTTGGGGTCTCCGACGCTTCCTTCTATGCGTTACAAACTTCAGGACAAACTTAATATACTATTTTCTTCGAAAAGAGTATAAACACTCATATGACCACAAGAAGAGCTGGAGAGGAGTGAAAGAAGGAAAAAAAAAAGTAGAGCACAGAGGGCAACAGGCAAACAGAGGGAAAAGAAAATCGTTGTGTAGCTCAAATGGCTGGCAGGTGAAACGTTGACTGGAACGCAAAAGGAGAAAGAGGACGAAAGTGCCGCAAAGTATGCAACGTTTTTGGCAAAAGCAAAGTTCTCGACCAACAAAACCTTATTTATCACACGTAACGCTACTTCGCTCTGCCCCTATCCTATTCACAACTTTTCGAACCCATTTTTGGTTTTGGCGAAATCGCATGCGAATGCTGGCCAATTGGATTTGGTTAGCAGGTGTGCTGCCATCCGACACCTACAGCCAGCTATGACTACGACTGCAACTGCAGCCCATACCCGCCTGCCGTATTTACCGATTTGGTTTCTGGTTACCCCTGCCCCAAAATGCTGGGCAAGAAACTGGGCATGCCGTGAAAACTGGGCAAACACAATTCGCACCTCTCGCACAAATTTCGCTGACTCTCAGCTCAACTTTCGTGTTTGGGGTTTCGATTTGGGTTTTGGCTTTTCACGTTTGTAATTGTCAGTGAAATTCGATGAGACTTTTGTGGTCACTCGACTTTTGGCTCGACCAGCTCAAAAGTGCGTCTCTCTTTGGGTGTCCACATAAGGTGACAAGTGACATAGAAATTATTTGTTTATTCTCTGTACTTTAATTTACTTTTTATTCGTAAGAGTCGACGCTGGAAAAATGTTTGTAATTACATCTAAGAATTGTGGGAATTTTAGTATAAAATTTAATTTAATTTAAAGAAAATCATTCTAAATAAAAACAAGTGGGGAAGGATTATCTTCGGCGTGCCGAAGACTTTATACTCTTTTCGAACCTATAGGTAATTTTCACTCTGCCAACTGCACCACTGAAATTTCATAAGCTGTACAAAATCGTTTTGTCGCGTAACATTTTTTTTTATTTGTTCTAAAAATATTTAATTCATTGCCAGTTGTATAGCAGCTATAAGATAAAGTGATCCGATCCGGCCGGCTCCAACCAATGTGATGTCTCTTTGAATAATAAGTATCTGTGCAAAGTTTCATCGCGATAGATTAAAAAACATGGGATATATGGCCAAAACCGACTTCGAGTTGTATGGCAGCTATAAGATATAGTGGTCCGATCCAGCCGGCTCCAACAAATGTGATGTATTTTTGAATAATAAGTATCAGTGAAAAGTTTTATCGCGATAGATTAAAAAACATGGGATATATGGCCAAAACCGACTTCGAGTTGTATGACAGCTATAAGATATAGTAGTCCGATCCGGCCGGCTCCGACCAATGTGCTGTCCCCTGGAATAATAAGTGTTTGTGCAAAGTTTTATCGAGATAGCTCAAAAACTGAGAGACTAGTTTGCATACATACAGACAGACAGACAGACAGACAGACAGACAGACAGACGGACATGGCTAGATCAATTTGTATTGTCATTCTAAGCATACTGGCAGTAACTTTTGGGGGTCTCCGACGCTTCCTTCTATGCGTTACAAACTTCAGGACAAACTTAATATACCATTTTCTTCGAAAAGAGTATAAATATGAAATTTGGTTTCTATATATTGAAAGCATTCTATAGCTAGATATAATATTTAAATTAAGAAACATAGAATCAATATTTCTTATTTCTAATAAAAATAACATTTACTGGTGTTGGGTTTGTCCAAGTACCTATTTATCAAAAGGTATTTGAAATATTTATAGTACTTTTATTTAGTAAAAAGTTGTCGGTTAGGATTAAAATGTTTTAAAATGTTTTCAAAAATAATAAATAAATTTATATTCATAAAAATATGAATATATCGTTTTTTGTTGATATATACATTGCAAATTGCACCTTTAAAATCCTTGAGTTCATCTTGCATTTATTTGAATATATTTCATCTCATTCTTATAGCTTGCTTAAACCGCAATCAGTCGCTTTGTAGACTGCTGCACGTACTTGTATCAAATATATGCTCAAGCATATTTCATTGTAAAGTTTTAGATAGCTTGCAGGCTTGAAGTTAGTTCATTTTAAGTTTTAAGCAAAATGAAATTTCACATGCAATTTAACACAATCCAAGTCGCTTCTGCGGGCCATTTTACCTCATTTAATTAAATAAAAGAGGGTAGTTGTGGGGGCGGGGGATGTGAGGTGGGCAGGGGTTCGGGAGCAGCGAAGGCATGTTATATTTCAATTAGTTGGCCGGCAAAGAAGCAGCTCAATGCCATACAATGGCCAAAAGGAGGGCGGCCAAAAGGGAAAAGGGGGCGTGCGCAAGCAACCTGTGCAAAATAATTAACTGCATGCAACAATTTGCATGCCACGCCTACCTAGCAACGCTGGCAACTCGGGCAGCTGAGTCAGCTGTGGCAACTGAGGCGACCGGCAACTGAGGCAACTGGCAACTGGCAACTGGCAACCGGCAATCGAGAGTGACTGACGAGGTTCGGAGGGGGAGTGGGGATGCGGGTGGTTTGGGTGGTTTGGGTCACGTGGTGCCGACTCTGAGGCTTCACGTATTGAATCGCGTGTGCCGAGCGCCAAAATGGAAATCTGCATTTAATTTATTGATGCAACAACAACAGCAGCTGCAGCTGCAGCAGCAACAACAAGTGACAGGCAACAACGAAAGTTTTGTTGAAGCTTTTTATTGGGGCGCTGCACCGTGGCGCCTAAATGTATGCAGCGTAAATTGTTAAATGCGCGCTTAATCTGCATATGTAGTGGGATGGGGAGCGGGGTCGCCTGTGTGGGGTGATTGGTTTGGATAAGGCGTGACTGTTTCGGTTGCTGCAGCTGTCTGCCTCTCGCAAACGAAATTGTTTCATTTGCCCATTAAAATGTACAGGCGCAAATTTAAGCACTTTATTGGTTTTTCGTTACGCCCGTGCAGTGTAACCAATCCCCCCTGCCCTTGCACCCTGCACCCTGCTCTATCCTGCTGCTGCTGCTGCTGCTGCTGCTGCTGCCCACTTGCAACATGCCACAATGGCGCAGCACTGCGGCTGTTTGCCACGTTTGCATATCTGTTTTTCATGTTCACAATCGCTAATCGTTAACGTCTGTTGAATCAGTCCTCCCCCTTGTACTACGCCCTCTGCTGTCTGTCTGTCTGGTGTAGCGTTACAGCAATTGGGAAGGTCGTTTTAATATTTTAGCTATTATAATAAACATTGAGATTACCTTAAAGCCTACAACTAACTAAATGCCTTTTTCTTTTTGTTAGTTTTGCATACTATTATCACATACCAATAAACGGTGCGTAATTGATTTTGGATAGCATTTTAGCTGTTATAATAGAGATAAACAAAGTAAATGCTTTTATTTGCGTGTTTGTGTGTATATTCAGATTGCTAAATATAAGACTTGACAACTCGCAAAAGAATATGTGAGAGCGATCATAGTGAGAACTGTTATACTCAAGTGTTATACCAAATGAGACCGCAATGCACTTATACTGTGCATGTGTACATGTACATCAATCCAGATTGCTAAATATAAGACTTGAGAGCTTGCAAAAGAAGTCTGGAGTATGTGAGAGTGATTAGGCGCAAGAGTAAGAACTGTTATACTCATGTGTTATACCAAGTGAGAGCGCAATGCACTTATACTATGCATGTATAAGACTTGAGAGCTTGCAAAAGAAGTCTGAAATATGTGAGAGTGATCAGAGTGAGAACTGTTATACTCATGTGTTATACTGTATGCGTTTCTACACACGATGGAGAGAGGAATACCAAAAGAGAGCGTAATGCAGTTATGTTGGAAGAAGAAAGCGCAGAGCGGTGAGTGGCCATGATTGGAAGAAGAAGAGCTAGCAGCGTATATAATAGGTTCTCAGCGAGGTCCATTATCAGTTGAAACGAATTAATGTTCAGTGCATATAAGTATTATTAATATTCGAAAAAAACTGCAAGATATACAAGATTTTCCCCGAATGAAAGCTGAAAAGTAATAAATCGTTGTACTGCAATCAAATGGGTCAGCAGACAAATTTCTTAGGAATTATTAAAATGTCATACATAAAGATTAAAAATATTTACTAAGAAGAACAAAATCGATTTGCCTGGCGCATTTGCTTGTCTTTAAATTAAAGCTCTTTATTATTATCCAATTAACTTTAGTGTCAACAACTGACTAAATGACACACAATTTGTGTGTTTAGAAAACATAAGCAATACTTCAAAGCTCGTTTGGCTTTGTACTCATAATAATAAACACTCACTTATCTGCAAAGCCAACGACTAACTAAGTGCTTGAATTCTACTATATTGCACTCGCATACCAATTTTCAATAACATCCACTCATAAATTTTGTTTTGCCAATTCGCTGACGTCACTCGTTTATTATTTTTAGTTTGGTCTAAAAATTGTTTGTTGACTTTGTTTCTGTTTGGCTTTGAACACGAATTTTGGCAGTCAGCCAGAGAGGCTGTTCTTACACAACTAGTCGCTAGTCGCTATATTTGGAGCCCTAAAAGGCAACTCGACTCGACGACCTTTTTGATTAGATTACGCAACGTAAAACTGGTTTGCAAATTGAATAAATGACTTTTGTGTTGCCAATATAAAACGTGTTCGCCATTTTTGATTAGTAAACAGCAAAGCGCGTGTTAGCCCCGTCTCTGGAATGCCCAAATGCCCAAAAAAATGTGTTTGGCTTAAATTTTGTGCTCAGGCACAGGACATACAGGATTCGCTCTCTGCCAGTCTCTGTTTTAGGGCCCCCGTCGCAATGTCATTTGTCAATTTTGTTTGGGTCAGTTTTGGGGTGCTGCGACTCTTGGTCGCTTTGTGGTGTACGTGAGCGATTGTTGTTGCTGCTGCTGGACCAATTAAAATTCATTAAACGTAAATTAACATTGAAGTCGGGGGCATTATAAATTAGGGGGCAGCATATAACTGGCCCCAAATGTTACGCAGCGAGCTGCAGGCAAACAGAATCTGAAATTAGCAAATTGTTTTGACAGTCGATTTCAGATTATTTTGGTCACAATTTCGACAGACACCAGAGACTGAAATAATGGAAGGGCACGCTATGGAATTTGATAGAGTTGCTGAAATATCCAAAGGGAACTAAAACGTGTGGGAATTTCAGAATTAAAGTTAAGAGAAAGGCCAGCTGACATTTGAGAAAGTGTAATATAGATCAATTGTTTGACAATCTCTAAGATACAAAAGTAAACTAGTAAGTGTGCTCTAGTTGGGAGATACCCTAAGCCCAGTCCTAACATGCATTCATGCCTACATACTGCAAGCAGTGCAAGCAGTTTATGCAGTTAGGTTCCTTCTTCACTGAACCCATCACTATGAAAAGTTAAATCTTAAACAACTTCTCTGTTTAGTGTCCGATCTTTTTGAAAAATTGTTGACATATAATTGCAAGGTCATACCTAAGAAAATTCGTACAGACAGACAGACAGATAAACGGACAGATGGACGGACATGGCTTCATCGATTCGAGTGTTGATATTGATGAAGAATATGTATACTTTATATGTTCGCAAATGATTCCTTATGCTTATACTTTTGCACTAAACCGTAATACCCTTTTTAGCCATTTTTAATGCGTTCAGGGTATAAAAACTGTTAGCGTTAGGAATATATTAGAAAACATCAGCTAAGTCTTCCAGATTGATTTTGTTTACTTCTCTTCGTGCATTTTTTTTTATATATATGCTGAGAATAAAGAATATAAACCTGCCATCTTAAGCTAAAGATTTTACTCCCTTTAGCTGGCTGCTATCTATAGATTCGCATTCGCTTGCCAACTTTGGCGCAATGTTAAAATCCAATTCAAGCTTAATGAGCTGTGTAATATTTGCATTTCGTTCACACGCTTAACACTAATTTGTGCGCTTTGTACAACCAAAAAAAAAACCCTGGGCAACGATTTTATTTTTCTTGGCAAAGTGCCGCAAAAACTAAAGTCAGCGAGGAGGAGCTAAGGGCCAAGTTTTTTGCTCGGATTTTGAGCACTTGGACATTGCAATTGCTTGTCGAACCGACTGTAAAAGGTGGGTGGAAGCCCTGGGCACAGGTGGAGGCGCTTACGGAGGATGTTTAGCAGCAGAGTGTAATGGCAGTAAAAAGAGTTTTGCATATTGGATTAGTCTGGTTGTCAATCGCTGGCACACATAAATCTATTACGGATTGTGTAAAGCATAACGAAGCCAAAATCCAAAATCAAAAGCCATAATTCAATATTAAATCACTCATACGCCAGGTTAAACCAATTGCTCAACAGTGAGCAGCCAGTGAAATGGATTTTTTGGCCAACAATTAGTGTGTCAGTTGGAGTTATGAGCACTGTGTATGTGTGTGTGTGTGTGTGTGTGTGTGTGTGCTGTGTGCAGCTTTTAGCCAAATGAAAACCTCAAATGCCATGCGCTCGGACAGCGGCAAATCTTCTAGCCAATGTGGCCAAAATCAACAAAATATTTCAAAATAACAAATGTGTCCAGGACGAGGACGAGGATGAGGACGAGGACACTAGGCAGCGCTGGCCAGCTTCTCAGATGACAAAGTGCTTGCAAACGCACAATATTTGTCTAGGTCATGCATATCAGCAACTTGCCTCCCCTTGCCAGTTAAAAACAAACACAAATACACACACACACACACACACACACACACAGCAGATACACACAAAATGCAAGACATATTAATCAGTGAGGGGGTTTTGGCAATTCTAGCTTTGGGTTTTGGGTTTGCAAAACAAATAAATTGCAATTTGTGTAATTCCAACACCTTGAGGCGAAAATCAATGCACGTACATATCGCTGCCTCGCTCTCACACACACATCTATCTATCTCACTCTATTTGTTTATTTGCGTGTGGTGTCAGGTGTGTGTGAAAATATTTACAATTAAACACAATAGCTTGCATTCAGGCTCGGTTGATTTCAGTTGCAATGGCAGTTACACTGCCTGCCAAACGTTTCCACCTCCAGGGCAAGTCTGTCCTGCTGCTGCTGCTGCTGCGTATTTGCCTACGTGCATTGTTCGTCGTCCTTTGTGAGCTGTGCCTTGGCATCTGTCTCTGCAAGTCACACGATATTTGATTTTAATTACACCAAATATATTTGCCCAGTGATTTTTGTGCAAAGCTCGTTACCATCAAGGCACAAATGAGTCCATTTGTATCAAATGGCCAGAGATGAAATGGCCAGAACATATTTTTTGAAGCATTGACAACTGACTGGTAATCTGAAACGATGAGAAATATATTATTTACAAATTTATTATTAAAATCAAAAATCAGCAGACATTTGCAAATTCTCATTAGCAGTTCGCAAACAAATGCTGTCTGAAAATCGTACAAATATATTCTATTGTATAGAATCACACAGAAAACATTTTCAAATTGGCTTTCGAATAAAATACGTCCAACTTTCTTAAAATAAACACAATTTAAAATTTTTATTAGATTGAATACAGATTTTAATTGCTTTCATTTAATTTATCTCAGTTCACGTAATAAAATATGATAATACATTTTTTCTAACATTACAATTTGGTATTTCATATGCATAAAGCACGTATAAGCAATATAAATCTTGAAAGATTGTTGAGGTTATACTTCCTTAATTTAATTTAACTAAGTTTTTAAGTTTTTAGTTTTTAAGCTTTTTTTCAAAAAGACTGCTACCTTTGAATTCGTTATGTTAAATTCTTTTAATTCCTTACTAATCGTACCTACTTATGCATTCTTATTACTGTTGTATTCAAGTTAATTGTGCTGAGATCTTATACAAGGTCTTCCGATTCAGACGCTTACAAGTTTACCAGTTAACAAGTATACATGCATATTTTTCACATATTTACTTGCACTTTTATTTAATCAATTGAAAACACTTTACTCCATAAAATATTGACCACATTAGCCACACAAGCCGCAATTAAAGGGCACTCGAACTGCCTTTTTGGGGGCTTATAAAACCATCAACATGTCCCCATGGCCAAGACAAATTTTAAGTATGGTCAATGTAGCTGGGCTGGGCTGGCTATTAGGGCATTAGGGTAGTATCCCCAGGGGGCTAACCCCAGTGCTTAGCAGCAAAGCACTCGTGATGAATGCCAGGGGGAAGGTGGAGGCTACCTATACCAAACTTCCAATAGCGCCCAGCTTAACCCTAAAAGCACATTTTCAGTCATTTTAGAGGCCCGCTCTCTCCACTTTTTTTCCGCTCTCCTTGCACTCGATGTCTTCTAGTGTGGCTTAAAAGCTTTAAAGGAATTTATAGCGCGGTCGTAAAAGAAACACTTGAAGAGGTTTTTCTACTTTTCTTTTCTGCATGCATATAGAAATTATACGCCTGGGCGTAAAGTGAAAGCAACTAAAATAATAACAAGCCAAAGAACAAGCCAAGGCTTAAGAGTTTGATTTGCTGCCTCAATGGCAGATATCCTGTAATATCAATAAGTAAAATGAATGTGTAGCAGGTTAAAATAATTGGTAAACCATTTTGCTTAGCTTTCTTTTTGACTGCTTTAAAAGTGTCTGTACCTATGAAAAACTTGAAGTGAACTAAGAAAATGGGTTATATATTGTGATTTAAAAAGTTGGAATTTTTATTATTATAGGGTATGCGTAAGCTTATCAGTCGCAAGAACAGCAATGAGCAACAGTCAACGCCATTAACACAGGCTGCAACTACAGTAGAGTGCGTAAGTATGCGTGCATGTGTGTGTGTGTGTGTGTGCGTATGTGTGTAACACATTATTTACAAAAGAATTTCATGGTGAAAGCATCGCTTGGTTGCGAATATACTTTGCCAACTGACTGTGGAACTGTGGAGCTCGACTGTAATAACTTTGCCAGCTGGGCAGGCAGAAAGTTGCTGTTGTTGCTGTGGCAAGTTGCAAGTTGCAGTTGCCGTTAGGTTCTGGCCAGTTGTAAGCAAGCTTTCAATATTTTCACACTTTTGTTTTAGTTGTAAGCTGTTGCTGTAATGGTTTTTCTTTCTCTCTCTGCAATTGCAATGCTCAAAAATGCAATACAATTACAGGCGGCGTGTGTGCGTGTGTTGAATGTGTTGAAAGTAAATTGCCTTCGGGTGTGCGTAAGAAAAAGGACACACTGCAACTGAAACTGCAACTGCAACTGCAACTGCATCGAAGGCGTTTGGCCAGGACGAAAAAACAGGACAATGTGCCACGTTGCCGCCTGCTGCTGCTCGGGGCACAAAATATTTGCTGTCCTCTGTGCCAGCCGCCTTACTGAAAAATATATGGCCATTGTGGTTGTTGTTTGGACCCAGAATTTATGTGGCTCTGTGGCCGAGCAGCAGGCAACAGGATTTTGCTCGCTCGCATATTGTTTTAAATGCAATTGTTTTAAGTTTCCATTTGTTAGAGGACAAGTTCCGCAGGCAACCTGTGTCTCTTCTATGTTGCGAGGTGTTAAATGCTTGGATACAGCTCTATCAATTTATCAAAATAAATATACATATTCTCTTGGAGTTGTATTATGTTTTGCTTTTAATCATATATGCCAAAAATTATTTTATTAAATTTAACCTAAGCTTTGTTAACCTAAAATGTATTCATTTTCTATAGTTTTGACTTTTTATTGCTAATTTGTGAATTTTTCGTCCAAACATTAATTATATCAAAGAAAAAATTCAAAACGCGTGAAATGAATGCAAATAAAGCTTTCTAAATTTATGACACAAGCACAAAAGAAAAGTTGCACAAAAACAATAATTAGAATATTTTTATTTGTATATATTTTAAAAATGTTCGCTTCTTTGTGTTGCAGTTTAATTAATTTTCACGCGCTTTCACTTGACTTGTGACAAAAGAATTAAACATTTATTGATAACACAACAAATAACTTGTGTATTAGCAAAAAATGAAACAGCATCGAAGTGAAAAGGAAACAAAGCACAACATTTTTGGCATGCGAAACATTAAATTTTTAATTTTGTCGCTGCTCTTTTTTTCTACCAAAAATATGATCAAATATTATGCATGAAAACATAGAAATATTACAAATTCCATATGATATTATGCATGAAAACGAGTCTATATGTATTTATATATGTATAAACAGAGTTTGACCGAATTAATGTCGCCTCATCAAGCATTTGGGTAAACATTTAAATAAAACCAATCGCAATTTCAATTGATTTATGTTAATTACTGGTAAACTAAATGCTTCTCGTTGATTACTAAATTGATTTTAAATTAAAAGCAATCGATTAAAGGACAGGCAAATAAGAATAAAGTGTTAATCAGTAAACACGTTTAGCGAATGACTGTCACTGATTAATGTCAAACATAAGAAGGCAAAGTGATAGATAGCAAGTGGGGAAGGATTATCTTCGGCGTGCCGAAGATTTTATACTCTTTTCGAACCTTTAAGCAATTTTCACACTGCCAACTGCACAACCGAAATATTTAATGACGCATATCTTTGCTAATTGTAACTGAATCGATTTGAAACATTGATGTGTTAAAAGGATGTTCAAGTGTACAAGGAAATTTAAGGTGATAGCTTTGAAAAGATCGGATATATGGCCAAAACCGACTTCCAGTTGTATGGCAGCTATTAGATATAGTAGACCGATCCAGCCGCTTCCTACCAATGTGCTGTCCCTTTGAATAATAAGTCTTTGTGTAGAGTTTTTTGACGATACCTCAAAAACTGAGGAGCTAGTTTGCATACAAACAGACAGACAGACAGACGGACATGCGTTACACACTTACTCCACAAACTTAATAAACTTTTTTCTTCGAAAGAGTATAATTAACGATTAACAACTGGAGCCAGTGGGTGGTATAAGTAGTTCTAGATCTCGAGTATTAACATTAACAGTTAGCAGTGTGCAGCCAGTTGATTTTAAGAGAAGATATATTGATTTATAAATTCTATTCTAGATAGCATTTATTAAGTACAATATGTTCATATTATTTATATAATTTGACTTCGAATTTTTGTAGCTAACCACAAGTAATTACTCACTTCACTCGTAATTAACTCTAGAGTTTAAACAAAGCTACGTTTACTCCTTTGTTTTATTTGCAACTTCTTTAATGGCTTCTCTCTGTTTGCATTGCACTCTAAAACAATTTACACTTAATTATTGCGCTTTACCTTCTGCATGCAAATTGATTACCAGTGTGTCTGCTTTCCTGTTTTCAATATTCCTTTTTCAATTTTTCAATTTTCACTTTGGTTATTTGCCATGTTTTGCTTCGCCTATTGATTACAAAGTTGAAGTAAACAAAGTTGACTCACTGCCAACTAACTTACAAACTCGAAGTTCTTGAGAGAATTTGTTGTAGATTTTCAAAGATAATGACAGTTGATGGTTAGATTTGTTTTTATTTTTGTTGCGACAAATCTCAGTGCGCATTAATTTAATGACTCTGAAAGTTTTGAGAAACATTTTTCGAGCACTGTCCCCCACAGGGAATTACTAAAAGCAAAGCTGGAAAAGCTTTAAGCATTTTTCTATGATTTTTAATGAAAGTCGTAGGCTTATTTTCTGTAAACAATGGCGTCACTTTAAAGGGACCTATCAACACATATTTACCTCTCTACCTCATTAAACCCTGTCAGTCAACATTAGTAACTAAACCTGTTTTATTTGTATCGTTAATTTAAACTATGATTAATATGCAGATAAAATCGGAAGCGACTGATAAATACGACTTTGAACTAAAAAATAATAGTTTATTTAAATTCTGCAATTTAATTGAGCCTATCAATACATAATTTCCACTATACCTAGTAAATATTCTCTTTATTTATTTGGCAGGACGATTTAAGCTACGACAAATGCACAGATCTAATCAGAAGCAACTGTTAAATACGCCAATGCAAACACTTAGCCAAAAAAAACAAGCCATAAAAGCTGATAACCTGATTCGCAGACATGTGTTATGATATTTCCTCTCTAAATGCAGCGCTTTGCTTTATGTGCCTTATCAATATCATGTCTCTCACACTTGGGATTGTGCAATTAAAAGCCTTTGACTGCACGCGGCAAGGGTTTGCCCAAGGAGTGGAGGGCTGTGTGGGAGGATGTCTACTGAGCTGTAGTCGCTGTCTCAGCTGTCACGAGCAGTCAAAGGGTGCGGTGTGGAGTGGGGCTGGGCTGTTGTCCTGCTGAGTGCAGAGGCCTATCAATGTCCTGCATGTATCTGTGTGTGTGTGTGTGTGCGTGTGTCTTGGTCGCATGCCAACACACAAAACATGCCATAAATCCACAGGCAGCATATAATTAATAAGGATTAATTGTGCACCAGAACTTGCCACGGCGACGACGCTGCCATACTCAAAATTTAATTAATTAATAGCACAACTTTGGGCGCTGTGCAGTGCAGCAGATGCTAATGTGTGCACTGGGTGTGTGTTAGTTGTGAATTAAATACACATATGAAAGTCACAGACACAATTTGTCCAATCGATATGCCTGCCAGAAAACTGCTGCAACTTAATTTACATAATTTAAATGCCAGTTTCTAAATTCCAATTATATTTATCAAGTGTTGTTGTAAACAGAGTTGAGTTTAATACTTTTAGCAAATGCCGGAAACAACATTTCTTCAAGTCAATATTTGGCAAGAATAAAAGCAATTCGCGAAATTCGCGCCTTGGGCCCAAAAAAAACTTTTTTATTAGCTATGCAATTCACTGGCCTTAAGTTATTTTTTTTTATCAGTTCTTTTACTGTTTTTCTACTTAGCCCGCGCATTTATTTCGCCATTCCTTGTGCTCCTGCTTTTGCAGGTGCCAAAAAGGCCAACACTAAAATGGAATACGGCAATTAATGTAAAGCTCCTTCTGGGGATTGAGAATTGTCGGCCATTTGACGGTGACTCTTAAAAGTACAGCAGTCGCTAAATGCCAAATGAGTAGATTGCTTTTAATTAGGAAAAGTATTTTACTGCAGATAAAATAGTACGTATACAAGGATTCAGGAGCCGAATACTTACGAAAACATTTTAAAGTCTGCCTAAAGCATTTTAAGTAATACAGAAAATATTCGATTAATAATAAGATAACTAAATAAAACTGTTTGTAAAAAATTAAAAGTCACTAAGAAAATTATATGAAATTTATGTGTTTTTATAATAAAATTTATATTTAAACTAATTTAAAAATTAATTTAATAATTATCGACTGTTGTATAAAAATTCTATAAATCATTTTAATATTAAACCAAAGGCAATACTCAAAAGCTTTTCAATGCATTAATTAGTTTTATTGTTTCAACTATGCAGCAAAAAAAAAGAAAAATCAATCCAATCTATTTAAAAATGAAATATACAAAAATTGATTTATTTGATGATTTTTTTCACCTTTGTTTTCAGCTTCAAAACAGTAATCGGGTGTAGAGATTAATTCTTAAATTTATATTCTATCTATTTTTGTTTACATGTGTGTGCTAGCTAAAACAAAGTTGGCAATATTTATAATATTTATTTTAAATGCAGAGCTGATTAGTTTCCCAATGTTTTCTGGTTGACCAAACAAAACGAAATTACTGCCCAAAAGTGGCATTTAAATGTGGACCGAATTTTGTGGTTTATCTTCTGCTTTAAAATGATAAATGTCTATTGATTTTGATACGATACCCAATGGATAGCAAAATATTATTGATACGATACATTTCTTACAAGTTTTCCTCAATAGTTTATACAAACACAAACTCATACACACACAAATACACACACACACACACTAGCATAAATAGACAATAAATTTTGAGGGTAAAAGCAATTTGGTATTTATCTGTGTGTTTTCATACTTTATGCTTGAATGATTTTTCATTTCCTGTTTCTTCGAATTTTTATTATTGTACTGTAACAACAATAAACAACAACAACTACAACAACAGCAACAATAACAGCAACATCAGCTGCTCATAAGCAATAACAACTATATGACATTTGCCTTTCTACAGTTCTTTTTTTATTTTGCACGCAGTTTCTCTTATTTTCGACATTTTGCCTGGCCGCAAAACTGTTTAATGCTCTCTCCCTCTCTCTCTCTCTCTTTCCAACTCTTTCTCGCTATCTCGCTCTGACGGTTTATATGCTCTGAGCGCGTAAACAAATTTAATTTTTGCCATCATTTTCGGGCGTTCTGCTCTCTGATAATTCGTTTTTGACGCGCTTCATCCCCGATGATGTCATCAAATCAAAACAAAAACCATTTAAATTTCCCGCCCCGCCAGTTGCCATTCCAAGGCAATGCGACGCCTCGTTTCTCTCTGTGTAATTTGAATAATATTTAAATTCTGCATACTTATTGGCGCATAATTAGGCAATTTTGCACGGGGTGTCAAGTGCGCAAGCGATTTCTTGTTTGTTTTGCCGACAGTTTTAATTGCAATTTTGTTTTTGAAAAACACGACGTTGAAAGCGTTTTGGAGGTCCTCTTTGCCAAGAAAGCCTGCTGTAGTCGGCAGTCAAGAAGTTAGTAATGAAATATGTCCTGTTATTAGATTTGGTATACCTTAAGAAACATTCCAAATCACATTTGTGTAATCAAATATTTCTTCATAAAATTGGGTCTCAAGGAGCCTCAGATTTACTGATTAGATGGTTATTTATGATTCTAGATGCTCCTGATACTCAATCTGTCCCATATATACCAAATATTCTGACTCAACTGCTTTATAATACTTTATAATGAATCATTAGATGTTCTAAAGAGCTTTTTAGGTAATTGAATAAAATCAATTATGCTTAAAAAAATATTATAAAATCCGATGAATAAAATAATAATATAGAAAATATAGTAATATTACTATATTATAATGATATCTTCAATACATCATATTTATAATATAAATCACAGTTAAGAGAAGAACATACTAAATTGATTGTATATAGTCTCTTTAAACTGTTAAATGTACTTTAAGATGGCTATTCTAATTACTTTTTAGTATGTTCTACCAATTGCAAGTTGGACACATTTCTATGCAACCCTCTCCAATTGATGCCTTTCTTCTGTATCTTTTGTCGACAGTCAAAGCAACGCATTTTCAAAAGAGTTATATACCCCATATCAATATAATGGGGCCGCTGTGCTAAGCGTTGCCTTGTCAGCATTTATGCTTCCATTCAGATACGCGTTTATTCCGTGGTCCGCTTTTTACCTGCTTCTTCTCTAGTATTTTTCGGACTTGTTTACCCGCTGGCCATATAGTAAGGGTGGGGGGGTTGCAAAGGGGCTTACAACTGTACATACGCGCATTTTTAATAGACTGAGCTACCAGTTGGTGCCAGCCCCCTTCCCCTTTGCTCTCCCTCATCCCCTCTGGGAACCCTCCCCCAATGCTGCATAGAAGCCCACACTCTGGCAGCCATTTTGAACGTTTTCGCTGGCTGCTGCCGCCCAATGTTTGTCTAAGATTCACGTTCGCCCCAACAATACCCCCGCCCCCATCCCCACCACCTTTTGGGTTTGGCTTGCTTCGTTTTTAGCGAGTGTGGGCGTAACACACTTGAAGCGAGAGCTCCGGATATTGGCTTCATACACCGCCAGCCAATTTTAAATTGCCAATATTGATTTATACGCCACATGCGTTGCCACATGGGGCATCCACTTGCCGGCCAAGCGTGGGGCGACTCTCAAGCATTGTTAAGTTGCAATTTTGCAGGTGGCGCCGCTGTGCGCTGCATTTGCAGTAAGTAAATGGGCATTGGGATTTCGCAGTTAACGCCGGGGAAATTTATTGGAAAACACGCGCGGCCTTAACAAGTTTATGCGCACTCGATTGTAGGCAATGTAAATATACGACACACATATATATATATGAGTCTGTGTGCGTGTATTGGATATGGGATAGCTCTTTATTATATTACTTAGCACCCGCTCGCAATGCAATTTGATATGCCATCAAAGAGCGAGCGCATATATGTATATATATGCATATGTATTTTCTGTCTCTTTTTAATTTCGGATTGCGCCACATTTCCAATTGCCAACTTTGACTGCTCTCTGCTTGTGATTTCCCAAATCCCATTTAAGTATTCCCTTTATGGGATCACAACGCACCGCACAGTTCAACAAACTCTTTTGCATAATTCATGCAAAAACTCCAACACAATCTCTCTCTCTCTCTATCTCTCTCTGTCTCCCTCTCTCTCTGTCTCTCTCTCACTGTCTATATCGTAAGCGTCTATCTTATGTGTGAAAATGTACAAAGAGCGATGGCATCCGCATGTGCTTTAAGTGTTGATTACATGTATGTATTTAGATAGATAAATGCGAACAGCTCTTGAAATGTTAGGGAATTAAACGAAAAAAAAAAATTTACTGAAAGCCTTTCACAAAAGACAAACTCTTTAATAAATTACAAATAAACTTCATAAGAATAATTGCAAAAAATAGTCCAAAGCTCTCTAAATTAAAAGCGCTTAAAAATAATTAAGGCTAAATATATAGATAAGTATTACAAATATATATTTTACCAAAAATTTATCATTTTAAAAGCCTTCTATTATCAAAAAAACAAACATAAATAATAAATAAATAAAAAAAATTTAAAACAACACCAAATGTATGCAAAACAAAATTAAAAATTAACTTACCAAGTTAATAAAATACAAACTTCAAATAAATAATGAAAAGCAAATGAAAATCGTTTAAGCTTAGCCCCGACCTATGAAAATGGAAAAGTGCGGTAGATGGAAATGGACGTGTGGCATATTACTTCTGGTTTGTGCACTCTTACGCTTACTTGTTGCATGAATTTATTTATTAATGCATGCCATAAAGGCCCAATTTGATTTATAAAAAATTTCACAGAGCCCGCGGCCTGGCCGAAAAAGGAAAACAACGTCGGAAAAGCGGCGGCCCAAACGAGAAAAATGTGAAAAATACATTTTCCATTAAATTTAATTTGCATGGTTTTAGGCGCAATCAGCTGCCGCTGAAGTTCAAGCTGGCTCAGTAAACGCTTTGGGTTAGATTTCATTATGCGTGAAATACGTTTAGATTATGTTTTGTTTGCCTCTTAAATAATAACAATAGCGCCTGAATCAAGCTGAGCGAGTTGTGTAATAGTTGCAGTTCAGAGAGATTACTTTAAGCTGCCGGGGCCTAAATCAACTAGTTAGTTGTGGTCGTAGTTGTAGTTGAGCTGGCTGCGCTTTAAGTTATGCAAGCCACAGAGAGCTGATGCCCCCTTATTGCATTCGCATTGTCATGGTAATACTTAAGGACTCGATTGGAGTAGTCAGCTTGTGTTGCGGCAGGACGAGGACAAGGACAAGGCTGCCAACTGTTTGTGTATTGTCTTTGGATGGACTTGGACTCACTGCCATTTTGCTCACCACTTTTATTGTTATGGCGCTTGCATCATTATTTCAGTTGGCGCCTTGCCTCAAGCACTGGCAAACTGAAACCCCTCCGCCCCCTACGCCCCTGGAGCTGTGTCCCCCTCTATCACGCGCCATTTGTGTCGCGGCGGCCACTGCGGCGGTGTCCTTTTGCATTCTTTGGGTCCGGGGACATCGCTTCAGCTTGAATGGCGCAGGAGCCGTTGTGCTGTTATTGTAGATAAAGATAAATAGTCTCAGATAACGTTCAGTTATTTGCAAACAAATACAATTGCGGTTCATTGATGGCGGTTTCATTTCGCCTCGCCCCAGCGGACACGCCCACCACCACCACCACCCTCAGCCCCAACACCACCACCAGCACTCGTCTTTGCCCCATTATCTTGTGGTTGATGATGCTCCGCTCTTTGCCGCTTAAGGTGAAGTCGCGTGGCAAACAGCAAACAGCAGACAAGTGACTTCAAACACTATCTAAAGATATCATATAGCCAAACTCTAACACTAAGCAATTTCCACTTAATTTAGACTGTCTGAAAACTTATTCGGTCCTATTGAAATCTTATGTGGAAATACTTAAAATTGCTTTTGGAGTATTAGAGTAAATATTAATAGGCTCATCATTATACAATATTATAAAGTTAACAATATAGCTTATGCATGCTCTAATAACAAATACTAATATAAGCAACAAATGATCGTTTTCTTCCAAGTATAATTTAATTAAATTATATTTTAGAAATCAAATGAAATTTAGTTTAGTTGTAAAATGAAATATGATATTCAATAATTAATTGCTAAATATCTGATGAGTTATAATTCACAATGAGTTTTATCTCTGAACAACTGACCGTGATGGCAGACAGCGCTAATAGATATATTACCAACATTAATATATATATATAGATTTATACTGATAATATTGAGTAAGTAAGGTTAGAATAGTTGTTAAAATATATTTTTAAAATCACATGCTTGATTTTGAAAAACGGATTTTGAGGAAGTTGTATCCGACCCTACTAAGAATATATATATTCTTGATTAGTATCAACAGCCGAGTCTATCTAGCCATGCCCGTCTGTCCGTCTGTCTGTCTGTCCGTTTGTCTCTCTGTCTGTCTATCCGTCCATCGGTTTGAATACGCTAGAGACTTCATATTTGGAATATAAGTACTCGTAATCCCTAGTCAGAGCAAGTTTATTTAATTTTATCGATAACTTAACACGTTCAAAAATTATCGATAAATTTCGATTTCAGACAAGCGTATTTGGGCCATAGCTTAAAAGTTATAAGAGCTACTGGCACCAAGCTAGGTACATATGTATAATCTCGAATAGCATACACATGCAACAAATATTTGAATTTTTGGATACCCTAATTAGCCTAAAAGTGTAGAACAATAATTATATTTACAAATCCTTATTTCTCTTGTTTTTAGATAATTCATATGATTGGCATAATCTAAAGGATATTTCCTGTTTAAGTAGGCGAAAATGACAACACATGTTGTTTTAAAGTTTAGGAATCTGATTTAATGTCGAAAGAATATCTGCTTTCGAGCCTATCTTAATTATGCCTAGCAATGCATTTAACTTTAGATGGGTCGCATCTGCTTTCGTTAGGAATAATTTCGCTATATGCTTATTACCAATCATAAATCTTATCGATAAGCCTTTAGTCACGTGCCCTTTATTTGGGCTTGCCATAAAGTATAGCACCTTATCACTGGGCATCTAAATTAGTATAGCCGTCTATTCGAAATGGGGCAATTTAAAAACGGGGCGCTCAGAACTTTGGCACACGTCAAGCCGCCATAATCTTTGGCTTTGAGCAAAAGTAAAAGTTGCTCGCCAGCGTCTTGACTTACTTTCAACTTTCACTTGCCACATGTGTGTGTGTGTGCGTGTGTGTGTGTGTGTGTGTGTGTGTGTGTGTAGAAGTTCCACAACTTTTTGTGCGCTCTACGTGCATTCGCCGATTTGCCTATGTGAATGTCGATGTCGCGGTCGACGTGAATGTGTATGTGTGTGTGTGTGTGTGTGTGTGTGTGTGTGTGTGTGGCTCCATGACGATTCTTTCTAGGGCCATGAGCCAGAAAGTATGTTAAGCACTTTGCTCCCAGTTTTCTCCAGCTCCAGCCGGGCGCACTTTGGCATAGTCGTATCTGGTCTGCGATTTATACGTGCATGTAATATGTGTAATTTATGACTGACAGGATGTGTGCGTTTAAATTATGTGCAAAATGCTAGCAAAAGCTGCCCCAGCTTTTGGGAGGACTAAAAAACTTTTTGCCTCAAGTTAAGCAAACAGGGCCGAACACATGCGATTCGGGTGTCACAAATATCAGGCTGTCACGTCTGATTGTATGCGTGATATATATTTGCGTTAGAGGCCAGATCTTTGGCAGAAGCTTTGTGTATGTGCAACAGGTCTGTTGGGAACTCTATATCGAATGTTTCATCAACTTTCATATTGACAATTTAATTAGTATGTCTCATAGAACTGAGAATAGCTTGTGATTTTACTTTATGCCATCAGATTCAATTTAAGTCCAACAAAACTTAAATTGAATATAATGAGGAGTATCTTATTAGTTAGTATCTATGCAGTTATTATTTTTCACATTTAAAAGATCCGCTTAAGTTTGATTTGTGTTTTCAATAATTTTGAATATTTTTCTAAGCTATTTATGCAATTTACTCATATTTACTTTCACTTGGTATCATAAAGCAATGCTCCTAAGAAGTCACCCAAGCATATACAAAAACCTTTATAAATCACTTTTGACTTAAAGCCCACACTAGATTTTTGAATAGTTTACTTTGATAGATGAATAAAAGTATTGGCAGGCTTAAGCAGATTAAAGCTCTATCAAATTACACTTAACGTCTTGTGCAAATGCGATTTGCACTCGTAAGTGAAGCAACGCCCAATGCATTTGGGCGCTCTGTGCCCCACCCACGCCACTTGGGAATCTGCATGATGATTTTGGCCAAAATGAGTTTTCATTTCCAATTACTTTACAATTTTGCTTTTGTGTGATGCCTCAAATACCTCGTCTGGGTTTGGGATTGGGATTGGGATTGGGAGTAATCTTATTGCATTTACACTGTCTCTTTCTCTCTTTGTGTGTCTATCTCTATCTGGCTCTTTGTAACGTATCTGGCGTTACAATTCGATTTCCTAATTTTCAATTTTACACGTTTGGCAAACACTCAAGAGCAGACAACGCAGCCCAACCCAGAACCAGAACCAGTACCAGTACCAGTACCAGAACAAAAACCAGAACCCAAGTACCCCAAAAAATCCCAATCGGTATATCCGTATGCATGCCAGGCCAGAGACTTTTGAGAAATTTTAATTAAAATTGAATTTTCCTTGCATTTAATTAAAAGCTTAGCCTGGCGCCGCTGCTGCACATGAAAAATGAAGAAACGAAAAGGCAAGATATACGGAAAAAGTGTCTAGGAGGGGGTTGGGGCTGATGGTGGGGCTGGGGTTGGGCAACGGGGATGAGTGAGTGCACTTTGAGAGGGGCACTCGAGCAGAAGAGCATGCACCCGTTGCGCCAGAGATATGAGAATCATCATCGTCATCAGGGCCAAAGCCTTCGACTCCATTGCTGCAGGATAAGCAGCGCCTTGTTCTTGCTGCTACTGCTACTGCTGCAAATATTTTTGTTTGCTTACACAGGCAGCTGCTTGGCTAAATGCAACACTGACAGCTACTGTCAAAATAAGCAACTAATCTCTGCTTCACAATATTGTTTACCCAGCCAAAGCACACATTGACACAGAAATATAATACAAACACACACACACACTGTATACATATATATGTATATATATTCAAGCCATTTAAGCCCTTGATTTTTAGGCTACCCAAATGCTGCATGCAACATGAGCATGAACGAAGTTCCATTTAACAATTTGCCACTTGATTTGGGGCAGCGCCAGCTAATTGAGTTTCTTGCAATTCCAAAGAGTTGTGTTGGGCAGGGGAAAGATGGTGGGACCATTCTGAAGTTAAGCAAAGCCGCAATCTCTGATTAGATGCAATACAACTTTAACTTATTAAATATATCACATTCTGGCGACTTTTATGATTTTGTTCAGCGAAAGTTGCTGCAGCCATTTCAAAATTCCAAAAATCAAAAATAAATACATAAGTATTTAAGTTTCGATTGTTAATGTCAACTAGTATTCAAGTACAGAAAAGTAGTTCACAATATGTTTTATTGAAAATAAAATAGTTTATCATGCAATAACTCCTCTATATATGAATTTTTTTTCAAGGCAGCTATATGATATTGAAGTCCGATCCGGTTGAAGCCAGTTTAAAACTGAAACCTAAGTCTGCATGGACCCTATGGATAGATCCACCAAATATTTACTACTTTGGCTTAAATTGTAAAATAGAAAATTAAAAGAATTAATATTTAACATTTAAGCAAATTGCAAATGTCCGCAATCCACCATTATGAAGAGAAAAAGTGTGTTTATTTTGCTGAAAATAGTATATTAAACTTTGTGCTGAAGTGTGTAATGCTCTTTAAACAAGTTTGTCGTCGATCATCAAAACGGTTTGGTGGTGTAAGTGGTAAAGTGATGCGCTGACAAGCGAGATTGCGACATAATTTATTTCCACTTTTTTCTAATTCCCTCTTTTGAATATAAATATCTTGAATTTAATATTTCAAAACAAAAATTTCAACTCATAAAATACGTCAAAGAAGAAAACGTTCTTTTACGGTAGAGTGAAAATTGTCTAAAGGTTCGAAAAGAAGATAATTCTTCCCTACTTGTTTCCAAGTATATTTCTATGTATCTTTATATAATTAGTAGACAAAGTTCTCAATGTATTCAACTAGCAGGTATTAACCAGCTTTGAAGCCTGTCGCTTCGCTTGAACTCTTTTATACTTATATATGTCCATAAAATACTTTCAGCATGACTCACAGCACAAAAGTAGCCCATTGACGCATCTCTCGACACTGTCGACATCGACACCACTTCCTGCCATTTCCTTGGCTCCTGTTCATATTTGTGGTGCACGCTGTGGGTGCAGCCACATAATTGTTTTACATTTTTCATAAATTCTGCCACAAATTGTTGCACAGCGAAAAAAAGGCAAAAATTTGCTACACAGACTTTGCTGTAGGTAAATTTCAAGCTACCAGAAGCAGCAGCAGCAGCAGCAAATAGTTTAATATAAAATGCAGACAAAGGATCAGCTCCAGCTCCAGCTCTTGCGGCTGCTGCTGCTCCAATCCCAGCCTCAGAGCTCGAGTGAGCTGACCCACATAGCTTGCTACTTGGCTGCCTTGGCCGGGACAAGGAGCCGGCTAGTCCTTTATCCTGCTTTGTGTTGCGGCTGCCAGGAGTCGAAATATTTAATGCACCCACAATATTTTACTCGGCCCGGATAGTGATAATGCACCCGCCTAGCAGCAGACTACCCACTATTGGCGGCCACAAAGAGCCAAAGGGCAATGCTAGTCGTCAAAGCAAAACAAAGTACCCCCAGCCCATGTCCCCTGTGCCCCCATCGATATGCATATTCAACAGTGTGGAAATAATAAAGCCAACTTGCCGACAGTTATAGTTGCTTACAGTTGTTACTGCCAGACAGTCGAGAGTCGAGACGCCGGAAACAGGAAGCACTCATTGCCGGGACAGACAAGAGCTGCGAGGTGCGGTTTGCAAAGGGGTCATGGTGATAGAGGGGGGGAGGGGGGTCTATAGTTTCAGGCGCCGGCGCCAATGAAAACCGAAGCATTCGACACTTGAATTTGCTTTTGGCCCCCGTTCAATGCATACAATTTATAGCATCGGGCGCTAATATTACTTGATGATTTCTTTCTCTTTCTCTTCCTTTTAGTTTTTATTTTTCACTTGTTTTCACTGTTCTAAGTGCAATTCAGTGTAAAGTTCAAGTGCTCGGGGAGTTGTTATCAAGCCATGAATGGTTTGTAATAAGAGTCTGTGGCAGAGATAAACAAGTTTTGCATTAGTTTCATATGTATTGAAGGGTCAGTGCATAAACACTGAGTTTAAAGAGAGCAAATTGGAAAATAAAATTAAGGAGCAGAATTGATCTTTTACAGTTAAATATCAATTAAACCAGAAAGTACTTGATTCTTCAAAGTCCATAGAAACTCCACTATTTTATGAATAGCTGGTTCCTAATGTTGCTTATTACAACAATCAAAACCTTCGTGTTTTTTTGCGAATTTAAATGTGAAGCACTTTCAAGTTTTCGTTTTCCTTTTAAATACAAGCCATTATAGGGCTATCAAATCCTTCAGGCACCTTCAACTCCCATTACCTTGTCAAAACTTATCAGCTTTTCGATCCCAAGGCAGTTTTGTTCATAGTTTGAAATTTGCATCCAATATAACCATATAATCCAATATATAATATAATTCTTAAGATTTTTGGAAACTTTTAACCACTACAGTAAATTATAAATGATATCTTGTGAAATTCTATAAATGTATTATAAAATTTAATGGCATTTGCATCTTATTTGCTTTGGCAGGCGTCGTCGTTGGGCATATTTAAATTTGCCATAAGTCAGGAAAATGAAAAACGAGAGAGAAACGGAGAGAGAATCGACTAACGACATTTCGCTAATTTCCCATTCAAATCACGCCCTAATCGAAGCCAGTGCAACTGTCAAATGACTGAAAGATGACATTTATGTACATGCTGACATCGCCTACCCCCGCATCCTTTTCATCCTGCTCATCAGGACTTCATTGCCAGCGGCATTCGTCTGCGAAGTCGCTTTTCTCGCTTGTTGTCAACATTTTGATTTGAATGCTGTCAACATTTTCGCAACAGTCTGACAGCTAGTGGGTCGAGTGCAGAGCAGACAGTCTCTGGAGATCGCAAAGAGAGCAAAAGGGAGAGAGAGTGGGAGAAAGTGAGTGAAGGAGAGAGGCAGACAAATCTAATTGTTGTCAATTTGACATTGCAAATCAGTTGTTCAGGTTGTTGTCCTTGGTTTTGTTGATGATTTTTTTGGTGTAGACCGCCAGTTAATTTGTCCGCTGTCAAGACAAAGGCCATTGTCAGCGCAAATATATCAGAAAAACCGAACCCAAACGAACCGAAAAGTGGTTTGAGTCTGTCCGTTGTCAATGTCATTTGGTGGGGTTGCCCCAAAACGGGGCAACTCCTTGTTGTCCTCGGGCTAATTTTGCGTGCTGCTGACATTGTCCCCCTTTGTAGTCGCCGGAGTCTGTGTTCCGTTTTAATTTAAAGGGAAACTTATGCAAGGCGAGAGGTATGCTTAGTTAGTCATTAGTTATATACAATAAGCTTTGCCATATATTCGAATCGAGCAGTACAATCTAGGTAAAATAAAAGATTAATACAAAACACTTGTAGCTTTTTTCTTATGCTAAAACATAAATAAACGGACGATAACAAATGTATGTTTACATTTATATTTATATATTTTTTATAATGAGCAGGTTTCCGAGAATTAGTCACATTCAAATCCTATTATTTATGGCAGTGGTTCCTGGTATTTCTTATCAGCTACTTTTAGTTTGAATATAATGCTTCGACTCATGCATATGAATGAGAGAGCGGCATATTATATATATAGAATATAATCAGGGGATTTTCGCATGATAACAAATTATTTACACTGGATGGCACCTAATGTTGTTGTACAAAAATTTAATGTAAACTTGCTTATGAATTAGATACTTTATTGTTTCTGATCATTTAAAAGCAAATCAACAAAACAGGGCAACACTACATGTATAATAGACAATTAGAGTAGTCATAGTATTATAAATATGATAATATTTCCAATGCTCGTATAATTTTCTTTCAAGGCTCATTTATAATATGCATTTGAGAGTATTCCAACTTCGTTGCATTGCTGGACTCAAATCTGTTGTTTTGTTGTTGCCGCTGTGCAACTGCATTATTATGATATGCGCCATAATTATTTTTCTCTGCATCTCGTGCTCAGCTCAGCTCAGCTCAGTGCAGGTCCCTGGTGGCCAACAGTGAACAGGACAGGACAGGAAACTGGACTAGGGATACCAGGAGCCAGCATTTTCCTTGTCACGCAAATGTTTCATGTCAGATTTACGCTGCTCCAGCCACTTTGTGCCGGAAATATACATATATACATACATACACACACATATACATATATATCTTTTAAATGTGCTGCAAGTAATGCTATATACAGCATTCCGTATATATGTAGGTCTGCTAGCAGTATATGCTTCATAGTATCTGTGGCCACGTCCGTGAGAATCCGCGCGGCACGTCGTCAGCCCAGCTGTCCACTCCAAGTCGGCAACTGCCCAGTCTCTGTCCGCCAACTGACCCATGCAATAACTAATTTTTTCAAGCAGCTAGGCGGCACAGTGGTGCGTAATGCATGAAGAATCTAAGTTTTGTGTGCCAAAACTGTGCCTAAAATGATCTAAAAGCATTTTTATGAAATATTTATTTTACTCAAGCATCAGTTTTGAATATTTACATGCATATGTTGTCTGTACCTATATATCACACAAACATATAATTTGCATTTTTCAATAGATGTTGCACCACTGTGCCGTTGTCGTCGTTGCCCTCAAAATGCGCCTTTTTAGCACGTTCTGGCGGTCGCATGCTATATTTTTCAATTTGTAAACATATCCTGCGGTGCAAGCGCTGAAAGCCGGCAACAAAAAGAAAGGGAAAAAAAACAAAATTAAAAGCGCAGCATTAGTAAACAGATGCCACGCCCCCGCTGTCGGATGGGGGCCGCCCCGCCCCCTTACAAGCAGTGTCAGCCCGGGGCGCCGACATGGCCAAAGCATGAAATGCATTTGCTTCATTTGTTTGGCGTGCTTCTCATGTCAACTTAATGTTTATTAGAAAACGTCTGCTCAAATTGGACCGGACAACACAGACCACTGTCTCCCCTGTCCTCCTCCCCCTACCCCTTCTAGCAACTCCAACTCCAGCTACCCCAACAGCCATGCGGTTGTCATACATCAGTCGACAGATGCCAGGACCCCGAATAGCATTTTAATAACATTTGCCGCTTAATGAAAACCGAAGTCAACTTCAATTTGCAGCAGCTATTAAATTGCTGTGCTTCCTTCCTTACACATCCTTTGATATGTTTCCGTCATTATCTTTATTAAGTAGCACACATGCTACAGCAGTTAATTCAATTTGTTGTGCCAATCGAAAGTAGCACAATAATTGAGACACTTGCTGATAAGTGTTAGTGTATGTGAGTACGATCATTGAGGTATATAAACTTTTAACATCAGCTAGATAGATAAATAAGTATTTTAGTAGTTAATATTATTTATTATTATTACAAAATGCTTATTATTATTTATTATATATATATATACGATCTGGATACATTTTTACTATGGAAAACTATAGTTATGGTTGAAGGGGCTTAAATAATGAAGTAATTAATTTAGTTATTAGTATTATGGGAAAAATGCATTAATAATATAATTAATTATAATTTATACACTTTTTTTAACAAGTTCTATGTTATAGAGCATATGCACTTCGTTTTGTCCTTTCGCTTCATGCTTCATGAATTTGGAGTAACATATTGTGCTAATGTGAATCTTAACCAAGAAAAACATGAATATTATATTAGAATAATAGAATATTACTATCGAGGGCTGCTCTTAAGTGTATTTTGCTTTAACATTCAGATTTAGATACCAATACCAGATATTACAGTAATTAGTTAATACTATTTACCATATCTGTAGCCAAGCGGATATGGCTAATGCCTCCATCCAAAACTTTAAGATTGACCAAATATCAATATAAACACTGAAATTGCATATGCTGTCAAAAATCGTTTTATCGCGTGGCATTTATTTTTTTTTCTTTCTAAGAATTATTACTATATTAAATAAAATTTTTCTTTTGAAATACTTAATTCATTTCCAGTTGTATGGCAGCTATAAGATATAGTGGTCCGATCCGGCTGATTCCGACCAATGTGCTGTACATTTGAATAATAAGTATCTGTGCAAAGTTTCATAGCGATCGCTGTGGGACTAGTTTGCATACATACAGACAGACAGACAGACGGCCAAGGCTAGATCAATTTGTTTTGTCATTCTAAGCATATTGGAGGTAACTTTTGGGGGTCTCCGACGCTTCCTTCTATGCATTACAAACTTCAGCACAAAGTTAATATACTATTTTCTTCGAAAAGAGTATAATGAAAATACATTTAAAGCTCGTCTCAATAAAATAAGCAATATGTTGTAGATTATGGCTTTATAATTTTCTGTATAATTATATTGATAGCACCGCCGTTGAGTGATAACCCAACATATATATGTATGAACTCGTGGAACGTATACACAACATTCTAGTTGAGAGTTAAGCTGCACGTCTCAAATAGTCTACTAAATACGCTTGCATAGCTAAGCAGTGGATTATCGACAGATTGTTGAACCCACAGCTGAGTAAGGCTGAAACAAAAGAAGGTGAGCAATGGAAAAGAATATTTAATAAATTTTGCATTTAAATCTAAAACAAACATTATTATGTAATGAAAATACTTTTTACTTTAGAGAAAACGACTAAAAGAAATCGCTTGTAATAAATGGAATAATAACTAAGATTGTATCGATAAAGTCGTGACTTTTCGGATTTGGAGCAGAATATAACTCGAAATAACTTCATTCCATTTTGTTTTTGCAGTTCCTCAACACAATGAGGCTTTTCAGCATTACAGCAGCTGCTGGTCGGAGCTGGCGAATATGATATGAAGAGCACTGAGGAAATCTATCCCCATGTCGATCGGAGTGTCACCCAAATCCTAATCCACGACAACTACTCCAGTGAATTTTCTAGCAATAATATTGCGCTGCTCATCCTGAACATCAGCTTCAGCCCCAATCCACACATCTCGCCCATCTGCCTGCCCGGCATCCACGAGAACTTCGCCTACTCGCGCTGCATTGTCACCGGCTGGGGCAAGCCATCCATGGACAGCCTAGAGTACCAGGGCATTCTCAAAAAGATTTCGGTGCCCATCCTGACACGGGCCAACTGCCTGGAGAAGCTGGGCCATATAAGCGTCTCGCCCTCTCGCCTCGACCCCAGCTACATTTGCGCTGGCGGCGAAAAGGGAATCGGTTCCTGTTTGGGCAATGGGGGTGCTCCTCTCGTCTGCTCCATCATTGGCAGTCCCAATCACTACCAGCTGGTGGGCATTGTCGCTTGGGCAGTCGGTTGCGGGCTGGAGAACATGCCTGCGGTTTATACCAATGTACCCTACCTCATGCCTTGGATCAGTCGGCAACTTGAGCGATTGGGCATCGATAAGAGGTACTATACCTTCCAATAAATACCTTATAAAGTGATCATGGTCAAAAGAGTAAGTGCATCCTATACGACTGTCTTCATTTTGGAATGTAAGAAGGTAAATGTATCATCAAGTACAAATTTATTTCCTTAGTGTACAGTACTTATGAAACTCTTGAGGAATAGTACCCCCAATATAATGGTAGTAAAAAGCATAATAACTGTTGAATCACTAATACCCAAATGAAGTTATTTGGATTTGTAACACTGTTAAAATATCACAAAATAGTATTGCAATAAAAACAAGTAAAAGTTCTCTAGTAGGGAGAGTCCGACTAGGAGACAGCCTGAACGTAGTCCTTACTTTCATTCAACTGCAAGCAGTTGCTTCTTCACTGCGCCGCACACCATGCAAAGCAACATCTTAAACCACTTCTGTGTTTATTGTCCGATATTATTGAAGTTTTTTGGAAATACAATTGGCAATAATATGTGAGACAAAACAGAATTTCAAGGTCATACCTTCACAAATGCTTGCTTTGTGCCTCTTTTTCAAATAACCTTCAGGTTATGGCCAAAAAGCACTGACCTGAAATCGAATTTTATCGATAATTTTTCAACGAATCGAGCTATTGATGAAATTCACTTAATCTGACCAGGGAATATGAGAACTTATGATAAATATGAAGTCTTCTTTTTAAATCTTATTAATGAACGGACGTGAGTGTAACTGACATATATTTATTTAGATATATTTATAATTGAATCTATATTTTTAAAATTTTTATTGTTTTCTTTGCACTGCAAGCTAAACTTGTTAATTAATGTGCTACTCAAATATGCAAATTAATTACTTCGATGCACTGACTTAAATAGTATAGTGCGAGCTGGAAATGGAGTATAGCTCAAGCTGTGAATGGATCCAAGGTCGCAGCAATTTAATATTGGTGTACACACCCGGCACTTTCTCCGTGCCACAATCGATACCCCAGGACACCATGCCGGCCAGCTGATAGCGATCGGGATATTTGCTCAAAGGACACGCGAGTGGGGAGCCGCCGTCTTCAAAGCAGGCATCGTTATCCTTTTCGCCACCAGCGCAGACGAAGCCTCGTGCAATAGAAAGTACATACCCAGTCGAGTCTGACGCAGCTGATTCTGGCAGCTGTCGCTGGTCACAAAAGGAAGATCAAGCTTCTTCAGGATGTGCGGGTAGTCCGAATCGTCGGCCTTCCGCTTGCCCCAGCCGCTGACGATGCAGCGACTGTTGCCAAAGAATGCATTTGCATCGGGCAGACAGATGGTGCCAATGTGCTCGGTAAGCTTGAAGGGTGATTCCAACAGGAGCAGAGCTACGTCATTGTAGCCATTCACTGGATCGAAGCTCTGATGTATGATTTTGGTCTGCACATTGCGCTCCTCGTACGGTAGGGCCTCAGCCTCGCTCAGGACATCCCATTCGCCGGCTCGTATCTTCAGCTGAGCAGGAGGGCGATGGACGATCTTGTGTGCAGTAGTCAGGACCACATTAGGGGCCACGAGGCTGCCGCCGCCCACATAGACATAGACACACTGGCTGTCAACGCAATCCTTCGTCTGAACGCCCACCATCCACGGAAATTCGCCGAACTGGGACTCACCATTGAGGGCATTCTGCAGGGTCAGTTTGATGCCTTTGGGATTGCTGTAGCCACAGCCGCGGGGTACGTAGTCCTTCTGCTGCTCCATCTGCCTCTGATAACCGTAGAGTGGAATGTAGAGTAGAGTGTAGAGAAGAGTGAAGTTTAGAGTTTAGAGTAGAGTGCAGAGTAGAGTGGAAATTAGAGTGTAGAGTAGAGTGTAGAGAAGAGTGTAGTGTAGAGTAGAGTATAGAGAAGAGTGTAGAGTACAGTGTAGAGAAGAGTGTAGAGCAGAGTGTAGAGTAGAGTAGAGTGTAGAGTAAAGTATAGAGAAGAGTGTAGAGTAGAGTGTAGAGTAGTGTATAGAGTAGAGTGTAGAGTAGAGTATAGAGAAGAGTGTAGAGTGCAGGGTGGAGAAGAGTGTAGAGTAGAGTGTAGAGTAGAGTATAGAGAAGAGTGTAGAGTAGAGTGTAGAGTAGAGTGTAGAGTAGAGTGTAGAGTAGAGTGTAGAGTAGAGTATAGAGTAGAGTTGTACATTTTAGTTAAATTAATTCATTATTAACAAATGGTTCATATAGTTCGTTCACTTGATTATTTCGTTCAATTTGAACAAATCGGACTCAAATTAGCAAAACTAATGATCGCACTAGATGAACCACAATCAACGATATAGTTCGTTCGTTAGTGAATAGTTTAGTCGAACTTATTCTCATACCTTAGCAGTCAGTGAGCAACATTTATCATGCCATTTGCAGCCGTGATTGTTGTCCCTGGAGAAAGTCGTCAAGCGAAAGTCGATGAGAGTTCGGCCATCTTTGATAACGGTGCCGTTGTCCATGCACAAATAACGTGGCATGCATTCCATTTGGACTCCACACGATTTTGGGCTATTGACATTTTCTGGCTTACATCCACAAGAAATTGAGAAATAGTCACACATTATTTTATTATAGCTTTTCCATACCCCCTTCTCGGCAGTGCTCAGTGGAGTAGAGACTAGTAGAAGGCACAGGAAAACCCGAAAGAAACCCCACTTGTTTCCCATTTTCACGTGCAAAGTAAACGATCCGATTGATCCGAAATTAAGGCAAGCACTAAGCACACAATCAGAAAGCTGTCGATTATAAGTTCTAAATTGCTTGCTTTTTTTGTATATATATATGTTTGCATATTTGAAGATGATAACAATATTTCAGTGATGCAGTGAACAATTTGGAAAGGAGAGTTTTATAATTGAATAAATAAGTCTATTACAAATTGATAAAGATGTTTGTACCCCAGCCGAAGATTTTATACTCTTTTCGAACCTTTAGGCAATTTTCACACTGCCAACTGTACCACCGAAATATTTAATGACGCATATCTTTGCTAATTATAACAGAATCGATTTGAATTTTAAAAAATTGATGACTTATAAGAATGTTCAAGTGTACAAGGAAATTTAAGGCGATAGTTTTGAATAGATCGGATATATGGACTTCCAGTTGTATGGCAGCTATAAGATATAGTGAACCGATCCGGCCGGCTCCGATTAATGTGATGTAGGTTTGATTAATAAACATCTGTGCAAAGTTTAATCGTGATAGTTTTGAAAACCTGGGATTTATGGCCAAAACCGATTTTCAGTTGTATGACAGCTATAAGACATAGTGGTCTGATCCGGCTGGTTCCGACCAATGTGCTGTCCCTAGTGTCTGTGCAAAGTTGCATCGCAATAGCTCAAAAACTGAGGGACTAGATCCCATACATACAGACAGACAGACAGACGGACATGGCTAGATCAATTTGTTTTGTCATTCTAAACATACTCCCAGTAACTTTTGGGGGTCTCCGGCGCTTCCTTCTATGCATTACAAACTTTAGCACAAAGTGAATATACTATTTTCTTCGAAAAGAGTACAATTATTCAGATATTCATATTCAAGAGTTCAATATTCTTAATTAATAATAATTCCTGTTAATTTTGTTTGGAATTACGTATGTAACTGATTATTTTGACTAGTATATACAAAACAAGTAAAAGTGCTCTAGTCGGGATTGCCCGACTAGGAGATACCCTGAACCCAGTTCTTACATTAATTTATACTTATCTATCACATATACGAACATTCATATACTGAAAGCAGAGCTTTCTTCTTTGATCAAGCAGTTAGCAAGCTTCTTTACTGAGCCCAACACTATGGAATGTTAAATCGTAAACCACTTCTGTGTTTATTGTCCTATCTTATTGAAATTTTTGGGCATACAATTGGCAATAAAATGTGTGATCAAACCAAATTGCAAGGTCATACCTTCAAAAATGGGTTTTTTCAACTTGTGGGGGATCCAAAAAGTAAAATATTTGTTAGATGTGTATACTATTCGAGATTATACATGTCAATCTACCTCTTAAAACTTTTAAGTTATGGCCCAAAAAAGATTTATCGATAACTTTTGAGCCGGACGAGTTATTGATAAAATGAAATAAACTTTATCCGTCCCGGGACTACGAGAACTTATATTCAGAATATGAAGTCTCTAGCTCTTGTAGTCTCTGATATCCGCAAGTTCATACAGACGGATAGACAGACTGACAGACGGACGGACAGACGGACATGGCTAGATCGACTCGGCTATTGATACTGATCAATAATATATATACTTTATATGTTCGGAGATGCTTCCTTATGCCTGTTACATACTTTTGCACAGCTTCATTATACCCTTTTTACCCATTTTTAATGGGTTCAGGGTATAAAAATACGCTGGCTCACTCACTCATTCTGCATATACTCAAAAGCTACTGTATGCTTTTTTTAAATTATTATGAAATCAGGAATTAGTCCGACACAAGTGGCCGCATCGCTTAGGTCTACGATTTTGCAATCCATATATTTAAATTCTAGCGAGCAGATTAAGCGGTCAGATAGCATTTCAAGTGCCACTTATAAAGTCGAGCACGTTTACTATTATTTGCTAAATAACAAAAATGCGGCGCCTGTGGAGAACTCGCTTGGAACAGCTGCTGCTCATCTGGTGTATTACAGATTTAATTAGATGCGCAGCTGCAGCTAAGATTGCTTTAGGTAAGAATCCTTTATGCATTCAACAATAGCTTAATATATTAATTCTTCTGCACAGGCAAGCAAGACAACATATATTACGCCACAACCTTAGCTCCTGCTTTGACCAATGTGGAGCCAAATGTGGACAGCAGATCAGCTAGCACAGAGCCGGATGATGACGAGCAATACGACTTCATAAACGATCTAATTAATCCGGAAGTGAAAGTGGTCGACAGTTCACCTGAGTCATCGACTAATATTGGAACTAATATTGAGGATCGCAAAGACACATCACCAGATATATTGCCGGAGGTAGCAAATTTGAAAGCAGAGTTACAAAATATATTTCATCCAACTGCGCTGCAAACAAAGCAGCTAAATACGGCCATCGATCAGACATTTAAAAAGATTGAAACACGTTTCGGGGAATACTTCTCAAAAGAGCTGACGAAACGCCCTGGTCCCGATCCCCATGCCAAGTCATGTGGCATTCAAATGGAATGCGTTGAGGCTTGGATGTGTGGAAGCAGTAAGATCAATCCTAACGGTGCTTACAGCATACAGTTCCGTTCCAGTCATCAAGCAGATGAGTGTGACTTATATCAGGTCTGCTGTCACATTGCCGATAAAGTGAGTAGAAAAACTCGTTTACACTAGTTTACTAGTTTAGAACGTATTTTCAACTATTTAATTAAAACAAGTAAGAGTGCTCTAGTCGGGAGTGCCCGACTAGGAGATACCCTAAGCCCCGTCCTCACGTTCATTCAAACTCACCTATCAGTGTACACACATAGAAACACACACATGCTGCAAGCAGTACAAACAGTTTGGTCAAAAACTTTGAAAAAGACACACATATCATATATGTTAAGTTTACATTGATTAGATTACCAAATTTTATCAATTTCGAATTATCCTATCTAAATTGAAATAATTACTAAATTGTAATAAGTTAAAAACATGGTTGTTTTTAATCATTTATTCCAATTTTTCATATTTCATTATTCAAAAACATATTTTAAAATTGAATATCAAATTGCTTAAAATAATATGCATCAATAAGATTAAATAGATAAAAAAAATGTGTACAAGCTCAATAACTTTGTATGAAATGGATACTTTTTAGTTTGGTACCTACCGTTATCTTGTGATAGACAGAGATGAGAAAGCTTTTGTAAACAAATCGAAATTACTTTCTAGAAACCCCCTAATTTGACGAGGAACATTTTTAAACTTTAACATATGAAATCTAACGCAGATTACAAATTGCAGCTCCTGTCAAGGACCACACCCGTTACACCGCTCAGGATGAAGGATTGCGGCTATCGCAATAAGAATGGAGTTCAGCTGAGCATCAACGGGACGCAGCCCAACGAAGCCAACTTTGGCGAATTTCCCTGGATGGTGGCCATATTGGTGAGGGATGAACCACTACTGATATATATAGGCGGCGGTTCCCTGATAGCACCCAATGCGGTGATAACGGCGGCACATAAAGTTATCAACCGATCTGAGGATAGCCTGATTGCCCGAGCAGGTGAATGGGATCAACAAGCAAGGCAGCAGATGTTTGGTCATCAGGATATCGACGTGATGCTAAAAATCATACACAATGGCTTCGATAATAATATAAACAACATTGCGCTGCTCTACCTGAAGAAGTCCTTCACTCCGACTCCATACATCTCGCCCATCTGCCTGCCCATGGAAACCGAAGTCTTCGACAACGCCCGCTGCATTGTCACCGGCTGGGGCAAGAGTCCAGAGAATAAAGCTGAATATCATCGCTTTCTCAAGGAGATCCATGTGCCCGTCCTGCCCCGAGTCATTTGCAATAGCAAACTGCAACAGATCATTCAAGATCATTTCAATCTGCATGAGAGTTACATTTGCGCGGGCGGTGAGAAGGGAATCGATGCCTGTCAAGGCGACGGCGGCGCCCCCCTCGTCTGTCCCATCCGCGGCAGTCCCGATCGCTACCAGCTGGCGGGGATTGTCGCCTGGGGCGTCGGCTGTGGCCTCGAGAATGTGCCGGCTGCTTATACCAACGTGGCCCATCTGATGCCCTGGGTTATTCTAGAACTGGACAAGCTAAACATCGATAGTAAATTCTACAAAGCATAACCTTTCATGTATGTGTACATATTTTTGTTTAATAATAAATGAGTAAAAAGGATAATATGGAGTTGTGCAAAACTATGTAACAGGCATAAGGAAGCCATGTCTTTGTGTCTGTCTGTCCGTCCGTCAGGTACTAAAGAGCTAGAGACTTCATATTTAGAATATAAGTTCTCGTACTCCCAGGAAAGATCAAGTTTATTTCATTTTATCGATAATTCATCCCGTTCAAAAGTTATCGCTAAATTCTGATTTTAGACTAGCGCTTTTGGGACATAGCTTAAAAGTTCTAAGAGCTAGAGGCACAAAATTTCGCATTTATAATCTCAAAAAGCATTTACATGTAACCAATATTTCCCTTTTTTGATACCACCCCGATCCTCCAAAAAGTAAAAACACTAATTTTTCAAGGTATGA
The DNA here is from genome assembly GCA_035042425.1 of Drosophila flavopinicola. NCBI lineage: Eukaryota > Metazoa > Arthropoda > Insecta > Diptera > Drosophilidae > Drosophila > Drosophila flavopinicola. The sequence continues at coordinate 229,204 of JAWNLL010000074.1, read as the reverse complement.
CCTTGCAATTTGGTTTTATCGTCCATTTTATAGCCTATATTATGTCCTGAAAATTTTACGAAGATTTAAGATTTACCTTTGCATAGTGTTGGGCCTTGCAAAGAAGTTAACCCGCTTAAACTGCTTGCAGTATGTGTGTGTTTGTATAAATATACATTGATAGGTAAGTATAAATGAATGCAAGGATTGAATTTAGGGTATCTCCTAGTCGGGCAACCCCGAATAGAGCAGTCTTACTTGTTTTTGGTTGCTATGACTGAATATTCTGCTGAAGTTCATTTAGTACGTTTAAACGTTTCGCAGCGATCACTTCGAAGTGTCTCTCGGGTTCATAGAAATAAATAAACTGATTATATATATATATTATATATATATATATTTTATTTTTATTTTGCACGACATTCCGCTATTTAAATATGATAACGAATTGCGTGAAATAATCACAACGTAATATATTGCCGGTGCTTTCTTTTATACTCATCAGTCCTAGGCCGACAGACCGCAACGCAAATTGTACAGTGACGTATTGAACCGAAGCTTATTCTACATTGTGCCATCGGAATTATCATTTTGTCGTCTTTGCTTACTAGTAGATTTCTAAAACGATGTTATCAAGAGGCTTGTTATGGCTTCTAGTGAACAGCATCTACCTGCTGGCAGTCCAAGGACAACAGAAAATGGAATCTGAGGAGTTTTTCTATTTGTTCGATGATTTGACGGCTTCCAAAACTACACAGCTAGAGCAAATTGATGCTACTACAATTCCTAATAATATTTTGGAACCATCGGCACATGACAGATCGTCATCATATCAAGAAAATGTTTTCGATTTTTTAGATGAATTGGCGGACCCCAATTCTACACAGCAACAACAAATTAATAATTGTGTGGACCCATTAGCACATGACAAATTGTTATCATATCAAGAAATGTTGCTTGATACAATCTTTAAAGTAAACGGATCAGAATGCAATCAACAAACTCTATTGGATGTGGCTGAACAAGTTATAACAACTTTTGAGCAAATTGATCGACTATTGACTGATCAGGCAAACAAAGTAGTCCAGTCTGCGCCAATTGTGAGTCCATATAGTGACTCTCAAACATTGAAAAGCACTATAATGCCACATACAGCAACAACAACGACAACAACACTTCCAACACCGACATCAACAACAACAATACTACCAACACCTAGAACAACAAGAATAACAACAACAACAGCAAATCCCATTCGATTGTGTGGCGACGATAAGGAAAATCGTTGCGTTAAGCATTGGAACTGCCAGAATCAAATTAAAAAGGCAGATAAATATTTAGTAAATCTACAGGAACATAGCGATTGTCATTATCTGGAGGCATGCTGCAGCTCTGATGATACTGTAAGTATAGACAACTTTTGGTAATATCAGTTTGCCTCATATCTATCTTTGATGCAAAATATTGGATCTTGTATGTGTTAAATTTATATTTTCGTAAGAATAAATACATTTTCCAAGCTATTTACCGACTTACCGTTTATTCAAAGATCTATGTAAAAATGCATTAGAGGTGCGTTTGTTAAGAATGAGAGCGAAACTGTTATTTAATTACATTATTTACAAACTTTTATTTATTAAATTAAAATTTATATGAATTAAAGTTAAGTTAATGTTTATGAATAAGTTTAATATAGATTACAGAATTATGAATTTAAAGTAAGCAAGTGGAAAGGATTATCTTCGGCGTGCCGAAGATTTTATACTCTTTCGAACCTTTAGATAATTTTCATTCTGCCAACTGCAGCACTTTCATATGCTGTAATAATTCATTTTATCACGTGGCATTTATTTTTTTGTTCTAAGATTATTAATTTTTTCCAGATGTATGGCATCTACAAGATATAGTGGTCCGATCCGGCCGGCTCAGATCAATGTGCTGACATGTTGAATGATAAGTATTTGTGCAAAGTTTCATTGCGATAGCTTTGAAAACATGGGATTTATGGCCAAAACCGACTTCCAGTTGTATGGCAGCTATAAGATATAGTGGTCCGATCGGACCAGTTCCGACCAATGTGCTGTCTCCTTGAATAATAAGTCTCTGTACAAAGTTATATCACGATAGCTCAAAAACTGAGGGACTAGTTTGCATACATACAGACAGACAGACAGACGGACATGGCTAAATCAATTTGTTTTGTCATTCTAAGCATACGGCAGTAACTTTTGGGGTCTCCGACGCTTCCTTCTATGCGTTACAAACTTCAGCACAAACTTAATATACTATTTTTTTCGAAAAGAGTATAAACATTTGCCCCTTGCCAAACCGTGCTGTGTCTTCCAGTATACATATATTGAAACTATACGATATCTCTCTCTCTGTCTCTCTCTATCTCTCTCTCCTCTGTCTCTGTCTCTCTTGCGAAAGCTGAACATTACGCTGCCGAACTTCGCCAACCCAGAGTCCCGCTGTGGCTTCACCAATCCTAAGGGCATCTACATGACCGTCGAGGGAGGCAAGCGGGGCGAGGCGCAGTTCGGTGAGTTTCCCTGGATGGTGGGCATCTTCTACCATTCGAATGCGTATTGCGTGGGTGGTTCGCTAATAGGACCACGGGTGGTGCTCAGCACCGCCAGTATGTTGAACTCGTACGATCAGTTCAAGGTGAGAGCCGGCGAATGGGATATGGCAACGGACAACGAAATCCTGCCATATCAGGAGCGTGCGGCCAGGGTCGTGCTGCACGACAGCTTCTCTCTTGGAACGTATAGAGATGATGTGGCGCTACTCTTTCTCAACTCGTCGTTTCACAGTGCGCTACACATTCGGCCCATTTGTTTGCCCGACAGCTTCGCCAGCTTCGATTACGAGAACTGCCGCATTGCCGGCTGGAATCAATATCCGAGGAACGGCCGATCGATTCTGCGGGGCATGGGCTTGAGTCTCACGCCGTGTGCCGACAATACGCCGGACAGTTTGCTCTGCGTGAGGCGGCACCAGCAGCATCTGGAGTACTCCACTGGATCGGCGCTAATGTGCCCCAAAGTGAATGAGAACAATAATCGCTACTATCAGATTGGCGTGTGGAGCAATGATTGCAACTCAAATCGCATCTCGTTTACAAACGTCACGAAACTGATGACTTGGATAAGAGTTAAGGTCGAGGAGACGGGAAACTTGTTGACATAAATATGAGTTCGCTATAAATATATGTATACAAACGTAGAAGATTGGATATGCCTGAAATTTGCGGGTTATTGAATTGCAAACTACAAAATAATCTAAAAGGGATTCGACAAGAAGTAAACTATGCTTCATTGTAAAATTTATAATTTTATGTAATTTATAAATTATGTAATTTCAATAAATTTTTGAGTTAGAGCTATTTGAATAAAATAAGACCATTGAGCTAATTAGTGCTTAAAGCTTGAGGAAAGATAATCATTAAAGTCGATTGTAGTCAATCTTTCGACTGAGGCAGCTTAAATTGCTTATATTTTGCAGTAGTCTATAAGTTCTTGTCATCAACAAATATATATATATATATATATTTTTATATATATTTATATATATATATATATATATATATGCATACAGATATACAGAATATGCAAATATCGTAATGTTTATATCATACTGCAAGAAAGTCTTGAGAAAAGAGCGAATGCCAATGTCATTTGTAATGATTTATATTAAATTGTGACCAACTGTTGCAACGATAAATTTTACCAACAGATGGCGCCTGCAAATCATTTACGATATTCGATAAGCTGCCTGAAAACTTACGATATTTGTTAATTTGGGTAAAAGGGTAAGCCAAAAGAAAACTGATAAATACAAACAGATTAAATTTTTAAAAACAAAGTAGCTTTTGTACTAAGTTAAGTCAATAATATTTTTTCGAATTTTCGCTAACTCACATTAGTTGCTATCCGGGCACTTTAAGACTTGGCCATTACCTGTGCGCCTTCTTTATTTTTCCATTTGTTGTTGCCCGCACGCCCGTTTTTATCAATAGCCGCATGTGGTAAAATTAACGCCGCAACCGAAACGCATTACGGTTCCGCCTGCCGCGTTGCGACTCCTTTTCAGCTGGAGCGAGGCTGGCACATAATGTGGCAAGTGCTGGCTGCTTGCTGCTTGCCACGCCCCCCGCCGCGCCTGACAGTGCTCAGGCATTTCAATTTTTATTCCCCTTAACATTGCCGCCAGCAGCCTCAAATGTTTATACATTAGCAACATTTGTGCAAATGCGTCCTCGTCGTCGTCCTTTCGTGCTGCCTCGTTGCCCTCGTCCTCGTCCTCGTTGGCGGCGTTGTCGTCACAGGTGCTGATTATATTGAAAATTATTAGTAAAGCATTGCAACGCTACTGAAGGCGCAGCCACGCCCACGCACTGCATGTGGCCTATAAAAATTGATTGCATACTTTGCGGCGAGCCAAATGTGTGTCCCATGTGTGTGATTGGCATGTGTGTGTGTGTGTGTTTGGGAGAGTTAGACAGAGGAACAAAGTACACTATAACGCTGTAGATTTCAGAATTCTGATTTTACTGTTAAGGATGGTCAGTTATGACATATTTTATTCCATTTTTCTATTTGCCCATTGTTTAATAAGCTGTACAGAAAAAAAGCCTTTCAAAATCAAAAGTTTTTCTGAAGTTTATTTATCTACAAATTTTCTAAAACGTTACAACAAAAATATAAATTTTTCTTACAAAGTAAATTACTCGAAAAAAAGAAAAATAATATTCTGACATCTTAGCTAAATTTATTTAATATATTTAATGTTCTGATCACCATAATGAGATTCTATATAATTAAGAAAATTATATTGACAAAAGCTGGTAAACATTTAAATCTGATAGTCTTCTTCATCTATTGCCATTCCTGCATATTTATTTTATGTATGGCCTAACTATTTTATTTATAGCCTATATATTATTGAAAAAACAAAAATTAAATAATAAAATTAACATTTTACTCATTCAAATTTGTAAATCATAGAAATTTGTAATTGATAACTTTACATAGCTTGCATCCATCTTATATCACAGGACTTTTACCAATATACTATTTAATATTTGTTTGTCATTCTATTAATAAACCATGGCAGCATAAAACCATTATGTTTTGATAACAATTTGGTAATCCTCATTAAAAATATATATGTATATATCTTTTGGATTTGAGGCATCTTTTCAATGCCAATCAACAATTGTGATTTGTATAATTGTGAAATAATCATTATAGAGTTACGATCGTTAGATGTATTAGCTTTTCAGATGCTGGGCCCAGCTAGCGTTATCGCACATATTGTTGACAATAATTTCAAAATTGATGATGTGCACATAATAAAGTGTCAAATATCAACACACATCAGAGCAATGCGAGACGTGCAGCATCATCAGCAGCGACATCGACATCGACATCAACGAGCTGGAAGCGGTGGGATTGTGAGCGAGGGGGGAGGGTAGGAGTGTTGTGAGTGGCACTGGGACTGGGAGAGGGTAATGGCTATGAAGACAGCTTCAACTGCGACTGGCAACAAGAATAAATAAACCAAACGTGCGCTGTACCTAAATAAAAATACAAAAAAGTGTTTGGAAAAAAAGCGAACGAAAAGAAAATTGACAAAATTGATTGAGCGCACGAAACAGCTTAGGGCGTGGGCGAAGGGGCTGTGCCATGGGGGGGGGGCAGGATCAGAGCAGGGGCTTGTCAACAGTGAGAAGTTAACGCTTGTCATACGGCCAAGGCATCTTGAGTTACTGCTGGCGCCCCCTGTTGGCATGCATTTTGATCAGACAATTTTTCACCTTTAAACAATTTGGCCCCCAAGCTGCTGTCGCTAGAATATTTTATTGTTTTCCTTCCGCTCTTCTGCCACTTATTGACATGCCATTTAATCTATTTCTTTTCTCTTTTTTTTTGTTTTGCCGAAGCTGCTTAGTTTGCATAGTATGGGCGTGTGCCCTGTTAACTATAAATGTGTTGTAAGAAATATTTATAAATAAATGTATATATAGTATATAAGCCATATATATCTATATATATACATTGATATTATTTCATAATGAGGTATTAACAAAAGAGCTGGTTTCATTTTATTATTATTATATAATCATTTTATTAAATTATTTTATTACAATATTATTGTACTATCCAGCATGAAATTGGTAAAGCAAATTCAGCAAATGATTAAAAAACGTGAAAGTCAAACAGAAATTCATTGAAAATATATACAACTGACATACAATGATAAATTCAGTTTACTTCAATTAGACACACAAGTAACACACTCAACACACGACATAAAAAAATATATTGAAAAAAAATAAAATGATACAGTTTAATTGGTTAAACAAAAAGGAGCCATCGGTGCTGGAATATGATGTTGAGTAAGTGGGCACTCATCAAATTCGAGTCTTCGATAACAATTAATTACAGAAATGAAGATGCTCCATCCGAAGCAGAAGAATTCTTTATTTCGAATTCTCGCAGCTCGCTGAATTACAGCTACTCGCGGTGGGTCTCTCATAATTTGATCTAATATTATTTAACACTCTTAATCAATTGTGATCCGCTGCCCGCAGCACCATGCTGCTGATTCTGGACTACAAGCAGTTCATTGCCGCCCGCCGCATTCAGTCGATGTGGCGAGGACATCACGTGCGTAAGGTTGCCATCAGGAGAAACCAAGCAGCCAGCACCATACAGCGCTGGTGGCGCGGCTTCCGCGTGCGTAACAACTTCAAGCGGAACATCGAAGCGCTGCTCCAGCAGCGTCTGCTCGCCCACTACAATCAGGCGGCGACTCGGATCCAGGCCGCCTTCCGCGGCTGGTACACTCGCCAGACGGTGCACGATATGTACAGTCTGCACCGCATGCAGTTCTGTGCCGCTGAGGAGCTGCTCAGCTGCGTCGCCTACAAGCTGCACCATCTGCTGCGCACCTATGAGATACCGGGCGTATACTCGATGCGCAATTCGCAGTAGTACTCCCCGACACTCTGCTCCCTTGCGACTCTATAGAAGCTGACCTCGACATATTTTCTGTTTGGCAGATAACAATTTTATCTGCTATTCTTTTCAAATGAATTTTGAAAATTCTAATGAAAAACAAGTTGAAATCATCTTGGCTTTTGATTCAAATATCATATGTAAAAATATGTGGGGTTTTGCCGCATCACAACTCAAATTTGATATCTCAGTACCTTAAATTAGTAATGGATCCTTAATTTTCTCAATTTCAAGTGCGAAATTGCAAACTTACCATATCTATCTTTAAAATTGAGAAATCCACTCTAAATCAAATAAGGCTAAGCCATATTAATAATATTACTCAAAAGTAACTCTTAAATTTATGGTGTATTTGTAGGCATTGCTGATAAAATAATTATAAAACTACAATGTTAAAAGTGTCTGAGCTATATTAGAAAATAGATAAAAAATTTAGCTGAATTTGTCGACTATGCTTCTAGATATAGGATACAAACATTATGCGATAGCTGGTATAATTACTGTGTGATCAGTACAATTTACTTGATTAAATATTTGTATATTTATGTATATCAGCTGAGGATTATAAGCCATTCTCAACCAGAAGTGCTTTCTATATTGTGTTTATACTCTTTTCGAAGAAATTAGTATATTAAGTTTGTGCTGTAGTTTGTAACGCATAGAAGAAAGCGTCAGAGACACCCAAAAGTTACTGACAGTATGCTTAGAATGACAAAACAAATTGATCTAGCCATGTCCGTCTGTCTGTCTGTCTGTCTGTAGGTATGCAAACTAGTCCCTCAGTTTTTGAGCTATCGCGATGCAACTTTGCACAGGGACTTATTATTCAAAGGAAAGCACATTGGTCGGAACCAGCCGGATCAGACCACTATGTCTTATAGCTGTCATACAACTGGAAGTCGGTTTTCGCCATAAATCCCAGGTTTTCAAAACTATCACGATTAAACTATAGAATTTTAATTTAAATTTTTCACAGAAAAATGTTTCCCCATCCTTGCAACAAATATTGTACAAACTTCTATTTTGTAAAATCCCGACAAACTAACGTAACTTTAACTTCACACTTTAAATTTAAAATGTTATTTATATTTTGTAAATATTTTGTAATTTAAATATAATTTTCAATGCGACTACCACGAGTCGACAATAAATAAATAGAAATAAGTCATTATTATTATATTAATAGAAAGACTAACAATTGTACTGTAGTCAAATAAATAGACGGAAAATGAAGCATCCTGAAGACAACTAATCTTTCTTTGGATGCCTACTCTAAGCTTCTCTAAGCTTCTGCGCCTACCCACAGCTGCCTCTCGAAGGTGGAGAAACTGCTGACCAGCATGACCTTTCGCTTCCACAACGTTCGCGCTGTATACAACAATGCTCGCAAGGTGTCCTTGAACAATGCCCGATACGAGAAGTATCTGCAGAGCAAGTATCAGACGGAGGTGCCCTATGCGGGTCCCAATTTCAACAGTGCGTGCAAGCCGTCCTGCGAGGAGGCCTTGTTTGGCAGCAAGGAGGTGGATCGACATATGTACAATATTATTGCCGAGTATGAACATTCGAAAGTGGATCCCCGATTGCATAGGACACACTTGAACTTGGCTGAACGTAAGTTTTGTTCTTCTATACTGAGACCCCTTGTTGTCACTCTCGCTGTCCCGCTCCAGGTAAATATCGCAAGCATGTGAAGATTCTCCAGGATCACAAGAATAAAACGCAACGGGACTTTTGCGGCGATGTCATTGAGAGCATGCGCAAGTGGAAGATTTGGGATGATGCAAAGCTAACAATCCGCTGTGACCTTTTACGAGATCACGAGAAAATCGGCTGCTTTCTCACCGAAGCCTCCAATATATTGCAGGAACACGATACACGCACTTGTCACTGCCAAGTGTCCATTGTTGATGCACTTCACTGTACTTAAACTCTAGCTTATTGTGCTTCTTTTTAGATCCGTTGTGATAACAATTCAGTTCGGGACCTATCGTAGCTTCTGACACAAGCACGCACGTCAACCAGATTAGCTCATTTGGGAATGTCAGTTTCATGCGTGTTCGTGTCCAGAAGAATGGTTCGATATCAACCGAAACTGCCTGATGTCACAATAAAAATCAAAGTGAATATAATAGACTAGTTGAAATATTTTACAATTGATAGTCGATCTAGCCATGTCTGTCTGTCTGTCTGTATAAGCACGCAGATAAAAGAGACTATAAGAGCTAGAGACTTCATATTTGGAATATAAGTTCTCGTAATCCCGGGACAGATAAAGTTTATTTCATTTGATCGATAACAAGACCCGTTCAAAAGATCGATAAATTTCGATATCAGACCAGTTTTTTTTTGCCATAACTAGAAAGTTATAAGAGCTAAAGGCACCAAATTTGGTATCTTTAGTCTTGTATACCATACACATGTACAAAATATTTCACTTTTTAAATACCAAGCCCATTCACCCGAAAAGATTAAAAAACGCATATTTGAAGTTATGACCTTGCAATTTGGCTTAATGGCCATTTTAGAGCCAATGCTATGTCCTGAAAATAACAAAGATCGGACGCTAAACACAGAAGTTATTTGAGATTTACCTTTCCATAATGTCGGGCTCAGTTAACTCAGCTAACTGACTTAACTGCTTGCACTGCTTGCAGTATGTGTGTGCTTGTATTGATGTACATTGATAGGTAAGTATGATTGGACTATCCCGACTAGTGCACTCTTACTTGTTTCTATTTAAATGTCTAGAAAAAAGGAAGCTAGATAAAAAGAAGTGGGGAAGGATTATCTTCGGCGTGCCGAAGATTTTATACTCTTTTCGAACCTTTAGGCAATTTTCACACTGCCAACTGCTCCTCCGAAATATTTAATGACGCTTATCTTTGCTAATTATAACTGAATCGATTTAAAATTTTAAACCTTGATGTGTTTTAAGGATGTTCAAGGAAATTTAAGGCGATAGCTTTGAAAAGATCGGTTGTATGGCCAAAGCCGACTTCCAGTTGTATGGCAGCTAGAAGATATAGTGGTCCGATCCGGCCGGCTCCGCCCAATGTGCTGTCCCTTTGAATAATAAGACTCTGTGCAAAGTTTCTTCGCAATAGCTCAAAAACTGAGGGACTAGATCCCATACATACAGACAGACAGACAGACGAACATGGCTAGATCCATTTGTCTTGTCACTCTAAGCATACAGGAGGTAACTTTTGGGGTTCTCCGACGTTTCCTTCAATGCATTACAAACTTTAGCACAAAGTGAATAATATATTTTTTTCGAAAGAGTATAATAATTGTAGTTGTGAAAAATGATAAGTAGAAACTTAAATTTATTGGTCTAACAATTAAATTTAAAATATATATTTATATATATATATATAATAGCAGGGCGAATTCACTGTGCGATTAGAATACTCAAATGAGGTTAGCAGACTTTGTACTCAGAAATGTGACATGTTTTATATTCTCCAGCAAAAGTATTCGGCAAAATTCAAGCTGTAAAACGCCATAATCAAATTTAGTTGAAAGGCGTTGAAAGTAAGGCATGCGTGGAGTATTCGTAAATTAGAGCTGGCAACATGTGCATTTGACTGATAACTAATTAACGCTCATTTATTTGCCTTTGTTTGCCTAAAGCCTTCTAACTGTTTGAGCAGCAGCAGCAGCAGGAGCAGCAGCAGCAGGAGCAACTGGAGGAGCAACTGGAGGAGCAACTGGAGGAGCACCTGTCCCTTGCCGGCTGGCAAGCGCATTTTTCTTGTGAAGAATTTTCCTTTGTTTTGCGCTGGCATTCAATTTATTTTTGGCCCTGGCCAAGAAAAAGCTGAGAAGAGACCCCAAAAGCAAGGTGACGTCGCACATGAGTAATTTTTGAGCCGCATTTTGGACTCGACGCGCTAAATCCTGGCATGCTACCTATAAATACTTGACATGGCTACAATAGCTGCCGTCTGCCGTCTGTGAGCGTGGCAACCGACAACAAAACGCAACCCCAATCCCCGCTAATCCCTGAGTCCTTGAATCCTGCGTAGCATACGTGCAGCCGCATGCCTTCCAGCAGCTCGAGGCTGCTCGCAAATGACATTTAGCCCGCTGCCTGTGGGGGCCAGAGGACGACTCTCCGCTGCCAATCTACGTGACTACTGCGTGGCTCGTCTTGCCAAATTAGATTTGCCCCCAACGGCGCCCACCATAATTAATATGCACGATATGTGGCGTTAAGTTGTGTGAAAATTACTTGTGCGTTGACGTGACAAGGCGCTGGATCCTACGAAAAACCGAAAGCATCCTCTCTCTCTCTAGGCAATTGTTATTCGATTACTGAAATTCATCTAAGTATTTACTAATTAGTTGTTGATGATAAAGAGGAGGCCTTCATGTTCGAATATCACTACAGTCAGAGCAAATTAATTACTATGATATTATAGTAAAATTAAAGATAATTTATTGCGAATTTATTTATTCAATTCAATTGGTTAGTTGAACAAAAGAGGAACTCTTCAATATTATAAGCTAAAAAACAAATGTTGGCTAAAACTTTGAGATGGAATTGGTTGATAATTATAAATGGGGCCTTCAACATGGAATATTACTATAGCGAAACCAAATTAATCCCTATGATAAACTTGGACTTACTTTCTTCTATTTATTATACAATTATTGTTAAAAAAGTTATTTCAATGTTCGGAATCCAAGGCACAATGAAAACTTTAGCTTTATTTATTTGTACTTACTATCATATAAAGGCAGAAAGGCTGCGGTCTACAAGTGTATTTAATATTCGTCATGCCAAAGATTGCTCTTTTTGTTAAATTATTTCTACAAATTATACAAAGGACTTTCACTCACTAGGTACTATAGCATTTAATCTAAAAGGGGCTGGGGTAAACATAAGCACAATTTCTGAAAATAACTACAACTAAACAGGCACTGCTACCTGTTCCTATAGCTTTCCCTTTGTGCAATCCTTCCCAACTACATAGTATAAGAATTCCGGAAAATTGGCATTCATCAAGAAGTCTTATTCAAATGAAATCAATTGTGCACTCTTGATGAACTCCAAACAATACTGATTCAGCATTTTATTATCGCTCCTCCACTTGTCTCTATCTTTTCTCCGAGTATTCGCTCTGCTCCAGACACAAACTTTTAAGTTTTTAATTAATTTGTTTTGCTGCGGCTCCAGACACAACGCAGCAGCTTTTCCACTCTCCCAGCATTTTGCTCATTTTTCTCGGGAGAGAAGCAACCACAGCAGGAGTACAACAAGAAAGGAATAAAGAAGTAGAAAAAAAGGTTAAGTGGTTCCATTTGGCAAACATTTAGTCAGAGCCCCACAACAGCCCATCAAATGCTGCCCAAGGTATATGTGTGTGTGTGTGTGTGTGTGTGTGAGTCTTAATAGGCTTTTGTGTGCAAAATAAATTGATGTGGTGCACCTGTAAAATGGGTGGTTCGGTGGCATGTGGGCGACTATTTCCTTTAGGTCTGTTTGTGGGCTCGGAGGTAGACCGCATTGTAACCAATTTGAATTTGAGTTAATTTCAAGTAAATTGTTTAAAGATTGCTGGTAGGTGCGATAGGTGAGGGTCCTTGATATGGCTGAGCAGTTGCTCGACACTTTTCACAATAAACAAATTTGGTTCGAATCATATTATGATTAGTTTCAGTTATTAGACAAAGCTTGTTGGCGATATACGCATTAAAATATTATTATTAACATTTTTGTGAATTAAAAGCAAACGCCAGATAGAATTAAATCAATTCCCATAAATATTTATATGTGCCTAATTGTCAATTCAATTGAATGTAACTCTAAATAGGAAACAAAATCGATCTTTATCTAATATGAATATATATCTAAATTTGATTGTTAATTCAAAAAACAACCGATTGTTCCCATATAAATTTATGCATACTATAATTGTAGTTGATGTTTACAATTTGCTTGCATCAATTTCCAGCTGCTGAATTTAGCTAAGATATCTTAGAAATTATTTTTATCAATGGATTCTAAGGGAGTATTATTATTCAGTTGTCGGAAAAAGCATAATTACATGCTTTATTGGACTAATTGGTCAGAATAGCTTTAAAGATAGCTTTAAAATAATATTGAGCTGAAGCATAGAAATATACAAGCAAAGAGAGTTGCTTATGCTATATGCCATAAAGCTCATTCAAATTAAGTTCCAGATTGACAATAAACTTAGTTCCACTTAAATCCCAATTATTTTTAGCATTTCGAGTTCAATAAACCAATTTTTCATTAATTTCAAGCTTTATTTCAAAGTGCACTAAACATCATCCAAAGCCTGTAAATTCACGCAGGATACGCGCCATGGCCTCTGGATTATCCTGCTGCACCAGATGACCCGCCCGATAGACCCAGAACATGCTGAAGCCGCCGCCCTGCTTCTCGTACCCCTCCAGCATGCCCTTGACCCTAAGAGGGCGCCTTGGAGCATTCACATACTGATCCTTGCGCTTCCACTTCATGCAATCGATCCAGTTGACGGTGCCAGGAGTTGCGCACAGCAGATCCAGCATTCCCGAATAGACGCCCACGCGAACGGGAGTCTCGTTCAGCAGGCGGGTAACTGTAAAGTGGGAGTTGAAGTGAGTGAGTGATAGAATTTAGCTTTTGCGTCCATATTAGTTAATTAGTAGTTAATTAGTAAGAATTAATTAATTAGTTAATTAGTAATAATTAATTAGCTCAGTAGTTCACTTTTTGCGGAACGAAATAATCTGTTACTGGAGTCCCATAATATTTATGTTTGTTTATATTTATTTATATTTATATATATTTATTTATATTTATTTTTATCTATTTATATTTATTTATATTTAGCTATATATTTATTTATATTTAGCTATATATTTATTTATATTTATTTAGACTTATTTATATGTATTTATATCTATTTATATTTATATATATTTATTCATATTTATTTATATCTATTTATATTTATATATATGTTTTTATAATTTGTTATAATTATTTATATTTATTTATATGTATTTATGTATTTATTTATATTATATTATTTTTATTTATATTTATAAATATAATTATATTTATAATGATTTATATTTATTTATGTTTTTATTTATATTTATATATATATCTATTTATATTTAATTATATTTATTTATGTTTTTATTTATATATATATATATTTATTTATATTTAATTATATTTATTTTTGCTTTTATTTATATTTATATTTATTTACATTTATGTATATTTATTTATATGTATTTATATTTATATATATTTATTCATATTTATTTATTCGTATTTATATTTATTTGTATTTATTTATATTTATTTATATTTATTTATATTTATTTACATTTATTTATATTTATTTATATTTATTTATATATATATATTTATATTTATTTATATTTGATTAATATGTATTTATATATATTAATATTTACTTATATTTATTTCTATATATTTATATTTATTTATATTTATTTATATTTGTTTATATTTATTTATATTTACTTATATATATTTATATTTATTTATATTTATTTATATTTATTTATATTTATTTATATTTATTTATATTTATTTATATATATTTATATTTATTTATATTTATTTGTACTTGTTTATATTTATTTATTTTAATTTATATTTATTTATATTTATTTATATTTGATCTAAATGTATTTATATATATTTATATTTATCTATATTTATTTTTGTTTTTATTTATTTATTCTGAAATATGTTCTGCCCTTAGTTGATAATGGTTTTAAGTTATTGGATAAAATGCAATATACTATGTATGTAGTTATCGAAATTTTGAAATCATGTAGACTGAATAAGGAAACAAGTAAGAGTGCTCTAGTCGGGAGTGCCCGACTACGAGATACCCTGAACCCAGTCCTTACAATCATTCATACTAATCTAAACACACATATGCTGCACTACAAGCAGTACAATATCGATAACTTTTAAACGGTACGAGTTATCGATAAAATGAAATAAACTTGATCTGTCCCGGGATTAGGAGAACTTATGTTTCATATATGAAGTCTCTAGCTCTTGTAGTCTCTGATATCTGTGTGTTCATACAGACAGACAGACGGACAGACAGACGGACATGGCTAAATCGACTCGGCTGTTGATACTGATCAATAATATATATACTTTATATGGCCGGAGATGCTTCCTTATGCCTGTTACATACTTTTGCACAAAGCCATAATACCCTTTTTACCCATTTTTAATGGGTGCAGGGTATAATGAGTGATGAATGAATTAACGATTTGAGAGTCAAATGAGCGATAATCATGCAGTCAGTTCAGTCGCTCAGCAGCTTAGCTTACCAATGTGCACGGCAGGCTTGAAGATCTCCCTCGTCAGCTTGTTGAAGACAGTGCCATTCTGCGACATCCACTCGGACATGTGGGTCAGGTTGAGTGCCCTGCTCACATTGTGCACCATGAACTCACGCAGCTTGGGATCCTCGCCATAGCGATACACATCGTTTACATGCACTCGCCTTTGGGTGTTGTACAGAAAGACGCCGCCCGTGTGCGTCTCGATGACATCCTGTATGCTCTGATCCATCGCCTGCAGCCACCTGCCGGCATAGATCAGGCCGGCCATCTCCGCAGCCACTCTCGATATATTCCGGTAACCATCGTGATCGACTACGCCCAGCTGCAGCAGATACGGCGCATACGAGAGGATGCTGTCCAGCGGCGAGGTCCACGGATTGCCCATCACCACCGACTGCAGCTGGCACTTCAGCTCCGCCCGCCGCTCCGCCAGATGCAGCTCCAGTGCGAACTCCGGCGCCATCTTGCCGCCATAGCTCTCCGAGAAGATGTGCACCGGCACGCTCTCGAACTCCGCATGATCGCGCAGAAACGCACGCATCAGTGTGACCAGGTCGCGCGCAATGCGATTGTTGTGCTCCGCATAGCGACCGTGCGGCTCCACATAGCTGAAGCCCGTGCCCACCGGACTGTCGACGAAGAGCACGTTCATGTGCCGCACCCAGCTGCTGGCACGCGGCTGGCCCTCGATGTCGACGGGGCCCAGCTGCTCGAAGCAGCCGCAGCCCGTGGAGGCGACTCCGGGTCCGCCCTGCAGCCAGATGACCAGCGGTCGCTCCGTGTAGCTGCTGACGTTGGCCGTCGTGTAGTGCAGCCAGTAGAAGAGGTGGGCCCCCTCCCGCACCTCCACATAGCTCCAGTCCTGCTTGCCGGCGCCGAAGCCGCTGCGTGCTTTTGTGGAAAAATACTAACTGGATGAGTATCTTTCTTTTGTCTTAATCGATATTGATATAGTCAGGCGAAAAATAACTCGCATTATTATAATGATAAGCCAACCCTTTTATATCTGTTAGTTTTACAAATAAGTTACACTAAACATTTCTGAACACCACGAAAAAAAGCAAAACGATTTCACATGATATTTTCAATTCGAATCGAAAATGGCTTCAAAGCATGCCAGAAAGCTTTTAATTATTCTATCCTCTCAACTCAATTCAATTTTTTTAATTATTTGTTACAAATTTACAATATTTTGTTTACTTTTATCATACTTTCGTATATATATATATAACCGCAAACAACACACAAAACAAAAGACGTATGGAAAAAGTCAAAACTTTCCACATTCCAGTCAGCTTTCCAGCATATTTACCTTGCGACCAGGTAAATTGCAGCAAGAGCAGCAGCAGCGGCAGCAGATAGTTGAGGCTTTTCACTTGCATTGTGCCACGCCCACAAGCTGAGGAGAATGTATGTTCTGTACTCTATTAAACACAAATGCGCACTGATTTTACCGCATCAGCTATTCAATTTGCTATTTATAAATTGGGAAAAACTGTTGCCCATCAAATAAACAAATTGGATGAACTTTTGTAAAAAGTTCGCTCGTGGAAAATTCTTCTTTGTTTCGTCGTAATTTTCGCCAGAACTTGTTAGCTGAGTGCTTCGAATTGAGCGCATCTGTGGCATAAATATTTACATTAAGTAGCCGCACTTTGTCACTATCTTTATGTTATTGATCGCACATGATCGCTGTACTTAATTATACTGTTTATTTAAGTAGGTGATATAAGTTTCAGTTCTTTATTAAGAGGGACTTTGAGCGAACCCTTTAAGATCCGCAATTAATATGCAAATATTTTCTTCTTGCAGGATAACAATTTAAGAGTAACCTATCGCAGATTTGCAAAGATATTCAATTGGAATCTCAAAATATCCAACAATATATAAGTATAAGATTTAATACCGTCGATTCAAAGGAGATCAAGGAAACTAGAAACTACTAATTTGTTCCCAATTGCTTTCACTAATTAAGCATTGCATATCTTAAGGCTGAGTTCCAAAGCAGTTTTATAATGCATACTAATGGGCTTCCTAATTAAAGATAATTAAATCTTGTAAACAATTTGGAAATCAAGGGCAGGCAAATCAAACTTTTGGATGTTTCTGAGTCCTCTTTAATATTTAATAGTTATTTAAAAAGTCTTGTTGGTCGCTAACACAGTTTTGCACACCCACCGCATATCGTCAGTTTATGTACTGATTGTCTAAAAAAAACAACACAAAAATAATATTCAGAAATACAGTTGAGCTTCTATAGCTAAAGTGAATAACTGAAAAAATACAAAATATAAAAAATTTAGAGTATTTATTAATTGTATAAAAATCTTGTTAATTTTCCAAAATATCTCAAGCTAAATCCCCCAAGGCTTGATAAATAAGAAGTACTAAAAATGCGAGACAAACTTTTAGTTTGGCTGTACACGGTTTTAAAGATCATTTTTGTTTTTCGCTTGCTGAGTTGACAATCACTGTAGCCGAAAAGCAATTAACAAACGTTTTCCATGCAGGTGGACACGAAGAAGAAGAAGAAGTTTGCCACACGCATTTCAATGTTTTTGACAATTTGAGCTCCAAGCGCGAAGCAGTTTTGGCAGTGCAGTTTTAATGAGGGCGCCACCTGCCGGCGACGCCAGTTGGAGCCGGAGCCAAGCAACCGCAACGGGAATCAATTTGGCCACACAGCTGACGATGGCGCCATGGGGCAAAACCGAAATTGCCAGTTGAATGCGTTTTCGATTGTCCATTAGCAGCATCCCAGCTCCAGACTCCAAACTGAGCTGCTGCAGCTCCAGCATCTGAGTATCATCCTGAACTGCCCCCTCAACCGCCTCGTCATTGCGTTTCGTAACTGCCTCGTGCCAAAAGTCATTTTCGAGCAATTGGCTGAGTTCGCTGACTGCCAAAGCAAAGCCGCACACCAAAAAGAGAGACACAGAGAGAGAGAGAGAGAGGGAGAGGGAGAGTGAGAGTGAGACGGCGACAGAGTTGAGAATAGAGGGAGAGGAAGAGGGCAGACAGTTGCGCATTCACATGCACAATAAATTTGCAACAGTGCAGTGGGCAGCGACCACGCCCCGCTTGCAGATGCTTAGCAAGATGGGGCTCATACGCCCACACACACGCACACACACACACACGCTCACGTCCAGTGCTTTTGATTCACATTCGGATCTGCTGAGATGCAGTCGAGTGCGAAATTGCAAACAGTAACAACAAAGCGACGCGCTGAAAAGTATGCAATGGCACAGCGACGACACCCACGTACACCACTCGCCACTTAAATAGGGCTACTAACAACGTATTTAAACAAAAATGAACTAAGAACGATATATACATTAATAAATGTATACAAATATATAAAATTTCTTTTTTAAATTTATAACCTGTTTTTTGAAACCCTTTTGAAGAAAATTGCATATTCAGTTTGTGCTGAAGTTTGTAACAAATAGAAGAAAGCGTCGGAGACCCCCAAAAGTTACTGCCAGTATGCTTAGAATGACAATACAAATTGATCTAGCCATGTCCGTCTGTCTGTCTGTCTGTCTGTATGTATGCAAACTAGTCCCTCAGTTTTTGAGCTATCGCGATGCAACTTTGCACAGATACTTATTATTCAAAGAGACATCACATTAGTCGGAGCCGGTTATATCTTATAGCTGCAATACAACTGGCAGTGAATTTAATATTCTTAGAACAAAAAAAAATGTTACGCGACAAAACGATTCTTTACAGCATATGAAATTTCAGTGGTGCAGCTGGCAGAGGGAAAATTGCCTAAAGGTTCGAAAAGAGTATAAAATCTTCGGCACGCCGAAGATAATCTTTCTCCACTTGTTTTATTTACATTTTAGAACTTATAAACGACAGCTTTCTGATTGTGTGCTTAGTGCTTGCTTTAATTTCGGATCAATCGGATCGTTTACTTTGCACGTGAAAATGGGAAACAATTGGGGTTTCTTTCGGGCTTTCCTGTGCCTTCTACTGGTCTCTACTCCACTGAGCACTGCCGAGAAGGGGGTATGGAAAATACAATAAAATAATGTGTGACTATTTCTCAATTTCTTGTGGATGTAAGCTGGATGTACAACTGGAAGTCGGTTTTGGCCATACAACCGATCTTTTCAAAGATATCGCCTTAAATTTCCTTGTACAAATGAACATCCTTATAACTCATAAAGGTTTAAAATTTCAAATCGATTCAGTTATAATTAGCAAAGATATGCGTCATTAAATATTTCGGTGGAGCGGTTAGCAGAGTGAAAATTTCCTAAAGGTTCGAAAAGAGTTTTAAATCTTCTCACTTGTTTTAACTTAATTAAATAATTTTTATTTCAATATAAACATTTATATATTCAATTTAAAGTTAGTAAGATGCAGCTCACTGCTAGGAATACTAATATTCAATAAATAAATAAAAATTTACGAAATATGAGTGCCAATTTATAAATTTAAGTGAACCACTTTGTAATAAGTATAATTGTATGTTGTCTACTTTATATAAATATATACTTTATTTTGTTGTTTAAAAAAAAAGATGTTTGCCTATAATTGATTTAATTCGATTCGATTCAACTGAGCTATAGTCTGAAATAAGAAAAAGCTTTCTCATTAATCCAAAATTTACAAATAAAATGTCTGCGTCCCTAATCAACTGTCGCGGAGTGTACCGCATGGCATGTTTTAAGTGGGGTGCTGCCAAATGGTTTTTAGTCGGTTTGTGCAGGCTGCCAACCCATTTGACGCTGTTTTTTGTGTCCTTCGGCGTCCCGATGTCCCACTTTCCACTTTCGCACTGCTTGGCCCGTTGTGTGCCCAGTCTTGTTGTTTTTGTCACCTAAATTACAAGTTTTTCATTTGTGGCTTTTTCAGTTGACGCCATAATATTTTACACTTTGCCGAGGACGACCTGGCGGACCGCAAACACGAGGAAAAAAGTAGAACAAATTGGTTTACAATAGCTATTTGCAAATGATATGCAAGTGCAATATAATGTTTAACCAATATTATTTGCCTTTTTTTTGTTTGCTCGATACAAACAAAATTGCAAATTTGAACAAATCGGGTGTTTTAAGTCGAGCATTAAAAATAGAAAGAATATTAGGTTTTAAATCGTGAAATTGGCGTTTGTTGATTATAACAACATACTTTCGAAACAACGTTTAAAACACAGAAAGATTGGATTTTAATTTTCCGAGATGAGCCAGTTTAAATATACCTTATTTTTGGCTGCCATTTACTTGACTAAATGCATTTTTTTCAATTGAAGTCCAATCTTAAATATAATAATCGAACCGAATCAGAAGCAACTTTCTAGCTAACAAATTGATGTGTGCATTAAGTAAAACAATTAACAAGGTTAAAGGTAAAATTACATTTTTATTCCAAAAGATGAACAAGTTTAAAATAAAGCTTGAACGTATCTCAGAAACTTACCAAACATACTTACTTTTGGATATAGCAAACACATCTAGCCGATTAAAAAAACAATCATATTATTTGGCTGCCATTTTATTCACAGTTGTAACTAAAAGTAAACGCACACTTGTTTAACAATGATTAAATACTTAGGTTGTACAGTTTTGTAAACCAACAGTTTACCAACAAAAAGACGCATATAAATCACAACGTTGAAACTTTTGCACATCCAAAAAGAAAATGGAAAAACAAAATATTCTAGAAAATGTTGCTTAAATTTTAGATATTTTTCTCCAGTTTTTGATGTCGTATGATTTATTTACATTTGACTTAGGTTTAGGTGAAGAATCTGCGGTCCACACAATCGAAATATTGAATTTATACAGTATATGTTTCGGTATTGGTATATATATATACTATAGATATACTATAGATATAGATTTATGAGGGAGGCAGCTCTCTGTCTATGACGTACAACAAACATTTGCTAAACGTTAAGGTTAGTGACAATTGTGACTAGTCGATTCGCTATATATATTTATATATATGTATTTATATGATTTATGTAATTGTTGTGAGATCTGACTGATCTATATATATAAATATATATAGATAGCGACTGCTCTCGTCTGCATGCGATTTGAAGTCTCCATTTCTCCCGGCAGCTTCGGATCCTGGCCAGCTCATCACCGCAGCACCAGGCCGTGCTTCTTCTTCTGTATGGCTAGCTGCTCCTGGGTCCAGCTACAGCTCTGGTGGTTCGTCCTGTTCGTCCTTCGCGGCTGGGCCGCTGTCCAGACGAAGTGCAATAGACCCATTAGCAGAAACATAGTCAGTTGCTGTTGCCAATTGAGTGCGGACACTCGAGCCGAGACAGCAGCATCTGTTCAAAGAAGAAGAGAAAACATATTCAAAGCGGGTTAAGAGTGGGTGTTTTATGGTGGTTGGTGGGTGTCGGTGGGTGTTGTGACTGTGGCACCCGCTGGTGAAATTAATCTTTGAATTAATTGCTTGTAGCTTAGCGCAGAGCATTAATAAATCGTGGCGCAACACAAAGCAAACAACAGCAACAGCAACAACAACAACAACAACGACAACTACAACAATAGCTAATAAGGTGAGCGCCGTCCTGCGTCCTTTTTCCACTAACTTTGATTTAATGCTCCACCGTTTATCATTCTAATGGCGTGCGTGTAATGTATCCCAATCCCCAACGGTCTCCTTCGCATTTGTTTTAGTTGCAAAACAATCAGGCTAAGATTTGTATATGTAGAGCCCAGTGTGTGTGTGTGTGTGTATGTGTGTGTGTGTGTGTGGGCATTGCTTATCTGCGGCCAAGGATTTGGGCTAATTTTTAAGCAAACGTTCAGCACTTTCGCAATGTTGCGCCTAACTAATGTGCGGCTCTTAATCAAATGAGTTATTGATTACACACATTCAATGAACTACACAGGGATACGCAGGATACGGGGCTGTTAAAGTGTTGAGATGCTAAGGAAATTGTTATGGCAAAAATGCTAGTCTATCGAAGGAAGCTGAGCTTCGAAATAAACCAATTGCCAGATTCTAAGGAAATAACACTTAAATTACATATTTCAATTGTAACAAGGAAGAGTGCTCTAGTCGGAGATACCCTGAACACAGTCCTTGCATCCATTTATACTTACCTATCAACGCACATTCATACAATCACATACATACTGCAGCAGTGCAAGCAGTTTAAGAAGACTAACTTCTTCGCAAGGCCCCACACTACGGAAAGGTAAATCTTAAATAACTTCTTTGTTTAGTGCCAGATCTTTGTGAAATTTTCAGGACATAACATTGGCTATAAAATAAACAATCAAACCAAAAAAAATGAGTGTTCTTCACTTTTGGGGGTACGGTATCCCAAATGTCAAATATCTCGTACATTTGTCTATTCGCTATTCGAAATATTTCATACCAAATTTGGTGCCTTTAGCACTTATAACTTTCAAGTTATGGCCAAAAAACACTTGTCCGAAATCGAAGTTTATCGATAATTTCTGAACGGATTGAGTTATCGAAAAAATGAAATGAACTTGATCTGTCCCGGGACTACAAGAACTTCTATTCTAAATAGTCTCAAGCTCTTATAGTCTCTGATATCTCTGATATCTGCGTGTTCATACAGACAGACAGGCGGACAGACGGACAGATAGACGGACAGACAGACAGACGGACGGACAGACAGACGGACGGACGGACAGACATACGGACATGGCTATATCAACTCGGCTGTTGATACTGATCAAGACTATATATACTTTTTATGCTTCCTTATGCCTGTTACATACTTTTGCACAAAACCAGTATACCCTTTTTACCCATTTTTATTGAGTTTAGGGTATAAATATGAAATCCCAGGGAAACAAAAATATGAACCATGAAATCCTGCCCGAAACCGCTTTCTTGAGTTGCCCTAAGGACCCAGTCACTTTCTATGATTTGCTAATATAGTATATTAATAAATATGGCTGCCTGTCTACTCCTATCTAAATATCTGTATCTATAAATAGTATAAAAATGTACTTACTTTTGTGCGTCAAGAAGAGTTCATTGTGCTCGTCGGCATCGCCTGGCTGATCAAAGGGATACATATTCATATCCGGCGAGCGTCCTGAGGCCAAGATCCGCGGACGATCCTCCTCGATAAGTTTTTCACTCTCCTGTGCATAGATGTCGTGAATGCGGGCCGAACACTTCAGCTGTCAAAGCACAACAAGTACACTCTCAATATATTTGCCCTACTAAGATGAGGCCTAGGAAACTTACCTTGAGGCGTCCTTTGATAAAATGATGTGTTGTGACGACAAAATTGAGCTCCAGCACCGATGACTCAAGGTGCTCGGCCAGATGTCGTTGTATGTCATAAACGCGCAAATAATTAGGTGGCACCTGTTGAATATGAAATGTACAAATATATGAAATCATAAGCTAAATGACATCATTATATATACCTGTATATCATTAATCCACCAGGTGAGATTTGCCGCTGGCTTCGAATAATCCGACGAGCAGTTGCCATTGATAATATCGCCAAGGCGATAGCGTGAGTGGATGCCAGTTATAATCGGCCTCTGAGTGGGCAGCTCTGGGCGTGCGTGGGTGGGTTTAAAAGGATATTTAAGTAAAGCACAGGCAGGCAGGCAGGAAACTGCATCTTGTTACATACCCACAACTTCCATATCGGCGGCCACAATGGAGGTATCGAATGTGGGCGCATCTGCGGAAACTTCACAGGCGAATTTACCAGATATCGAGGTGGGCACATTGCGCAACAGCACATGACTCGCATTCGATTGTGTGGTCTGTGAAGAGATGTGTGCGTTGATTAAAACCTCCTCTCCCTCTTAATTACAAATGCGGTATTAACAAATATAAACATTGAGTTGATTTTTAAAGTTATATGAAGTATTTCAACGGTAAAACCGCAATCTTTGAGAATAGTCAACTAAATACTTGTTGAGCTATTAATTATTTATAATAAGTTAAAATAATAATTTGAGTGAATATAAGCTTCGAGTGATTTTTATTTTCAGCTAAAAAGTATGCCACAATAAAATGCTAACAGCTGCTGCATGAGTAACATGTAATTTTAAAACTCGAATGTTATTCTGCTGTTAACAGAATATTGTGATGCTATTTAAATGTTATCACAGGAACTGCTAATTGAACAACTATTATAATGCCAAAATAAAGTGCAATTAATTTTTGAAAATATTTAGTTGTATCGTAAAAGAACAGGAAAACTATAAAACAAAATGTTAAAAGAAATTTGAATGGTAAACAAAAATATGACTATAGTAAAAAATGAATTGAAAATATCGGCTACGTTTTGTTCTTAATTTTCACTTATTCTCGCGCCACTGTGCGCTCAAAAAGTTATTAAATGCACACACGATGCATGTGTGCATTTGTGTTGATATAAGATATGTGTTTGCTGCTGCTGTGCTGCAACATGCCGAATGCAACAGCTTGAACACAATTTTGCGGCAATTCGCTTTTAATTTTCGCAATGTCAGCAAAAGTCAACAATAATAAATGCACAGGATAAAATGCCAGGCCATGTAAGTGTGTGTGTGTGTGTGTGTGTGTGTGTGTGTGTGTGTGTGTGTGTGTGTGTGTGTGTGTGTGTGTGTGTGTGTGTGTGTGTGTGTAACAACAGGAGCAGCAGCAGCAGCAGAAAGTGAAAAGTCAAAAATGTTAATTAAAACTTTTTAACATGCATAAAACAAACATTGATACCCACACACACACACACACCACACACACACACCACACACACACACACGCATGCAGAGAGCTGTTTGCAGTGGTGCTTTTGCGCTCATTGTTGTTGTCGTTAATACAACCAGCAACCAGCAGGGACAACAACAACATTCACATTTTGCAGTTATTTACAGCAATTTACATTGGCAGCTCTTTCAGCTCTCTTTCAATTTTAATCATCATCATTATTATCAGGAGCCGTAAACACGATGATGATGCGGCTTTATACGACAGCGCCCGTCTGAAACTCACCTCCACATCAATTTCGTTGGTTTTTGTGAATATCTTCCAGGCGGGATTCTCCTTGGGCGTGTAGCGATAGAACTCCCGGCGGCCCCTGTACCATTTAACCGCATAGAGCGTGTCGTTCTCGATGTCATAATTGCAGATTAAGAGCGCATTATCGCCGCGTTTAACGGCCGCCGGAATGCGAACGTTAACATCCCGCAGCCCAACTGCCAGCTCTGCAAAAACACACAGAGAGAGAGAGAGAGAGATAGAGATGTGGTATGGCTGAGTGCGAGAAAGAGAGAGCTATGTGTATAGTGCAAGTGAAGCACAAGCCGTGAGCATTGTCACAAGGGCTTAAATATGACAAGTTATTGTAGCTTAATTATGATACCAGGCGGCTTACATTGGATTTTTGTGCATGGGAAAACTTTGGGAGCGCCACTCGACTATAGACTCTTATATATGTACATATGTACATACATAGGTATAGGCTTATAATAAGCCGCATTTAAGTTGCTTACTAAGCAAATTATAATTTACGCTTTAAATGTGCTTGTTAAATGTGGCAAATTGATAAGTAGTTGCTGATTTCCGTATACTGTGAAAGTCTTTAGTAACTATAACTTCAACTTGAGCATTTTTATTATACCCTGAACACATTAAAAATGGGTAAAAAGGGTATTATGGTTCTGTGCAAAAGTATGTAACAGGCATAAGGAAGCATCTCCGAACATATAAAGTATATAAATTATTGATCAGTATCAACAGCCAAGTCGATCTAGCCATGTCCGTCTGTCTGTCTGTCTGTCTGTTTGAACACACGGATATCAGAGACTACAAGAGCTAAAGACTTAATATTTGTAATATAAGTTCTCGTAGTGCCGGGACAGATCCAGTTTATTTAATTTTATCGATAACTCGTCCCGTTTAAAAGTTATCGATAAATTTCGATTTCAGACAAGCGCTTTTGGGCCTTAACTTAAAAGTTATAAGAGCTAGAGGCACCAAAGTTGACATGTATAATCTCGAATAGCATACACATATAAAAAATATTTCACTTTTTGGATACCACCCCCAATCCCCCCAAATGTTCAAAAAAGGTATGAAGGTTTGACCCTGCCATTTGGTTTGGTCACACATTTTATAGCCAATATTATGTCCTACAAATTTTAGAAAGATCGGACAATAAACACAGAAGTTACTTAAGATTTTACTTTCCATTGTGTGGGGCTCAGTGAAAAAGCAAGCTAACTGCTGAAACCGCTTGCACTGCTTGCAGTATGTGTATGTTTGTATGTATGCACACTATTAGGCAAGTATGAATGGATGTCAGAGCTGGGTTCAGGGTATCTCCCAGTCGGGCACTCCCGACTAGAGCACTCTTACTTGTTAAATTCAATATTCATTGTAGAAGCGTATAAATTGGTTTTATACAAATACAGTAACTTATAATCCGCAATTTTATATTTCGCACATAACTGAATGGTTAAAATTTTTGATCCAACATTTTACAGAGTTTTACTTTTTAACATAAAAAAGATATAAAATTTATATGCATGATAATCAAATATGGTTTTCTAATAATTTTAGTTGTATTTCTGTTAATTGATTGTACAAGAGCTTCCACTCTGCAATCTATTGTATTTGCAACTTTTTAAATATCCCAAAATACTCTTTACTCTCCACCAAAAACTATATACAAAAACTCAAAGAATTCAGTGAAATTTCATAAGCAAAGACAACACACCGAACCCGAAAAGAAAAAGTGGGTCACCGCTCGTCACGACCATGAAAAAAACAGAAACATACATATAAAATAAACCAAAAAACTACCTCTCATACATACACGCACATACATAAGTATGTGAAAGAGTGCGTGCGAGCGAGACAGCAAGCGCGTGCGAGCGAGACAGCGAGCACATTGGTAGCACGTAAAGCTGATAAAATGAAATAGCCCATTGTGTGTGGATTGTGGCCCGATCGCAAGTGTCGTCGCCCTTGGGGCCCTGAGCGCCTGGCCGCATTTATAAAAAACTTCCTAGTAAAATTAAAAATCGAAAGTGAATTTGCGTTTGGGGCTGGTCTTGGGGCCAACGGCCCATCATAAATCATAAAGCCGCCCCAACTACATAGGAAATTGCGCTGCTGCTGTTGATCAGGGCTGCAGGAATCCATGTCAAGTGCTAGTTGTGTATGTAATCGGTAGATTAGTTAAGTCGGGTCATTGAACTCGCCTCTGGGCGAAACACAAAAGTCAGAGGGCTCGGCGCGAGTATGCGCGACTGCCAGATACCCTGTAGACAAGTTCTGCCGGCTTGTAATTGGAATCGAATATGAAAGACATTGATTGTGTTTTAATGTGTATGTGTACCCATGTATGTATTACATATTACATTCCAAAGTTAGAAGTTATGGCAATCATAATGTCAGTGTTCATATACGAGCTGTCGATCTTACCATTACTCGTCTGATATTTACAGGGCATTTCAAAAACTGCTGACGCAAAAACTGCTTGAATATAGAATATGATATGAGGGCAATAGCCCATACAATGTTTATATTTAACAAATACATAACAAACTGTATTTGTATTGTAGTTTATGAGTAAGAAATTTAATACCAAAAAAAATACATTTGTCTTTACAAACTTTAAAATAAACTGCAGCTATTTAGACTCATTTATGTATATTGTTCCTAATTTAACTTTTACTTGTTGGATATTCTAAATTAGTATTTAGATAAGTATATATATATAAGTATATATTTAAGTAGATATATATAATTTGAATCTGTATTATAAAATTATATAATTTTAAGGGGCAATAAATGTATAAGTTTAGATGTTATTTTTATGAGTGGGAGCATATTTAGTGGGGTCTATGAGATCTATTACATCTCGTATTGGGATAATCCACACTTAATGGTAGTTTTTCTCTGATACAATCTTCTAGAATTCATATCACTTAAACAATTCGAATTCTAGTGTAGAATATAAAACAAAATAAGATATTCCCAAGATGTCTTACTTTTAATTAAAACGTAATATGTAATTATTGTAATTGTCTATCTATATATATATCAATTATTTCTGTGGAGTCTAGGCATATTAAGATATTATTATTATGAGTGGGAGCATATTTAGTGTGGTCTATAAGATCTATTGTATCCCGTATTGGGATAATCCACACTTAATGGTGGTTTTTATCTGATACTATCTTCTAGAATTCATATCACTTAAACAATTCGAATTCTAGTGTAGAATATAAAATAAAACAATGTAATTCTAAGATGCCTTACTTTTAATTAAAACGTAATATGTAATTAATGTAATTGTCTATCTATATATATATATGTATATCAATTATTTCTGTGGAGTCTAGGCATAAAGTCCTCATATTTATTGAGCAATGTAAATAAAGATTAAGATACACAGAGCTCTTAGTACAAGAACCGGTTGTTGTTGTGGTTGTTGTTGTTGATATTGTTGTTGTTCTTGTTGCTTGGCTATGCGACTATGGCTGGCTAAAACAATTGCTTAGCTGTTGCTTGTTGGCTGCTTGGCTGCTTCACTTCTCTGTTGTGTCTCTGTGTGCCCCCAAGTGGGAGGAGGTGGAGGCAGGGGGAGCGAGTCTCGCATCGCATCGCATAGCGACGCGTCTGTCTGTCAGCTTATTTCTGGTTAACCTTGAATGCTAATTGTTGTTTCACGTTGATTTTTATGGCACTCGCGAGCTCCGTACACAGTGTTGTTGTTGTTGTTGTTGTCGTTGTCGCAGTTGGTTGTTGTATTCATATCAACATAAAAATTTCATGCTGCCTTCCATGCTGTCGCTGAGCGCCCGTTCCAAATAGTACGAAAAAACTAATCACATACGCCGTGTGGTCCGCCGGCGCTGGTCTAGCCGGCCAGCCTGCCCCATTGGGCCGTACAAATTTGCGTAAACAAGAAACTATTTGTTTTGCCGAAAAGCGCAAACCAGAAACGTCGTATTTGCCGGCAAAACAGACGCTAGTACAAAATACTTACATGCATACATACATATAATACCTACATAAAGGGAGCTAGCTGTCTAGAGCCGCTCTCGACTATTTAGAAACCGTTGCTGTTCTATTTTGGCCAGGCCAACAGAAGGCTTACCAAGTGGCTAGCTGCGCGGCCAGTTTAAGTTAAATGCTCAAAGGGAGCCTTGAATCGCTCAGCGATCGGACTGGAAAACCTTGGAAAACCAAAAAGCGAACAACAATAATCGTCGCACTACTGAACAAACTCATAATGCGACTGTATGAGTATCAGTGTGTGTGTGAGTGTGGATTTGTGGATGAGTATAAACAACTATGCGATACTCATACATATACGAGCGAGCAGAAAAGAATGAAAAAGGAATTCAATAAATATCTCTTACTAAACTAGCCAATGGAAAACTTAGGAAAGTCATATAACCAAATTTACATAATACATATATTTTATTACAAATTAGAACGCTTCCTATTCATAAGTAATTTCTAACTGCAAAAAATTCTAATTAATGCAAGCTAAACAATAATATAATAAAATTTAATGATTTGTGAATATGAAAGCTAAAGAAATTCTCAAGAAATACAATTTTAGATTTAATAACTTTAATGAACTAAAATTTGAGTTAGTAAATTCCAAAAAAAAATCTCAATGTTAAATTTCAGAAGAATTTATGTATTTTAGATTAAACTACCCAATGGAAAACTTACGAAAGTCAAATAACCAAATTTACATAGTACATATAATTTATTACAAATAAGAACGCTTCCTATTCATAAGTAACTAACTGCAAAAAATTCGAATTAATGCAAGCTAAACAGTATTTTATATCTAAAATTTAATGATTAGTGAATATGAAAACTAAGGAAATTCTCTAGAAGTACAATTTTAGATTTAATAAGTTTAATGCACTAAAATTGGCGTTAGTAAATTCTAAAAAAATTACAAATGTTCTCAAAAGAATTTATGTATTTTAGATTATAACAGCCAGAAAGTCTTAATATATCAAAAAACATTCTTAAGAATACTCAGCAGAATAAGAATAATGCACATAGTTTCATAAACTATCTAAATAACTTACTAAAGACACACAAAACATTCTACGAACCCACTTAACATACGCAAACAGATGTATGTATGTATGTGAGTATGTCTACACAAATTTATAAATAATATGCTTGCTATTTCTTAAGCAGCATAACCCGAGAACAATTAAAATGTTTATGAAAACAGTTATAGCAAAAATAGTGCACAAACATTTTGCCAGCCAATTTGAAAAACGAAATCTTGTCTGTATTTAATTTTATTTTTATGCTGCTGTTTGCGCTTCCCCTCAATTGTTAAAGTTTTCAATAGCAGCCCAAAACAAAGGCAACAACAACAGCAAACGAGGTCAACAACATAAGGAGGAAGAAGAGGGCAGGGAGAGAGCGAGAGAGAGAGTGATGGGGAGAGGGAGAGGGAGGGAGGGAGAGCGAGAGATACGCACAACACATCACAAAAATTATGGAGTCGAGTGTCGTTTAGCGAGGCGATTATGTTTGCCTGTTACTTTGTGCCTGTATATTATCGATCATGTTTTGAAAGCGAGAGTGAAGACGACGGACAAGCCAACAAAATGTCAGGCGCCGCAGGTAGGCACAGTGGGAGAGGAGATAAGGGGTATAGAGCATAGCAACCAGCGAAAAAAAGCAAAGTAAACAAGTGGAGAAGGATTATCTTCGGCGTGCCGAAGATTAAATACTCTTTTCGAACCTTAAAGCAATTTTTACTATTTTTCCGTGACTGCTTATTTAATTCGCAGATATTAATGTCGCATACATATACCCCTACATATAAAATAAAAATAAAATATATAAAGGTATTCATGTAAACAGGGACGTTTCACTATCCGTAGCTCGTGGACGCGTCCCTTAGCATTCATAAGTGCTACCGAATTGAACAATATACAAGTTTCAGTTTTTCCAAAAAGTGAAAACAACATTACATAATATACATACCAAATTTTGTGCCTGTTGCTCTTATACCTTTCAAGGCTGCTGTCGGAAATTGAATTGTCATAAAACTTAATCTGAACATACGAGAGCTTATATTCAGAATTTGAGATCCATATTTTTTTTCGCGTGGCATTGGTTTTGCCAATGAATTTAAATTTTCTTTTGAATTATTCTATTAAAGCTACTTTATGTATGAAAAAAAAAAATTAGAAACAATTTAGGAAATTGAAAATAAATGAATTTGACTACAGCTATTATATATTTGAAAAGAAGAATAAGAAAAAATGAAAATAAATGACCAGTCGCCGCTGGTTTCGAACGGACCTCTCGCTCACCAGTTCGCAACTTTACCCACTACGCCACCGCCACAAGCCGTTTTGATGATCGCTGACAAAATCCCTTGAAGAGCAGACTGTCAAAAGCTTTCTTGTTTTGCTTTGTACTGCTTACACCAAGCAGGTTTAAGAATCGCTAACAAACTCGATTTATACTGAGCTTTTGTTTTTTCGCGTGGCATTGTTTTTGTTCTAAGCCATTGAAAGCAAATGAATTTGATTACAGTTATTATATATTTGAAAAGAAGAATAAGAAAAAATGAAAATAAATGACCAGTCGCCGCTGGTTTCGAACCCGGGACCTCTCGCTCACCAGTTCGCAACTTTACCCACTACGCCACAAGCCGTTTTGATGATCGCTGACAAAATTGCTTGAAGAGCAGACTATCAAAAGCTTTCTTGCGCTTGACTTTGTTTGCTCAGACTATCAAAAGCTTTCTTGTGCTTGACTTTGTTTGCTCATATGCACCTGTTTTTTCAAAATATTTAATGACGCATATCTTCGCTGTTTATGACTCAATCGATTTGCGATTTTACCCATTGATGAGAGTTATAAGGATGTTCAAGTGTACAAGGAAATTTAAGGCAATTGCTTTGAAAACATCGGATTTATGGCCAAAACCGACTTTGAGGTGTATGGCAGCTATAAGATATAGTGGTCCGATCCGGCCGGCTCCGACCAATGTGCTGTCCCCTTGAATAATAAGTGTCTGTGCAAAGTTGCATCGCGATAGCTCAAAAACTGAGGGACTAGTTTGCATACATACAGACAGACAGACAGACAGACAGACAGACAGACAGACAGACAGACAGACAGACAGACAGACAGACAGACGGACATGGCTAGATCAATTTGTTTTGTTTTTATAAGCATATTGGCAGTAACTTTTGGGGGTCTCAGACGCTTCCTTCTATGCGTTACAAACTTCAGGACAAACTTAATATACTATTTTCTTCGAAAAGAGTATAATAAATGTGTGTATGATAATTGTACGCAACACTGTGCTGCTGTTGTTGTTGTTGTTATTGTTGTTGTTATAAAACGCAGCATGTTTGTCAGGTCAAGCGACTGCTGCTGACGTTATCTGGCCGCCTGTTCCATAAACAAAGCAAGCTATCGATTTCTACATAAAAAACGAAAGTGACGAGGGCCACCACACAAATACATGCATGCATACATACATACATGTAATACATACATTGTTGCGTGGCCCTGGGAGAACAGGGCCGCGGTCGGGGTCGGGGTCGGGGCCCTGGCACAGCGCTGTAGTTAGCCCAGTTTTGAGCAAGGGCAAGCGCATAGCATTGACCCCGCCGACGCCAGGTTCAATGTGCCGCGAGCAGCTGAATGCCGCCGCTAAGGTGAACGCCCCCCAACGGTGTCACGTTCAGGGAGCGCCCCTGACCCAGCGACAGTGCTCAGCGATCAGCGACGATTGAAAGAAAAATCAGACGCCTGCTGCGTCTAACAGGCGCGCAGTCGCGGCGAACGGCTGCCAGAGCAGAAAGCGCAAGCATTTACAGTTGCCTTTTTTCGGCAGTTCAACGAACTGTGAACGCTCGAAACTTTCGAAGACGGTCGTTGACCGCAAAGCGGAAGGCAAGCAGCAAGAGAGCGCAACGAACTCAGAGAGAGAGAGAGAGAGCGAGCTGCGCTGCGTTACAGCGCTGACGTCGCGAGAGCTGTGCGAGCGAGAGAAAGAGCCTCTGTGTGAGTGGGAGCGTGAGATCGTAAGAGCGAACGCTGACGATTGGCTGTCGTTTTAATGCTAGAAAGCCGTTGGGGTTCGATGGAATTGTTGAATTGTTTAAGCTTTTACATGGCAAGAAAATATATAACAATTGTGCTCTTTTTGGTTGTGCACTAAGATAGCCTGACCAAATGCACATGCTAAAACAGTTTAACTATATACAGTGAAATAACATAAATTGCATATGCTTTGCCACAATTTAATAAAATTCAGCGCATATGTTGTTTTTAAATGATAATAAGTCCCTTACAAAAGTCTGAAGAGCAGTAAAATAACGTTAAGTTTAGAGTACTTCTCAACTCTCGTGTGTTATAATCTTTCAATAAATTGTATATATTTCAAGTACATGTGTATGTTAACTATGATACATTTCATAAATAATTATCAACATTTGATATTATGGTTGCTATAATCACTATTTTGTAGTCGCGTATTTAAACACTGCGAACATATTCTATTCTAGTGCATCAGTAAATGCCACTTGAATATTTGTTAGATAGCATTTAGCGTTATTCCACACAGCCGCATTTCTGGGGTTAATTAAACAATAGCTAAGCGTTTTGCCTTATAGAGACGACGCAGGCAACAAACAAGCATCCAACTTAATATATTTTTCTTTTCTGTCCGCTATTAAACAATAATTTTTTTGTTTAATACGAAATCATAAACTTTTAGTAACAAGCGCACAGAAAACGCTTGAAAGTCGTTTGTTCAATGCAATTAACACGCTCCACAACTTGGGCTCCACAGTGGAAATTGAAATGGAAATACTGCGACGGAGAGCGGAGAGTGGAGAGTGGAGAGGGGGCAGGCGGAGACCGGATAGGCGGAGAGTGGGGCGAGCGTAAAGCCCACTCGAGGTTGTCTGATAAGCGAGGCAATTGCTCGCAGCTGGAACCGAACCAAACAATCAAGTGATATGATGTAATGCGGGTGTGTGTACACAAGTGGGTGTGCTCTAGCTCTATTGTATTGCTCAGCAGTGTGGATAGTGTGGATCGTAGGGCATGGAAGCGAAAAGCGCTTGCTGTACAAGCAAATATCATATTCCATACGGGGCGATATACGGAGAATATTTGCATTATGATTATGAGATCACATTATAAAATACTTTCGATTTCATTGGGCTTTCTGTGGCGAATTCCATGCGAAGCATTTATCCAAATTCACAGGCGTACAGTTTTCTAGGGGACGTGTTTTGTATCTGTTTCAGCTCGGTCATCAAGTATATTTTTTTCTTTTCGGATAAAACGTGATTTCTATGGCCGGTATATACCCCGGTGTATACAAAGTGTGTATTTGTACACTTGAAGAAAATGTTAAGTAAATTACGTAGAGCATTTCATAATATTCAAATGTTATATGTGAACCAAAAATGTAATTAGATATTTTGTCTAGAAAATATTATAAAAGGCTATATTGTTTGTTATATTTTATAATTTTTCTGTCTATCGCAAGATTTTCTTTGATTTGAACAAAAGCGTGATAAGTTATAAATAAATATAGAATTAATGAAAAACAATTAAATATAAAACAAGTGCCGATGATTTTATACTCTTTTCGAACCTTTAGACAATTTTCACTCTGCCAACTGCAGCACTTTCATTAGCTGTACGAATTGATATCATATGAAATTAAATTATCTATTAAAATATTAAATTTATTTCCAGTTATAAGATATAGTGATCCGATCCGGCCGGCTCCGACCAATGTGCTGTACCTTTGAAAAATAAGAGTCTGTGCAAAGTTACATCGCGATAGCTCAAAAACTGAGGGACTAGTTTGCATTCATACAGACAGACAGACAGACTTTAGCACAAACTTAATATTCTATTTTCTTCGAAAAGAGTATAACAATACTTATCCGATTTTTGAATTTATATATTCTAACTGCTAAATAAAATTTTTTATTTATTTATTTTTTTGATGTCAGCTTTTTTCTTTCAGTGTAGTTTGAATTAGTTAAACAAATGTGTCCACAGCTAAGCGAAGAATTTCAAATCAACGTATAAACAAATTAAACCCGCACAACAAAGAGATAAAAGTGTGTGCATGTGTGTTTGTGTGAAAGGCCAATAAACACATACATACAAACATATGTATGTATATACATATATGTACATATGTGTATATATACGTATGTATGTATGTACATATGTACGCATTCAGTGATTGGGCCAACTACGGAATTATCAGTGAATTGTCGCTGCTTGTTGCTCTCGTAAGCTGTACGCCTATTCGAATTAGTACAAAATAATACCGTATTTCCTAGAGCTTTACGGAATTACCGTTGCGCCGTAGTAGCATAGAAACAACGCTATGCTGAGGGCAGAAAAAGCGAGACCGCAACAGTGCGAGTAAGATAGAAAGAGAGAGAGAGAGAGAGAGGAGGAGAGAGATTGGAGAAGTGATCGAGATACGCTCGATTTGAGTACAACATTCATTTCTGTGTCCCGGGCCGTGGATTATGGTAAACAAGAAGACGCAGCTATGAGAAGTCAATATCGGCGATGATCTCGCACTGCAAATAAACAGTGTTTGTTTTGCTTCCGTGGCGCTCTTTATAAATATTTTATTTTGTTTATAAAATTTAACAGCAGAGAGCGTAAAAAAGATTAAAACATTTTAAATAGTTTGCTAATTGAACAGGCGATCAGCATGCGTAGAGTATCGTCCAACAAATTCGGCTGTTTCGTTTTGTTTTCATTGTTTTCTCTTCTCCGCTTCCTCTTTTTCGGTAAAAGTTACACGCTCGCAGCAACTGCGACAGCGGCGATTGCTGAGCAACTGATAAGCGGCAGCACATGCTCAAATTATACAAGGTAGAGTATATTTCTCTCTCTCTCTCGCGTTGCCAAGCTGCCTGTCTCGCTCTCTTCGTTTTGTATGCCCTGAACCCATTAAAAAGATGGGTAAAAAGGGTATAATGCTTTTGTGCAAAAGTATGTAACAGGCATAAGGAAGCATCTCCGACCATATAACGTATATATATTCTTGATCAGTATCAACAGCCGAGTCGATCTAGCCATGTCCGTCCGTCTGTCTGTCTGTCCGTCCGTCTGTATGAACACGCAGATATCAGATACTATAGGAGCTAGAGACTTCATATTTGGAATATAGGTTCTCGTTGTCCTGGGACAGTACAAGTTTGTTCAATTTATCGATAACTCGTCCCGTTCGAAAGTTACCGATTGGTATGTTTAGTGCCGAATAGCATACACATGTAACAAATATTTTACTTTTTGGATACCATACCCCCATTTCCCCATCTGACCTTGCAATTTAATTTGATGACCCATTTCATAGCGAATGTTATGTCCTGAACACTTCACAAAGATCGGGCACTAAACACAGAAGTTATTTAAGATTTACCTTCAATAGTGTGGGGCCTGCTTGCGGTATGTGTGCGTTTGTGTGGATGTGCATTGATTGGTAAGTATGATCGGAAGTAAGGTCTGGGCTTAGGGTATCTCCTAGTCGGGCACTCCCGACTAGAGCACTCTTACTTGTTATACGTTCGAGCCGTCAGCAGCGTGGAATTTTTGTCTATGTGTGCATATGTGTTTATGAATGTGCGAATGTGCAAATAAAATGTACTTAATTATTTTTATTTTGAGTAAAATTCTAGGTAGACTATATTCCCTAGTAGGAAACATACAAACACACAAATCCCGCAAACAATCGCACATTCAACAGAACAAAAACCTACATTCGCATATCAAACTTCTTTAGCGACTGTCAGCTAGGCAGCCCAACAAGAGAGCAAACGATAAATATACTCCACCTTGTATTATTTCATCGTGATAAGTGGCAACTATCGAAACGGAATTTTTTGGAAGTGAGTCAAAGACGGGCGGAGAGCAGCAGTAAAACCGAATCGGAGATTTTATCGTGACAGCGTGTGACAAGCACCCGATTATGATATTGTAGCCCCAATATATATATACGTTTTTGGCTAAAACAAATATTTGTATATATATATTTATTTAAACCGCTATTTGTAACGTAATTTTCGAATTAATTCAAAATTTTTGTACTTAAGGTTTTTTATAATGAAATACCATTCTTTATATCATTGAATTTGAATTAATTTTTTGATCAAAAACCAGCATATTTAAATATGCTGTAAGACTGTAAAACGGCCTAGACAAGTTTTTCGGATATGACCGAAATAGTTTCGAGGCGTGGCTCTAAGAGGCTTTTAGGTCAAAAGTATGCATATATGCTTCGATTCATAGTGTATGTATTGCAATTTTGGTTCAGAAAAGAATATAAATCTGATCCCAAAGCTGAAGCGTGGCATAAATCAAGCAAAAGGTTTTCGGTTAGGAACACAATAAAATTAAAAAACTAAATTTGATAAAATTTATATTTTATATATTATTGTATAAAAAACAAGTAAGAGTGCTGTAGTCGGGAGTGCCCGACTACGAGATACCCTGAACCCAGTCCTTAAAATCATTCATACTAATCTAAGCACACACATGCTGCAGTATAAGCAGTATAAGCAGTGCAAGCGGTTTAAGCAGTTAGCTTGCTCTTTCGCTGAGCCCCACACAATGGAAAGTTAAATCTTCAATAACTTCTATGTTTATTGTCCGATCATATTGAAATTTTTGGGGCAAGCAATTGTCCATAATATGTGTTACCAAACCAAATTGCAAGGTCGTACCTTCAAAAATGCATTTTTTGAACTTTTGGGGGGTTTGGGGGGTGGTATCCAAAAAGTGAAATATTTGTTACATGTGTATGCTATTCGAGATTATACATGCCAAGTTTGGAGCCTCTATCTTTTATTAACTTGAAGTTATATCCCAAAAACGCAAGTCTGAAATCGAAATTTATCGATAACTTTTAAACGGTATTAGTTATCGATAAAATGAAATAAACTTGATCTGTCCCGGGATTAGGAGAACTTATGTTCCAAATATGAAGTCTCTAGCTCTTGTAGTCTCTGATATCTGTGTGTTCATACAGACAGACAGACGGACAGACGGACAGACGGACAGACGGACAGACAGTCAGACGGACAGACGGACAGACGGACAGACGGACAGACGGACAGACAGACGGACATGGCTAAATCGACTCGGCTGTTGATACTGATCAAGATATATATACTTTATATGGTCGGAGATGCTTCCTTATGCCTGTTACATACTTTTGCACAAAACCATAATACCCTTTTTACCCATTTTTAATGGGTTCAGGGTATAAAAACATAAGTTGATGTTAGAAAAAAAAATATAAAAAATTTAAAAAAATAAGTTATAATTAGATTACTTATTTTAGTCAAAGGTAAGTACTTCTGACTTGCAGATAAAATTGATGGGTCCATTTTATATACGAAATATACTCATAAATTTATATTCTTTATGTACTTATACGAAAATCATTCCCTGAATTTTTGAATAAAGCTTATGAGTTAACATTTGCTTAATTTATATTGATTATTCGTATTTAGTGGGTTCAGTGGATGAATATTTGTATTCATGATTTGTGTTTGTGGCATAGTACATTAATCCTTTACAGCACTAGGAAATTCAAAATGAAATAAATTAATAAAAACATTTATAATTTCGTTCTAAGCTAGAACATATTTCTATATATATACTTGTGTATTAATGTATAGCTGATGCACATTGTTTCTAGGGCAAATAGTATTTCAAATCGATATTACGCGGCCCGAGCTGTTGAAATACCCAAGGCATCAAGTGACTCACATTAACAAAGAGACCCGTTTTGATACCCCCTCGACTAATACTAGCGATAACAATGCCCGCTTGGGTATATCGATTCGGAGCACCCAGCATCGGGCAGAATAGCGCAGCTCCCCCATTGACTATGGATGCCTGGGTAGCATTTGGACCTATGGCACATATAAGATCATCATGACCGATATAAGCAGCGGGTAGACGTTGGGCGCACACAACTCGGGGCTGAACTTGGAAATCGGTTTTGCCGAGTCGACTCGAGTCCTCGGGCTTCCAGGCAGTCGTTTTGCAGGCACTGTAATCGAATAGCACGCCCGGACTGGGCAGACAGAGCGTACGGATGTTGGGCTGCGAGCTGAAACCCATGATCAGGACGAGCAGTGCAATATTATTGATGAACCCTCCATCGAAATTGGAATGCGTAATAGCTGTGTCCACGGAGCGATATTGTTCCGGTAGGGTTTCACTGTCCCGGTTTATTTGCCACTCGCCAGCCAGCACGTTTAGCTTGTGAGGCAGAGTCTGCCTGACTACACTAGCTGCTGTTATCACAATGTTTGGGGCGATCAGAGTACCGGCTCCCAGAAAAATGTTATCCTCTTCCTCTTCGCTGTTGATTGATACCATCCATGGGAATTCGCCTGGCTGTACCTCGGACTTGTTTTCTTGATCAAATCCATTGGAATACGTATAGCCGCAGGACACATCATCGAACTGTGCAACATATCAAAGTCAGCTCTTAATCTTAATAATATCTGAGAAAACAATTTGTAGTACCTCTTTTAAGTTATCAACTCCAATATTGAAATTTGGAGACATATTCACATTTTCCTCAGTCGAAATGCTTGAGTTAAGTGTTAATTTTTCAGGCCTTATATCGGCGTATTTAGGAGATGAATTCGTTCCATATATGAAATCGTCCAAATCGAATGAGTCAGCGATTTCAATACTCAAGCAGCCAGTGAACACAACCAACCGAGCGATGTTATAAATACCTAACATGATTGTAATCGAAGTGACCTAAAACCTTAATTTATATATTATATTTCACGGAACTAACAATGGACGACGACTCTTGAGAGTCTGAAAGCGTACTAAGCCTTATTCACTTTAATATCGACTAAATATGCTCTCATTATATTCATGTGGATAACTCATGTGCTCAAATGTGATACCCTGTAACAAAAGGACAACATGGGGTATTTTAAAATTATACAGGCTTATGTAAAAGACAAAAGCGACTATCTACGAAATATGTAATTAGACTTTTCATACCCTTATTATTTATACATGTTTATTTAGTTACAAGGTATCTTGCAGTCGACAAGACTTCATGTTTATGAATTGAAATGAGATTATTCACAAACTTCCTTTGCAGCTTGCGAATATTTATAAAGAAAAGTGTTACTAATAATTTTATATGTAATGTGCGAATTCTTATTTAAGAATCAGTCGCTTTTTCGTAGATTCTTTCTTTTATATATATTTTCTTACTACAACTATGAACTGATATGTTTAACTGATCAAATGTTCAATCAAGAGACAGTTTTGATCATTGCTTAACCTTCTTATGCATTTTATGTGATTTCCGATTAAGTGTAGAGACTTAAAATATGAATAATTTTGGAGCTTAGGATTTTCTATGGAAACTAGGCCAATATACGGTTTCCAAGTCTTTAGAAATGCGTTTTAAACACCTAAAACTCCCATAACCTTATCAACACTGATCAGACTTTGGATTCCAATACAATTTTGATCATGGCTTCGCATCTATACAAGCTCTGCACTTAAATCTGTAGCAACTTAGCATTTCGGATTACCTACTATGGACAAGTCAATATAAGGATTCCAAGTCCCTAAAAATAACCTTTAATAACTCTGTCAATATGCATGAGATCTATGCCGAGGTATTTTTATGATTGTCTCAGCATGTAAATGGAAAGTACTAAAAAGCTAAAGAAAAATTTGAATGTTAAATTTCCTGTATTAAATTTTAATTGCAGTAATTTATGGACTTGATTAAGTAAATAAATGAATATTAGAAATAAATAAAATGCCTTGCCTTACTCTTTTCATAATTAAGTTTTTTAAGCACATTATCGACTGCGCTCTTCATAGATCTGATAAGCTGTTAAGGCTCTTTGTGCTTAATATCTCAAATCTGGGCACACTGAAAAATACGTTGTGCGGCGGCAGGATGTCAGCGAATGCTGAACTGCAGTTCCTGCCACGTTGGCAGCGCTTGAGGGCCATTTGACACAGCGCCAGGTGTGAGGTTAAAGGTGAGAGGAGGGTGGCAAGGGTGTTGGGGTTGCACTTCCGCTTTGCTGGCTGGTCAGGCTGGCTGACTGGCTGGCTGGCTGCCTGCCTGTTGCACTTTTGCACATAATCATGTCATATAAAGCGTGCGACAGCGGCCAGGATATGAACAAGAAGAAGAAGAAGAAGAAGAAGGAGGAGCCGCAGCAGGAGCAGGAGTCGAGTGCCAGCCTCCACATCTTCCTTTACGGGCTTTGGCCAGGTGACATGTGTCGCTTAACTTTAGATGGCTGCGGGGCCTCTCGGACTTGTTTCCTTTTTGGCCTGGCGTTTTTTGCAGCTTTTGCTTCACGTTGTTTGCCGTTTGCTGTTTGCCGTTTGCTGTTTGTTTGTATTGTGTTGCGGGTTGACATTTTGTGCTGCTGCTGCTGTCCCGAACAAAGGATATGAGGCAGCGAATGCCGCTCGCTGGCACCTGGACACGATGGGTGTTAAAATAACCGGCAGCGAACATATTGACTTTTAAAATAAGCATTATGGCGGTAAATTTTTATGAAAACCTTCAGCCTGTCAGAGCCATTTCCCCAGGTTGCCAGTTTGCCTGGTTGCCTGGTTGCCGGTTTGCCAGTTGCCAGTTGGACGTTTGGCTCGTTGTCAGACAGCTGAGTGATTTATATGTATTGTTTAATATTATTATGGCTGGCAGTTTACAGGTAGCGCAAGTTGGCCTCTGGCATGTGGCAGGTGGCAGGTGGCAGCAACAGTAGCCGCTTGCAATCGCTCAGGGATCGTTCCGCCCGTCGCGTCGGCTGTGCAAAATGCGAAAAATTGAGCACATTACATGCTGCCGAGACATGTCCTTGTTCATGTCCATGTCCATGTTCATGGGCCATGTTCCGTGTCCGTGTCCGTGTCGGTGTCCGTGTTGGTGTCCGTGTCGGTGACGGTGTCCGTGTGGTTGGCAATAATT
Source organism: Drosophila flavopinicola (assembly GCA_035042425.1). Classification (NCBI taxonomy): domain Eukaryota; kingdom Metazoa; phylum Arthropoda; class Insecta; order Diptera; family Drosophilidae; genus Drosophila; species Drosophila flavopinicola. Next base: position 186,850 of record JAWNLL010000074.1, on the reverse strand, counting down.
GTTAAAGTGTGCGGTCTGTGAACGATGCGAATGATGAACTGATGCAACTGATGGCCCGAAAGAAGTAAGCTTCAACTTGTGAGTGGCCATTGAGAAAGTTTTCGTTGATGATGATGTTGATGCTTCTGTTACAACATACAACAACTTACAATGGCGGCCGAAAAGCTTCCGTTTGGGTCTTCAACTCTGCCAGGCAGATAATGGAATTTTTAATTATGACGCGCTCAGTGGGAAGCTATCGGTGCTGTATATACTACATATAACTCAATATACATATTGATAATGCATACGCAAAGATACAATTGGATACATCAGTGAGCATTACAGACGTGAATAGTGCTGTTGAACTGATTGAAATATTATAGGAAATTTGTAAAACACTTTATTGCTTTAGAATTAAATTATGCGATATTGAGATATTTTGGAAATAGTGTATACTTCTAATTCCATCATTGTTACAAGAAGCGATCTAATATTATTAAATAATGGTAGCAGGCCAATTGAAGAATTAACAATCATTACGCATGATTTAAAAGTAGTATTATTTGGTCTAACTATTCTATGCCAATATCAAACTCTATATAATAATCAAATATATACTGTACCAGATATTTATTTGATCAATTCTAACTGGAAAGCTTTAAGTTTTGTTGAATATGTTGTGAAAGGTTGTCAAGACAATAAAAGCTTTTAGAACGTTAGGCATGATAATTGCTAAATTCCTGATTGAAAATATTAATTATTTTTAAAAAACAATATATATATCAAATTAATACCATTTGTATACTCTTTTCGAAGAAAATAGTATATTAAGCTTGTGCTGAAGTTTGTAACGCATAGAAGGAAGCGTCTGGGACCCCCAAAAGTTACTGTCAGTATGCTTAGAATGACAAAACATTTGATCTAGCCATGTCTGTCTGTATGTATGCAAACTATTCCCTCAGTTTTTGAACTATCGCGAGGCAACTTTGCACAGACACTTCTTATTCAAAGGGACAGCACATTAGTCGAAACCAGCCAGATAGGACCACTATATCTTATAGCTGTCATACAACTGGAAATGAATTAAATATTTCAGAACAATTTTAGTTTATATGATACCAATTGTCAGAACCACCAAATAAATGTTATGCAATAAAACGATTTAATACAGCATATTAAATTTCAGTGGTGCAGTTCGCAGAGTGAAAATTGCCTAAAGGTTCGAAAAGAGCTAAAGTCTTCGGCATTTCCCACTTGTTTTACTACAAAACTTAGAATTATATTTGATTTTTTTTAATTTTCCATAGAATATGGTAGACAAGACATAAAAGGATTCTTTATGGGTTGAAATGAAACCACTCCCAATCTGCACGCATAGAAGCCGAGTTTAGTTATCAGCTTAAATTCCAACCGTAATCACTTTCACTTTGCCTTGCCTTACCTTGCCTTGCCTAAACCTGACCCAATTACAGGCCGCATAATTTGCTCATTAAATCTATACAACTGAATAAACAGCAGCTAGGGGTGGGGGATGTTTGGGGGGGGGGAGTTCGGGGGAGTGGGGTAACAATGCCAACAAGAGTTGGCATATTTAATGCGCGCTTAATTAAATTTCAATCCAGCGGCAAATTTGCGTTTCTTGTTGTTGTTGTCAATATCGCGTTTTATTTCTGTCAATTTTGTAGAATTTTATTTGATTTTATTTTGTGTGCATGCATGTTAAATTTTTTGCCCGTTTTATTTTTTTTGCAATTAATCAGGCAACAAAATTGAAGCTTTTGAAGCTATAAGTTGAATGCATTTTAACTGCATTTTCCCAATGTTTTTTCAACGTTTCCGCTTGTGTGGCTGTAATGCAAGGAAGGAGCAAATTAATATTCAATTAAATCGTCAGCGGACTGAAGCAGAAATCGCGCTAATAAAGAGTTGGATAAAATTATGCAGAGCCAAAAAAAGCAAGTAAATTGCAAATAATATAAAATATATATGCATATATGAATACATATGCGCATACATAAGTGCCTGCCTACCTACAATGTGCATATAAATGTTGATGTACGCATAATAATTAATTTCAATTTTGCGTTGTTGTGGCTTTTGTTTGGCCACGCCCACGCCGACAACGCCCCCCCCCCCCCAATGCAACATTTCACCAACTTTGATTGATTGCATTTTAAGTGTGTTTGTTGTTCTTGCTGCTCAGAACATTTAAAGAGCCAGCCTAAAAGTATGCAGTCTGTTTTTTATTTCAATACAAAATATAAAAAATAATCGAAATGTTTTGCTACTTACGTAGCTAACAGCTATGCTTGTTAGGTTAAATGAGTGGGAGTGACATAAGCTTATCAGCGAAGGCTTTTAATTACCATTTGAAAGGGTTGCCTTTTAGATGGCGATTCTGATGAAATATTTACAGCATAAATCGAGGCTTAACCACAGATTTTGCGCGTACAAATGAATATTTAATGTCATTGCCATAAAAAAAAGATATCGAAGCAAATTAAGCTCATCCAGTGCTGTAAGTATATGTAATCAGTTGCCTGTGCTTATAGTTATAGACTGCAAAAAAAAAGGCAACAGGCAAAAGTGTTGAGTAGCTGAGGTAAAATTCATTAGCTATGCAGAAGCGTTAATCTAATAGTAAAGCACCAATTCGGGCATTTAAATAATTCAGTTTGTGGCCTTAAACGGTTAACCGAATAAGGGGTGGCAACAACAACAACAACAACAACAACAACAACAAAGTGAATTGTTATTGAGACGCTGTGGTCGAATGTTTTGCGGGCGCTGTGGCGTTAATTGGAAATACGAGTGCGAGTGTTGGAAAACGTAAAGAGTTGCGAGCAGTGTCAAACAGTTTGGAAACTTCAAAAATTTTGAACAAAACTAGCAGGAGCTCAGTGAGCTCAGTGTATTACAGTAGTTAAGCTTTGGAAATTCTATTCCTGAAATGAAATTTAAGTATCAAAGCAAACACCAACCGCTCAAATCAATTAAACGCATTACAGGACAAATCGCTGCTGGTGAGTATCTGCACATAAAGAGTATCAAGCATATATTGTGTATATATTTCTCATGCCTCTTCGCAGCACTAGTAAGGTCTTTCTTTTATCTGGGCACACCTCCAGTGTGTCCTGCTCATCAGCTGTCCTTGGCGAGCTGCCTGCATCCACATTGCTGCATTTTCTTGCCTTGCAATCTCAGCTCGCATCGGGATGCTGGAGTCCATTTACTTTGTGCTCATTGAGTTCTTCAAGTTCGTCTGCCCAATGCGCATCCTCAACGACATCGAGGAAATGGAGTCGTATCGGGAGCCGCAGCGAAACGTCTGGTACGAAGCCTGACTTCGCGATGTCCTGGCAGCTAATTGATTGATGGTGCGGCCAGAGTTTCCAATAAAGCAGTTTCTTGTTTGTTGTCAAGGCAACCTGAGCCTCGCGTTTTCGCGTTTTTCGCTCAATTGTCACATAATTTGCGCATAAATTATCAAATAATTTAAAACCCAACCCAGTGTCCCATTACCCCATACCCCATACCCCTTACTCCACTCGACTGCCAGGCAACGGGGCGATTGCTTAGGTAACCAGCGCAATGAGCATCAAATCAAATTTATTGCCTTGGCTTATGCTCAAGTATCTGGGCGGGGGCTTGCGGGTGGCTGGGGGCTTACTATCAGGCAATTGAGTGGCGTTGAGTTGGCTGTAATTGCGTATTAAAATTATACACCAGGGACCATTTGTTTAATGAAATGTTGCGATGTCTGTAAGCTAATTAGGTTGTCCTAGTCGAGCATTCGTATTTATGCAAAGTATCGCATTACCCAGCCAGGGGGCTACTACTACTAGCAACTGATAGTTCATGATAATGATAATGATGATGATGGGAAAGCCAGTGGTTAAGCTTTTCATTTGCCGCATGATAGGATATATGCGGTAAATGTGTTCAACATGAGTAGTAATGGCTGCCAAGTACAATTTAAATACTTAATATTTTTGAATGTCATAATGGAAGTGGAACAAGTGGGGAAGGATTATCTTCGGCGTGCCGAAGATTTTATACTCTTTTCGAACCTTTAGGCAATTTTCACTCTGCCAACTGCACCACCGAAATATTAAATGACGCATATCTTTGCTAATTATAACTGAATCGATTTGTAATTTTAAACATCGATGAGTTATAAGGATGTTCAAGTGTACAAGGAAATTTAAGGCGATAGCTTTGAAAAGATCGGATATACGGCCAAAACCGACTTCCAGTTGTATGGCAGCTATTAGATATAGTGGTCCGATCCGGCCAGTTCCGACAAATGTGCTGTCCCTTTGAATATTAAATCTCTGTGCAAAATTTTATCACGAAAGCTCAAAAACTGAGGGACTAGTTTGCATACATACAGACAGACTGACAGACAGACAGACGGACATGGCTAGATCAATTTGTTTTGTCATTACAAGCATACTGGAGGTAACCTTTGGGGGTCTCCGACACTTCCATCTATGCGTTACAAGCTTCAGAACAAACTTAATATACTATTTTCTTCGAAAAGAGTATAAAACTGAGTGGCTCCAAATAAATGTGTTTGTGATAAGGTCAATAGGTTAGTACTACTGATATATTTAGCCAAACTTTTCCATTTCGTAGCAAAAGTGGTTATTGAAAATATATATATTGTCAACTATTTTATACTACAACGTATTATGTATTGTTATTGAGTGTTATTATCTTCATAATCAGTTATATTAACACATGTGTTTTTAAAAGACATTGTAAAACAAACTTTAGTTAAGTATTAATACTTATATATTAATTGAATCCAACATGTAGCTGAAGGCCTTTGAATTTTTATTATTTTACATGTATAGGATATAAATTCGTCATATCAGTCTTGCTGCCTATTACTATAAATAATAAAAGTTTTTACATGTGAGAAAGATCTTTTTCTGAGTTTAGGAACGATTATATTACATATATAAGACAATTCAGTCAATTATGACGTGTGAAAGTATTTTTCTTTACCAAAATACCATAAAAAACATAATTTTTCTCTAGTTCTACTCTTAAGTTCCATAATTAACTATTGTGTAATCAGTTAGAAATAAAGCTTCGTTTGCAGCGATAAAATGAATATATTTTCTTTCATCTTACTAATGCATTAAGTATACTACAATTTTCAAAATACCAAGAGCTTAAACTTTGGCATTATTCCTTTGGTTCATAAGCTCAGATAAGCAAACAGATCTGCTAACTAAATCTTCCACCAGTTTGACTTCTTTTTACCATTCAACATGCGAACCATGCACACTTATTTTCAATTTAGTTCCTGCTCGAAGGCTGTATTCAGTTCTCAATCTAGGATAATTTATGGGAAGCGGAACAGCAAAGAAGACTTTAATCAACTTTCCACTGCAATATCTTGCTTTCAGTGGAAAACTACACTCATATATCCACTGTACACAGTTTTTGGTATCACTAAGTTTTCAGCTCTGGCGCCAAATACACAAAAAAAGAAGAAGATGAAGAAGAAGGAAAAAAAAATAGAACCAATCGTCAATCGTTTGGCTCAAAGGCAATTTGTCTTGCTTGTCGCAGGCTGGTTTCCTTTTGACGCCCACACATCCTTCGGCTGAAATGCGGAGTAGCCTTGGCGTTATGCTTGCCTTCTACTACTTTTTTTTTGCTCGGGCAGTTGACACAATTTGACTTCTGGCAGCGAGCTTTGAACTAATCTATTTGTGTTTGTTTAACTTTGCATCGATTAGGGCGACTCGTTGTCCTGAGTCGTGTTGTGTTTTGGATGCGTGTTACGTGTCGGTTAGTTAGTCCCCCTTTTTTTTGTGGCATAGGTGTTGTGTGTAACTGTGACTGACAGCAGACACGCCAAAGTGAATTCGGTGTGCCTTGATAATCTTCTTCTTCGTCTTTGGACTTAAGTAGCCTGGTCAATTATGAGACAATTTCATGCTGCTCCTTGGCCTCCATTAATACCGTAAATTGGACTGAGCACCAGCTTTATCTGTAGCTCAACTAATAACTTCTACTTGCGTGGACAGCGACCCAATTCGGTTGTGAGCTTTAATTAATACGCCTGACCGAGCAGAGAGTCTCCTCCCCTCTCTCTCTCTCTCTCTCTCTCTCAGATTAAACGCTTATGCGTATTAGTTATATACGTATATACATATATATAGATATAAGTTGGTGTGTCCTTCCTTGTCGAGATTTGTTAATTATGCACGTTATAATTAATGTGTCCAGCTCTACTTTGACCCTCGATTCATATCACATCATTCCGTTCTCTCTCTCTCTCTCTCTCTCTCTTTTGCTATCTGGCTGCTTCAGCTAATTGTCAATAAATTTGCGTGCTCAAAATATCATTTTCAAAGTCCGGGTACCCAATTCACAAACCTCCATCCCCCAATTAAGCTGTCATGCTGGCTGTCAGTTGTGCTTAATGCTTAAATGAAATCTAATCACGTTCTAATTTCAGTTAAGTTTGACAGCAAATTGTGTAAGCGAGGCGATGAGAACTTCTCGCTCCCAGTCCTTGCAACCCATTTGACGGGCTTCGTCCTGCCTCGCCTTGTTTGTCGCTCTGCTTGTATTTCATTTCCGGCACTTAAGTGTAGAACTGCTTAGTTCTTTGCAACTTGGCCAGCAGCCAGCGAGCAGACAAAAAATTTGCATTCATTGAAGCCAACTAAAGACGATGACTGGGTGAAAGTTGAATGCGGCGTTGTTGAAGAGGAAACGTTCAGCAACTAATGTGATGCAGCACACGTAAAGTCGTGCTTAGTACTTTTGTGAGCATACACGGCGTATGCGTTCTCTACAAATCGTAGAAAGTGCGTGGCTGGGAGAGAATGTAATCACGACTTGGCACGAAAATACACGATTCGACACGACTTAGCACAACCTGACACTACAAAGCACGACTAGACACGACCTTACACAATCAAACACGAACTTACACGATCTGACCCGATTTTATATCACGTGCAACAACTTAGATCGACTAGACACGACTTAGCACGACAAGACACGACTTGATATGACTTGACACGACTTTACACAACTTTACATTTCATTATATACGGCATGGCACGACTGAGCACAATGTTCCATTGCAAAAGCAAATGAATATATGTGTACATACATATACTATTTGTATTAAGGCCAAAGTTCATTCTAAACTACCGAAGTAAAACAAGTTTTAATGTATAAAAGAAAATATATTATTTAATTGCCCCTTAGTAAAATGAGAATTGCATCAAAATAAATAAATATAGTTCTGTATATATATACCTTTTTTTGTAATATGTAATTTTTTCAGAAGTTAAAAGCACAATAGAAAAGATAGTATAAAATTCCATCAATAAGGATATAGGATAGATGTAGTAATATTTTTTAAGAATATATTCTGTTTATAGTGTAGTAGTGTAGTATAGCATCATTTTATATATTATATTTCCTAAGCTTAATTTTTATACCCTGAACCCATTAAAAATGGGTAAAAAGGGTATTATGGGTTTGTGCAAATGTATGTAACAGGCATAAGGAAGCATCTCCGACCATATAAAGTATATATATTATTGATCAGTATCAATAGCCGAGTCGATCTGGCCATGTCCGTCTGTCTGTCCGTCTGTCCGTCTGTCCGTCTGTCCGTCTGTCTGTCTGTATGAACACACAGATATCAGAGACTACAAGAGCTAGAGACTTCATATTTGGAACATAAGTTCTCCTAATCCCGGGACAGATCAAGTTTATTAAAATTTATCGATAGCTCGTCCCGTTCAAAAGTTATCGATAAATTTCGATTTTAGACCAGCGTTTTTTGGATATAACTTACAAGTTATAAGAGCTAGAGGCCCCTAATTTGACATGTATAATCTCGAATAGCATACACATGAACAAATTTTTCACTTTTTGGATACCACCCCCAAACCCCCCAAAAGTTAAAAAAACGCATTTTTGAAGGTACGACCTTGCAATTTGGTTTGGTCACACATATTATTGACAATTGTTTGCCCCAAAAATTTCAATAAGATCGGACGATAAACACAGAAGTTATTTAAGATTTAACTTTCCATTATGTGGGGCTCAGCGAAAAGCAAGCTAACTGCTTAGACCGCTTGCACTGCTTGTACTGCTTGTACTGCAGCATGTGTGTGTTTAGATTAATATGAATGATTGTAAGGACTGGGTTCAGGGTATCTCGTAGTCGGGCACTCCCGACTAGAGCACTCTTACTTGTTTTATATTTAACAAGATATTACCACAATGCAGAGGCAAACTGAACATTTTGATAGACAACTGGTAAATGCCCGACAAATGTTTGATAACTTTGCAGAGCTACAAGAAAAAATTCAATTCACAAATAAACGAACTGTTTTCCAAAAAACGGAGCTAATTAGCGCAGAAATTGAGGGGATCAACAAGAGCTGAGGGCAAACTTGTTGGTGGCACAGCGAAATAAGTGCAAGCTACAAGGATGCAACGCGACCCAGGGGAATACCCCTGTGCTCCTGGAGTACCCCAGCTAGTACCTCAAAGTGTGCACTACGCAAATGCGCACAAATTAAGCAATTAGCCAAGTTGCTGGCGGTGGTGGTGATAGTATAAAGTGTTGGAGTCCTGCAGGCAGGAGAGGCATTGGGTGGCGCAGGTCAAAGCCGGAGGACATTCGAGTATCTAATTGACACACAAATATCATCGCACTTAGAGTTTGCCAGCGCCTTAACGGGGCAATTGAATTGAATTTATGCGCTCATTGCAGTCCTTTTTGGGAGTCCTTTTGGGCTCGTCTGCTTTTTGGCACATTGCTTATTGATTATTTGCACTAATTTATGTAGCTAATAAAATTGTCAATTTGTATGCGTGCAGTAGCGGCGCCCGAAGGGGCGTGGCTGACAAAACCATTAGACTTAAGTGTCTGGCTGAGGACGACTCCTGGCCTGAAGGGCACAATGCCAACGGCGTCCGCAAATTGACGCTGCAGGACATTTCTGGTAATGATGCTACTTTTTTCTCGCTCTCACTCTCTCTGTGGGGAACCAGTCAAGCGTTGCCCATTCTCTTGGCTCCACTGTGCGTGTGGCCGCCTTTAAGTCTATGCAGCTTATTATGCCGCATTGAAGTTGAAGCAGAGCCTCAAGGATTTTCAGCTGGGATTTTGGCAATTGGCTAAAGGCAATTCATTGGCAGTGATTTCAGCCATTGGCAGTGATTTCACTTGCCGACTGAAGCTTTTATCCAAAAGCTGCAAGGTTAGCTATTGGCTGAAAGCAAACTATAACGAGAAGTAATGCTAGCTCTCACAATGAAGTGGGTTTGTTTTAAATCTGTTTGCATCTTTTGAATAATCCTGGGTCTGCATTTTTGATAGTTATTGAGCCATTCTTTTCAGCGCTGGCTTTAAAGTCAGGCGATAATTCGGAAGAGGCTTAGAATTATCGATATTATTCACATTGATTTGCATAATATTTACTAGAAAATTGTTTTGATTTGTATTTTATTGATTTTACTGTATTTATTGATTGGCAGTTAAATTGAAAAACTGTTATCTATACATATATATGAACACAACTAACAAAGATGTGGATTTTTTCATGCTTAAAAGCATTAATGCAAATTATTTAAAGAGTCTCTTTTAAATATGTTTGGACGATGGTTATTTTGTAATAGTCAAAAGCTTTAATATTTTAAATAATATTGTATTTAGCTTTTCATCAAGTCACGTATATATCTTTAAAATTTATCGAATTTTCATGTCTGCAAAACTTTGGTTTTATTCGATGCTCTTTAGTTGAAGGCCGCAAATCCTTGTTAGCTTGTTCCCCAAGGAAAACTCTTTCCGATGCCTGTTCAGCCCTCTCATAAACAACATCTTAACGCAGTTACTGCTTCCACATCCATGCCCCAACCGCTTTTAACACAAAGCACCCATTTCCACTTAGAAAACCTTTTGGCTACTACAACAGCAGCAACAACCAGCAACCGCATGCAGCTTTTAAGCTTTTACGCCATTTTGTATTGGGGATATAGAGAAGAAGAGGTAGAGGAGGAAGAGGAAGAGGAAGCGGACCGTCAGCGCGCAGCCACTTGATGATGAAGACATTTTTCTTGCTAAAAAATTGTATTTACAACATCATTTGCGCTTAAATATCTTAAGATGCTGAGGGGATGCGATCGCAAATGGAGGCACCTTAAAACCCATTCAAAGTGGGGCCACTCAAGTGCTACTCTCTTATAGTGGCGCAGCGAGTCGAGGCCCCCCCGTCATAGAACACAAATGTTATGCCGCTTTATGGCGACTTTAGTGGTCAATGCAACAACAACAACAACAACAGAAACAACAACATTCACAAATAACCACAAACTCAAGTAGCGGCTATACAAAATGGCTGACGAACTGAAGTCCCCTTTCGTTTGGATTCCTTTGCTCTCGCTTTCTTCTTCTCACTCTCACTCTTTCATCTTGTTAAATTATGTAAAATGTAATTTTCATAAAAAACGTGAGCAGTTGGGCTAAGGCGTCTTGGAGGCGTGGCTGTAAATGCCATTACACGTAGTCCAAGTGTTTGCCAAAGCGTCTGCCGCCTGCCTTTTGATGTCCGCTTGTAAATTGAATCAAAATAAAATTCTACCTACAGCTACCTTTGCAATTTCCAGTAGCCTAGCAAATTTCTTGACCCTTTTTTTCTCTCTTTGCTCTGTGGTCGATGGACATTAGGAAATTAGAACGAGGACAGGCTGAAACTGAACTAAATAAAAGCGGTGAAACGGAGCATGTAAAGTTTGTGAAACTTATCAACTTTTGCATTGGAAATACATAGCTATACAATCAAGGAATGCTCTCTCGAAATTTGTGAATAATAAAAAACTAGTTGTACAAACAGTTGACAAAAAGGAAAAATCTTCGCAAAATGTTGAAAACAACATTTATTGTCTTGGTAAAAGTGTCTTGGTTTCAGTATCGAATAATCATTTACAATTTAAGAATAATACTAAAATATTTAAAGCCATTATTACAATCAAATATATTTTTAAGCTTCATAATAATGCCTTTTTTGTAAGTTTCAATTGTAGCACTAGGAATAAATTATTTTAAATAAATAAAATATATCTACAAATATGTATTTATATTTAATTATATTTAATTACTCACAGCGAAGGCCCTTAGTTATTTCTCAAAATATGTATTATTTTTGCTTTTAAAGTACAAATAGAGATGTTTAGCACCAAGATGACTTTTAAATCACAATCAGCAAATGCATATGAAACAGTTTTAAATTATAAGAAAATTATATAAGCTAATAGAAAGCCTTTGAAATAAAGTAATATATAAACAAGTTTAGTTTCACCATTCTAAATACTTAGATATGTTCGAAAAAGCTCACTCGCCTCTAATTTCTAGCTAATTGTAAGAACTCTCCCCACATGCCTTCTAGCCACATTCCAAAAACCTCAATATCATTCTCGTAGGCCTGCAAGTGGCCGGTTGATTGGAAGAGTGCCATTAGCTTTTATTGAAGCACATGTTCGGTATACACTAGTTACACACATACAAACACAAACACAAACACACCCATATTGAAGTAGCTTTGTCGCAAAAATTGGCCATGCAAGGTGGGTGTGGCTGTGAGTTGGGGGCTGCTGAGGCATTTTGACCTTATTGCTTTTAGAGCCAGAGCCAGCTCCTGTTTGTTGTTTGTTTGTTTGACTGATTTGCTGTTGTTTATTTTGATTTCCGGTTCAAATACTCGCCTTCACGGCCTTCACAAAGTACCCGCTGCTTTCGATTTCTACATTGATTGTGTAGTCGCTGTCGCAGCAGGAGGTCGTCAGCCCCCACACCCCATACCCCATCCCCCACTCGTCCTGCTGCCCACATCCTTGAATTTCTACGACTTCTTGTGCTGTGAGGCAGCTGTAGTAGTTGTGCCATTTCAGTCGTGTGTGAGAGCAGCAGATTAGTATTGACAAACAGGACAAACAGGCAGCAGGCAGAAGGCAGCAGGCTGCAGGCAACAGGATACAGTCTGGCGACAGTTAGGTAATCCAATAAACACCTACACACACATATAGACCCACAGTGCTAACCTGCGCCTGATCCTTTGTTTGGTCAGCCAATTCGTAATACGAGGCAAGTTTTTGTTTCAGTTGATGTTCAACAGCAAGACTTCAAAGCGCATTAAGGTTTATTTGTTTGTTGTCGCTTTTATGTTTTTGATTTTTTTATCTTTCCTCTCTCTGTGTCAATTGGCCCCAATAAACAGTTCATAACACTTCTTTAATGGATGTTATCCCATTCGAATTCAATTGAATTCCATTCAAATTGCACATTATTATTATTTAACATAAAAAAAGCATTAATCGTGAATTTATGTTTTTATTTTTTCCACTTTGTTTTTTGTTTGTTTTGTTTTTCAGTCGTTAATGCTGTGTAAAGTCATAATTCTCGATTTATGCATCAAGCCTGAGTAGCTGCAATATAATTTTTGTTTTCCCATTAAAAAGCCGCAGTTGTGCCTTGGATAATGACATGGGACAACTCTTAGCGATTCCATAAAATTCAAAATTACTTTTGTGTGGTGCCACAAAAGTATGAAAATATTATTTTTAATCCGAATGTACATTTATGCAAATATTTAATTTTATGTAATTATACCTGAACCAATTAAAAATATGTTAAAGGGGTATAATGAAGTTTTGCAAAAGTATGTAACAGGCATAAGGAAGCATTTCCGATTGTATAAAGTATATATATTATTGATCATTGTCAATAATCATATCAGTCTTTTTGTCCGTGTTTCCGCCTGTCTGTTGGAACCCACGGATATCAGAGACTATAAAAGCTAGAATTTTCATTGCAGTCCCTGGTCAGATCAAGTTTGTTTCATTTTATCGACAGCTCGCCGCTTTTAAAAGCTATCGATAAATTTCTAGTTCAGATAAGCATTTTTTGGCAATAAGTATTTATTTATTGTGGATTCCACATAAAATAGCTAATGTATAACAAATATTTTAAATTTTTAAATTAAAAACATAATGCTAAAATAACTTTCAGTTATGGGGGTAATATTAAATACAAATTAAGCATTTGTTGCAATGGCTTGAGAAAAATCCAGAAAAACTAAATAAAACCGGACCAACTATTAAAACTTTTATTATTTTGTTAATTTAGAAAAGATAAAACATTATTTAAAAATTAGTATTTAAAATTAAGCAAAGGAAAATATATTTTTGAAAGCTAAAGGATTTAAAAAGAGATAGAAACATAAAAGAAAAGAGAAATATAGAGAAAATAAGAAAATTGAGATACGGTCAGAGGAATCGCATAAATACAACATGATATATGATTATAATAGGATTTTAATATTGGGAAAGAGAGCTCTCTCGAAAAGCATGAAATATTTTCTATTGACCGTGCAAAGTGTTATCAGTAGTGCATGAACTAAAAAGGAAGGGTTTATAGTTTCTACTAGGTTTTCTATTTGGCCTCCTAGGAACAAGAATGTTTTTGCGAGCTGAAAGAGAAAAAGAATCTATGTTGCCCTCAAATAACATGTGTAGGAAGACAATATCAAGGATTGTTCTACGGTTAAGTAACGACGGAAGATTTATAAGTAAAAGCCGAATAGAGTACGATTGCAAACGAAGGTAGGGATCCCAACGCAAAAAGCTGATATTGCTTCTTAGCTTTATGATTTATACCTTGAAAGTTATAATTTTGTACTTATAATATCGAATAGCATACCAAAAACTTTTACAAATACCGGATAATTAACCTAGCATATATGTAGCTCAGTGGAGAAGCAAACCAACTGCTTGCACTGCAGTTGTGTTTGTTTTGTGTATATGTACACAAAAATGTATCTATGAATGTATGTAAGCACTGGACTTAGGGTATCTCATAGTCGGACACTCCTCACTGTAGCACTCTACTTGTTTATAATAGAGCTTTAGTTTTTTGAAATAGAAATGTTTTATTTTTTCCAAAAAAAAAGATTATATTGTGTAAGAACTGAGAGTTTTTTTTAATAGAATCAAACTGATAGTTTTTACATATTAATGTATTCCGCTGCTAAGTGCTTTACTATCTTTACTTTACATTTTTAATTCACAGATTAAATTTTAATTTTAATCTCTTTTAGATAATAGCTTAAGCAAATCTAGAAACACAAAATTATAGAGGACCTTCTTTGATGGAGTGTTACTTGCGTATCTTTATAAATTTTCATCGCCCTACATAATGGTTGAAAGCTAAATGTTAAACATGTAATAAACCAACAATTGCGACTTAATGACAATTTATGCTTAAATAAAAGTCAAGTGAAGAAACTATGGAAAATCGCGCGAACATTTAATGCAACTTCAACAACTTGCAGGACTTTAGATGTGCTTTCATTTGCCACATCCTTCCTCTCTTCCTCTCTCCGCCTCTCTTGGTCTATTTGCCTTTTTGAGGACAGCGCGAAAAGCGCATGAAATTAAAATGTTAATCATTTTGCTGGGGCCGTCATTAAAATGTTAATGCAGCTGAAATTATGTTGCAGGCTGCAAACACTTTAAAGATGAATTCTATATAGAACACCAAATATATATATGTATATGTGCATAAGGAAATGTGGTGTATTAAATCAGTGCAGCGAAAAGTGTTTGCAAAATAAAATGCAGAATTCCTATTAAGGCCACAAATGAAAACGTAATTACAAGCAATTATAAAAACGTCTATTTCACACATGCCAAAAGAAGAAAAAACTGGAAAAAAAAACAAAACGAGTTTTGTATATAATAAGAGGCGAAATAAAAGTATTTGAGAGCGCAAACTTTTTGGCAGCAAACTTCTGCAAGCAATTAAATATATTTGTCACTTCGCCATGGCTGACAAGCAGAAGCTGAAGTTATCAAAAAAACCGCAAACGTGTGACGGGGGCGTGGCCAGGGGCGGGGCAACAATTGCAGCTGCAGTTGGCAGCAAAAGGGGTGCAGCTACAGAGGGGCTTGTGGTGATAAGGGGAGGTGGCAGGGGGCTGGGGGCTGGGGGCAGGGGGCACGTTGCATGTTTTGCTTGTCAAACAGTAAACTGTGCAGCATGTCGCAAATGTTTGGCTTGGCTTCTTTGCCAGCGTCTTTTGGCTTAAATGCTGGCGCAAAGCAACCTCAACATCAACTTGGCCAAAACTGGCGCCTGTGACAACTTTTGAGTAAAAGTTTTCGCCGCTGCTGCCAAACTATAAAAAGCGTTGCCACTGTTTTTGAGGACTTGTTAACTGCACTGGCGCCAGAGCAGCAGCAGCAACAACAACAACAACAACAACAACAACGCAAACAACAACAAATACGCATCCTTTGTAGCCCGCCATTTATAAAGTTTTAATCATGTAAGGCATACCAATAGTTAAATATAAGTACATACTCCCTATATGTATATGTGCGCCTTCTCAAGTTGTGCCGGCAGCTTAATAAAAGTGGAAGCCTGCTTCGGTGGGGCAAGTTGATATGCTCTGCAGTTGCTATGCAACATTTTGTTCTGCATAATCTGAGCTGTCATCACAATTTTACAAAATTAAAACACAGCTTTAAATATATGTATACCCTGTGGGCCAGATTTAACAGGGCTTGTTAGACCAATCCATAATCACTGTAAATTTTTGTATAATTTTATCAAACTATGTACTATAGCAGAGTATATATTTATGTATGATAATAAATAAAATTGTGAATTAAGAAATTAATGTAACAATTAAATTGATATACATTTAAAATTAAAATTATCTGGAAATTAATAAACTCTACATTTAACTGGTTTGTTCATTTAAGTCTTAGTGGGTTGTATACAAACTATACTCAAAAATTTTAATACTATTATAAGCTTAAATATTTAAATAATATGATATCTCAACGTCGAAAAATGTTATCAATTGCAATTGAAACCGAAATGCAATTTACATTAATACAAGCAATTATGATAAATGACATAACTATGATAAATGGCAATGTTTTAAAACCAAATGAAATGATTAACTGTACTTATAATTGCATAATCAACTTTGTTTACACTTCGATTAAGCTTTTTGCATAATCATTTGTAGCTGGCATAAAAACGCGTTCATAAGTATAGGTATAAATATGAATAGGGAGTAGAAAGTGTGCTACTAAGAATATTCCGAATTTTGTAAGCATTATACAAACACTAATCCAAAATCAGCCGTCTGCAAACATGCCAGAAACAATTCAGCAGCATTTCCCACCTCAAAGGCCACGATGTGGGGAGATGGACGGGGATGGGGATGGGGATGGGGATCTGGGTGCTCTGGCCACTCTCAGATACTCTGCAGGGACACTCTGTATGCAGCCAAGTGGAATCAATTAATCTCTTTCCGTAAACATTTGCCAGCAGCCCGAGCAGCAGCAATAACAAACATGAGCAGCCCTTTTGGAGACGCTGTCGTCTAAGCAGCCCAAAAAATATGAGACTCCAGCTGGGTGGCCCCCTGCCCCCTGCCCCATCCACCATCCCCCATGCCCACCTCATCCCCTTGGTTGCCACTTGGCGCTGAGTGAAATGTTTCAGAAAGTGCAGCTTGCAGCTATGAAAAATGATAAATTTCACTTTGTAGCGACAGTAACCCAAAACCCAACTCAAACCTCACCCATCCCTTGCTTCCCTTACTTTACTAGCGCTCTTTTATTATTTATCAAGCTTATTACGTAAGCAGCAGCCGGCGAGGCAGAGGCACAGGCAGAGGAAGAGAAACCTTCAACTGCAACTGTGCAGCAAGAACATTTTCGAGCTACCCTCGCAGCACCCTTTCCCCCCTGAGGCAGTTGTGAGTTGTTCGCCTGTGCCAGTTTGCCGCCTGGTTTGATATTGAAAAATTATTGCTTTTTATGAAATAGTGCCATAAATTATTCGTAATACATTAACAATTATTTAGTAGTTGTTTTTCGTACTCGTTCGCGTCGCTGCCATCTACTCAAATGAGTGATATATTGCCAGATACTTACTCAAGCGTCTACCGAGATCCGAGAGACACACAGACACATAAATTAATTTCATTTCGTAATCAATTACCTAAAACGAAAATAGAAAGAGACAGGGAGAGAGTGAGAACGAGAAAGAGAATAATTGCAAGTCTTGTTGTACAAAAATACCAATAGTATGGTTTGTTCAAAATAATAGTTAGAATAGATAGTATTGTTTGTTCAAAAAAATAGATGGAATTGATATAATTTCACAATATTATTCAATATATAAAATAATTCCTCAATCAGTTCATTAATATGCAACAAATCATCCGAAATATAATAAATTAATTATATTATAGATTATCTAAACTTAAGTTTTGAATTATAATTCATATTCAGGTCTACAAACCAACTTTTACAAACGTATACTATAAAGATGCAAACTAATTCAAAATTTGCACAATTATCAAAGTACTTTTGAAGCTGATTCCTAATAATAAAAAATTGTATAAATATTATTTCGCCACCATCGATTGCTTATATCGAAAAACACTTATATTAAGCCATATAAAGTTATATATAAATTGGCATTAAAATGGTTAAAAGATTCGCAGTCAAGAGACGGCACACAAATAACTTGAGTTGAGTTCACTGCAACGGACGCTTTATTGATTTATCACATTTGGCGTGAGCTATAATTGGTTTTAGGTGGTAGCTGCCATTGCCCAGCCATTAAATGCAGAGTTGGCGACGAATATGCTAGATTTATGACTGGCTGCTTGTTGTCGTCCTCGTCTACTGGCATTTAACGGGACAGTCTGTTAAAGTCCCGCGCTATTCACAAATGCACAGTGCAAATTATGTGTTTAGCTGTGAAAGTTTAATTATAATTTGCGTCATGCTGATGGATTTTGAGGCTTGTGATTAATGCCTTAAGCCTTTGCGATTGTCTGGCGACTTGAGTAGTGCTTAAATTTATTAATTATGGGCAATTAATTTGCGTGTTATGTGGATTAGGGGCAAATTGAACGAGCCACTTGACAAAGGCCTGTAACAGGCACAGTGGTCAACATATCGTATACGCAATCTCTTAAAATCGATAATACTGATAGTTATTATAAACAAAAGCTGTTCACAGCTGAATGCCATATTATTAATATTATTAGTTAACAAACTCTGTCCCACTGTGCGCCCAATTGTCTCTGTCTGACAAATTTGCGACAAGTTTCAATTAAAATGCCAAACAACAGCAACATGCCAGGCTACTCTTCTATATAGATAATATTTGGCATGTAGGCTAAGGCATATTGCAGTCTCCCCTTTTATATATTTACATTCTGTTGTGGGACTGAAAATTTGAACAGGCTGACAAAACAACCGGCGGCAATATCGTGCAACCGAATGGAACATTTTAAGCAAATTATTTGTAATCATCCCGTTGCCACCTAAATAAACAAACAACAAGCGACCATTTTTTAGGGCCAACGGGTTTTTGGTCAACTGACTAAAACACGCTGGATTTTGGCCCATTAAGTCTAGCTCTGTGTGTGTGTGGGTGTGTGTGGGTTTGTGTGTGCGTGCGCGTGGCGACTATTTCACTTTGTCCAAACAAACGAGCGCTCAAAAATGTTAACAAAACACAAACAAACCTCAACGAGACAGAATACCAAGGGTAGGGGAAGAGCTTTACTACATAATGTCCTTGACAACAGCTTACGTTTGGACTGCCAAAAACTTAAAGTGTAAACAGTTTGGTCAGCTTGGTGTGTAATTTATTAACTTATTAATTTATTAACTTTTTACACCAAACACTAGTAGAAATTAGGGTCTGGTAAGCTTACAACAGATACTTGATAAGAAAATATGTATTTTATAGCAAAATATTACCGAAGAGCGGAAGAGAAGAGAGAGCGAAGGATGGAGAGAGATAAAGAGAGAGGGAGATGAGAGCAAAACCACAAGCCCATAATAATTTAATAATTTAGTTTTCTTTGCGATTATCATACGTTGTTTAGAATTGATTTATTTTTTGTGTCAAAATTTATGCTCCAAACTAAAACTATTTTGTCGTTTAAAGTGCCTTTTGGGTAAATAGAAAAGTCCTTTCTTAGACTTAAATCACCCATAACTTGGAGAAAAATGAGAAAAAATTAGCTCCAAGCCTTATTAAAAACCAAATAAGATATATATATATATAATGCTTTTGCACTTTTGAAAGCTGATTATTTTTAGTGATTTCTTTTTTAAGGATTAAAAAATGTTCTGAATGAAAATCTATATATAATGCTTTTGCACTTTTGAAAGCTGAACTTTTTTTGTGATTTCTTTTTTAAGAAATAAAAAAGGTTCTGAATGTTTAAATTGTTTTTTTTTAAATGAATGTGGGTGTCACAATTTGTATACAATTGTTTGGGAAATATTGGGATTGATTAAAGTTTTTCATTAAAAAATTCCTGCTTAAAATTATCTTCACTCGAAATCTTATCTGAAGACTTCAAATATACATAACATGGACATAATTGAACTGAACTGAACTTTATTTATTTTTCTGTCCGAATTAACTAAAATTATTTTGTCTTTTAAAGTGCATTTTCAGTAAATATTAAAGACCTTTCTAAGACTTAAAACACCCTCAAAATCGCCAAAATTAAACATAATTGTTTATAATTAAAATGTATTTTTTATTAAATGTGGGTGTCACAATTGGTATAAAATCCATTGGGATATATTGGGATTGAGCAAAGCTTTTAATTTTTCTGACAAAAGTCCTGCTTAAAATTGAAATAAAAATTCCCACCCCTCGATATCTGATGTGTAGACTTTAAACATATATAAAATGGACAGAATTGAATTAAAATTCAAAACAAATGCTTTTTGGCTCATGGTTTTTGTTCATAATTAATTTTATGGCTTATAAAAAACATTTTTTTTAATGGCTTGCGAAGGTATGTGCATAGAATTTTATTGTATTTTGTATTGTATTTGTGTTCTATAAGCTAGAATCGGAATATAAATCTCTTGGCTGACGACAATTACACGCTTATCAGCCAGCATTTACAAGTGTACCCACACACACATACACACACACACACACTCACACACACACACATAGGCATGTGTACATTTGCTTAGCTAGACAAACAGAAAGGCAGCCCCTATCGTCATTTCCCTTCGCTTCCCAAATGCGTAGATTGTCGGCAATGCGGAAGCACTTGAACTGCTGCAAAGGACCGGACAGCGGGAGAGGGGATGTGGGGAGAAGGACGATTCGGCACCCGTTTGCACATATGTTTATAATGGCTTTTTATAACTGCCGCCAACTATGCGAGCAGCCAAACGGGCGAGGAGAGAGGCACAGGAGACCATTGTCAAGCCAAAGCTGTCCTGTTTGTTATGACTATAAGGAAAAACATAGGGTATAGCGAATAGCGTTTGCTGCAGTCACGGTTTGTGATTGAAGTGAAAGCTTAGTAATGAAGCTAAGAAATATTTAACAAATATACTTTAACTCTTTTTAGTGTAATTATATTTTAATAAACTTATATATCGGACTTCTCAGTGCTAAAATATTAGTTTGGAACTAAGAAAAATCTGATTTAAGGCTGTGCATGTAAATTGTATTGTTATTAGTATGTAAAAGTATTTTTTAATAATAAAGAAATTTTAATCTTTTCTGCTTAGATAGAGTACTGAATTTGCATTTAGACAAATCTGTTCTTCTTAAAAGTACTTGACAACTAAACAAAAATCAGCGCATATTTTCAATTATTTTTGGTTAGGGTATCTTCTAGTTGTGTTCCTGCATTATAATCACTTTATTTTTTTTCGTTTGCTCGATTGTGTTGCTGTTGTTCTTTTTTTTATTGTTCTGTCCCCGTGTCTCGTGTACTTTAATTGCGCCTTGACTGCAGTGTTGTTAACACACAAACACACACACACATGCTTTACCTTCCCAACACTGCTTTTGCACCTCCTTCTCTCTGCCATGCTGTGTGCTGTCCGCTTTCTCTAACGGCATTTCGCGATAGGGACGGGAAGTCAATGACTTTGTCGCTTTGCCGCTGAGCCGTTTATATAAATAGAGCCGTTAGCACTAGTTTTTAGTGGGCCCAACATGATGGCCATTGTTGTTGTTGTTGTTGCTGTTGTTCTTGTTTTAATTATGCGACTTTTGCCACTTGTTCGAAACACGCAAGCCTTAACAGAACGGAACCTGTGCCGGGGCATTAAGTCATTAAGTTTTATTGGCTGCATAACGCCATGTGTGTGTGTGTGAGTGTGTGTGTGTGTGTGTTGGCCTTGTTAGGGTTAATCATTAGGGTTAATTGTTTAAATTAAAGCGCGATGTTGTAAGGCATTTAAATTACTGCAGTTACGTGCGAAAAAAAACAGCACTACACGATAGAGGGACAGAGAGAGAGAGAGGGAGAGAGAGAGAGAGAGGTAAAGAGTGAAAGAGAAAGCGGTGAGCAATACATAACATAAATCATTGTTGGCATTTTTAAATTGGCTTTTGCGCCGACACATTCCGCTGGTCAGGATTAAGGGCAGCAGTCCTTGCTAGCCGGAGGACTGGACTGCAGCGCTCCCTTGGCACGTAAAGCGGCCAGCAGATTCATTCCGGGCATAAATATATGAGCGTACTGCAGGCCAGCGGAAATTTAACAAAAATTGAGTCAATTTGAATAAGCCCTGGGCATGAGCAGGATAAGGAAAGGAACACGCGCAGCAGCAGCAGCAGCAGCACATAATAATAATGAAAGCAAAATATGAAGTAAAAGCGTAAAAAGGAAATGCAAAATACAAAGTGCACGGAAAAACCCCACACACCAACACACACAAACACACACACACACCCAGAGGGTACAGTACAACAACACCTGAAGCACTATGCTCCATAAAGCAGATTTTTGGCTGGTTAAATGGGAATTGAAGAAATTTATGTACTATATAAAGCAATCCGACTGTGAAGAGCTCTCTTCAAGCATAAAGTAAAGTGAATGGCTTGAAACATGTCTATATTTTATGCAGCACTCTATTAAAGCTTACCACTTTAATCTAATATATATATGATATTTATATTCACTTAAAAGTTTATCTCAATTATTTGGAGCATTTTATTTAGTCTTTTGAAGCTTAAATTGAGATTGATATAATCATTTAGATTTGTAAATAAATCAGCGATTAATGTAATCTAAGAATTGTTACAAAGCTTGCCGAATTTGTATTATATTTATAATCTTGCTGCCTTCCGATGTCATTTTAATTTTAGCTAATCTAGCAAATTTAATTTTAACATTAATTTAATTTAATCCTTTCCTTTCCATCTTTTAATCCGTTGTAACATTAATCGATGTCTTTTTAATCAGACTTATTTTCGCTTTTCTATTCTCTCTACTTTACTATCTTCAATGAACCATTTTTCCTAAATATTTCTTAAATTTATTAAAGTTATCGTCTGCCAAATTTCGTTGCAACCACTATCGAAATGTCTGTCTTTGGGTCTCGCACCCAAGCAAATCGAATTATAATACAACTCAATCAACTATTGGTGTGTCCGGGCGAATCCTTTGGCCCCGTTCCCCTGCAATGTTGCCAATCTATAAGTTTGAAGCAAGCATTTCTTCGATAACTTGCGGCAAATACAGAGACGCAAAACGCAATTGCTGTCAATTGTAGCGTGGAAATTCCGCATGCAACATAAAATTATGAGCAGTGCCGCAAGGCAGCCAAAGGCGAAAAACTTTTCCATGTACGACAACAGCAACAACAACAACAACAACAACAACAACAACAACAACAACAACAACGAATGTTGGACAAGCAACGTCTTTTGGGCAAAAGTTTTCGCCATAGCATAGCTGTGGATTGTGCCACGCCCACGCCCACGCCCACGCTAACGCCCCCGCCTCCCGCCCATCGAGCAGCCAGTGTTGAGCTGTCTAATGCATTGATTGATGAGCATGTCATGAACTTATGACATTGATAGTTATAAATTATTATTATTTCGACATTGTGCTTTTTGCAGAAATAAACGCTGAAAACTTTTTCATCCGCTCAGTTTCTTTCTGCTTCTTCCATTCGGTGTCTGCTCTCCCCTCTTTTCCCGCCCTGAACTGCATCAAAGATTTGACAACTAATTGACATTTAAAGTGCGACCAGGGAGGACTGAGGACTGAGGACCTTTGGTCGAATCAACAGAATGCCAACTGGGAAGCTTTTTCCACAGCCTCGTCATCGGCTCGTCTCGTCCTCGTCTCGTCCTTGTCTCTTTCTCTTCCTCGTCTCGTCCTTTGCCTTCTGCTGGGCTGTCGTCGGCACAAGCAATGCCAGAGTATATATATATATATATATATATATAGATAGATGGATGGATTCACAATACACAATGCAGAGCAGAACCATTTGAATGGCATGTTTTCTTGTTGTTGTTTTTTATTGTTATCAATAAGCCAAGGAAGGAATCTGTTGCGGAGTGGGGCAAAAACTGTGAATGGGCTGACAAAGACTACGACTGGCTATTTTCCCACACATAACAAAAGTCAACTCATTTACAGAAGACAACGACGCCGAAGACGATGATGATGATGATAACGATGATGATGTTGCTGGCAATTGTGATGAAAACAGCAAGCAGCAAATACAATCATTGTAAGAGTGGAAAAGTCGAGACGGCAATGCGAGCCGAGTGAAAAGCTAGACAAAATTGTAAAGCTGTGTTAAGCAAGAGTACAATTATGTATTAATTACTTAGAAAAGGGGTAAAATGTTTGCTGTAAATGCTGATTCATATGATAGATGGATAAGTTAGATAGAAGTAAGATAGAAATGCATGCGCAATTAGCTAAGGCCTAATCTGAATATAAACACACAGTTTATCCACTAATGGTAGCTTACAAATTGAATATTCGAAGGGTGGAAAAAGAGAACTGAAGTCATAAGTAAATTCTGCTGTTTATTGTTAGTTGATATAAAGAAAAGGCAAATGAATAAACAAGATGCATTTGATAAGAAGTAACCAGCCTTGAATTTTAATTTGTAATAATGTAAATTTTAACAATTAAACTTTTCATATTACTATTTTAGTATAATATAATATAATAATACTGATTGCTGTATCTTTTAAATAAAATATTCTGTGTCTGGCTGCTTTATGTGGAAATTAAATAAATACGTTTAGAATAAAGAAGTAAGTCCAGTTAATCGTAACTATCTGGCTTTAGTTACGGAATATTCGATTAAAATCGGATCAACTTTGAACAAAGTTTTTGGAGTTTTGAATGTTTGAAATTCATTTTCATTCCCTTCAAAATCAGAAACTCTTCAGATGCTTCCGATTTAAATGCCGCATTATTATATATGCTAAACCATGATAAAAGCTGCCTCGGCAACGAGCACATAGACATTTTATAGTCCTTATTTTCCCACCCAATACAAAGTGACCAAACACATTTCGAGTTTTGTTTGTTTTTCTGTCGTTTCATTCTGTTTTGCGGTCATTTTCTGTTGTCCAACGATTTTGGTTGTGGCCACTTTTGGGCCGCTGGTTTTGCTGTTTATCATTTTGGCATCTTCATTGCTGTCATTAAGCGCACATTACCTCCCAGTTCCTGTCCCACACCTGCCGCACGGCACCTGACATTTTTATAAATGTTTCAAAAATACACAAACACACACAAAGAGAGAGAGGAGAGAGAGAGAGAGAGAGAGGGCAAGGACTAAATAGTCCTGGTCTGTGCTTGGCTGGCAATATTTATAAAGAGAAATTTGATAAATGCTTCTTGGGGGTTTATTTAATGTGCGCCAAGTGCGTTCATTGTGCGAAATAATAATAAAAAAGAAACGGAGCGCCACTGAAACCAGAAACCAGAGACACAGGCAACAAACAAACTCTAAAAAATGAACAACAACATCAAGCAGCAAAAATCTGTTAGGGGTATATGCGATATTTTATAATGGAATCTCTTCGGCCAGTTCTGTCGGTAAAAGTTGCCCAATTTTTAAAGTGTTTTTAATGCTCTGCAGCTTTTCCGCAGCTTTTGAGTGCTTGAGTTATTGACAAAGTTTGCAATACTACAGTGGTTCTTTTGGTAATTGTTAACTCTGCAAATGGATAGAAGAGTCGGCATTTTTGAATACATTAGCGTTGATTCTTTAATAATATTTATTTATTATACTCTTTTCGAAGAAAATATTAAATTTACTTTGTGCTGATGTGTGTATTGCATAGAAGGAAGCGTCAGAGACCCCCAAAAGTTACCTCCAGTATGCTAAAAATGACAAAACAAATTGATCTAGCCATGTCTGTCTGTATGTATGCAAACTAGTCCCTCAGTTTTTGAGTTATCGCGATGCAACTTTGCACAGACACTTATTATTCAAGAGGACAGCACATTGGTCGGAACCGGCCGGATCGGACCACTATATCTTATAGCTGCCATACAACTCCAAGTCGTCCTTGACCATATATCCGATCTTTTCAAAGCAATCGCCTTCAATTTATAACTCTTCAATGTTAAAAATTGCAAAACGATTGAGTCATAAAACGAGAAGATATGCGTTATTAAATATTTTGAATAAACAGGTGTCTACGGAAAAAAGTAACAACCAAAAATTATATTTTCAAAATTGAAAAACTTTAATGTAGAATAATAGTAGAGAAAAAACCATGAGCCAATTGGCCTGGAGCTTCAAAGTCTGTGCAGTTCTGGCAAAGGTATGACTTTAAACAGTTTTCGAAGGGCATTTTTAGGGAACCACAAATCACGGAATTTGTTATTATACTTTTGACGAAGAAAATAATTTATTTATATTGTGCTGAAGTGTGAAGTGCATAGAAGGAAGCTTCGGACACCCCCAAAAGTTAACTCCAGTATGCCAAACAAATATAAGCTAGTGAAATCTATCCATAGACTCGAAAAGAGTATAAAATCTTCGGGACGCCGAAGATAATCCTTTCCCACTTGTTTTTTTATTTCTCTGTTTATTAAATAATTAAGTAGGTCTGTGCAATTAAATTTAAATATTGTATATTTTTTAGATTACATACATTAATATATTATTTATATAAGTAGTTTTTATGCAAGAACTGTACATTGCATACATTTAAATATAAATATTTGAATGACAAAGTTGCAAAGCTGTTTGAAAGTGAAAGTATTAAAGGAAGATTAAAATGTTTAATGTAAATGTAACTAAACTTTCTAAGAATTTCTTATGTCGAATCTTGCTATACATGTACAACATGTAGGAAACTTTTAGCTATATTCAATAAAATAACACATCTAATTAGCATTATTCAGCGCCGTTTCAGGTCGGTCTATGAATACGCAATGTCCGGTAACCGCTGCTAGATATATATATATATATATTCACATGTTATCAAACACACGGCAAACCCAAACTCACTGGAGCCGCAGACACATCCATTAATTTACAGGGGTATAAATACGCACACATATGAATATTATATGTATATGTATATGTATATTAATTTGCAGGCGTCACGTCTGCGGCTTGTTGAGGAAGATTATGATGAACATATGATGATAATGTTCTATCCGCAGACGCTGTTTATAACGATGATGATGATGATGGGAATCTGTTGCAGACTGACGCCAACTCCAATGGGAGCGTTTACTTCAACAGTCAAAAGTTGCTCTCCTTTTTTTCAGCGAGTATGTGCCACGCCCACTTATGTGAGCATATCACACATACTACATACAACAGATTTTCAGCACATTTTCTGCATATTCATCATAATTTGGTTGTTGTTTTTATTTAAGTGGATTTCGCTCGTGCTTCGGCTCATATTTGGCTTGTGTGTTTGTTTGTTTGTATTTTTTATATTTTCATATAATTTTTATTGCTTTATTTTTGGAATGGCTCGCAGATGACGCATAGTATTCAAGTGGTTATGGATAGGTATTCCATTCGTTGCCACTTTTTGTTTATTATTTCTGATACGGCCAACTACTTAAAACTTTTCATGCTTGTGGTTTACTCATGTGTCTGTGTGTGTGTGTGTGTGGTTGTATATGTGAGTATGAGTTTCAGATTAAAAGCTGTATAATTTAACATTACGACTTTGGTTTTTTATGGCTCCAACGATTTTCCTTTAATGCGCTGATTAAAAATGCCATACTATGAAAATTCAAATAATATAATCTGATTGTTATATAGTAAAATATTAATTTACATAAAAGCCTAAAAAAACAATTAATTTGGCTTTTGGGAAATTGGAAATGTCAAAAACAGTGTTAATCCAATATTTGTATGCAAGTATCTATTAAATATAGATAAAACCAAGTTAACATCATATTTTTGCTGTTTCATATTATTATCGTCAGCTATAACATTTACTGTGCTATAAATATAATCTATTTTTTCCAAAATTGGAAAGTATAGTAGGTGCTTAAATTTTTCTACTAGCACGCACAATTTCATGCTCAGATGAGCACCACAAGATTTTAGATTCAGCTGTAAGAAAATAAAAGGCAATATTTTTAGGCCTTTTCTGATGCCCGGATTATTTTTCTGGAGCTCCGAGCTGCTTAGTCTCAAGCCCAAACAACTTCAACGCATCAAAACAAGAATAGAACAATAGTCATACCTTATATATTATATACACAAGTAGGAGTGGAGTATGGGTCATGTAAGAGTACAAATTGTAAAGCAAGTCGCGAAATGTTGGCTAACAGAACTCCACAGCTCGGCTGCCAGTCAAACAATGTGTAAGAGGCTAAAGCTTACAGTGTACAGTGTATATTATGGCCAACAGCTAAAACAACTAAAATAATAATTACAACAACAACAACAAGGGTCGCTTGTTGGCCATGCAAATACAATAATTATTTTAAATTGCAAGCAAAAATATTTGCGCATTTATAATTGGCAGTGTATAAACAAGCAACAAACAAAACAACAACCAGCGGGCACCTCATTCTTCTTGTGCTGTGCTATTTTTCGAATTTTCATTAAATTTTTTTAGCCAGACGCTGAAAAGTATGCTACGATTTCACTCAAAGCTCGCCTCCTTCCAGCAACAGCCGCCGCCATTGTCTGCCGCATTAGCACTTGGACCAGCGAACCAGCACCAGCAGCAGCAGCAACAACAACAACAACAACAATAACAACTGGCGCTACAACAACAAGTACAACTCAAGCACAACAAAACATTTCACTTCCTATGCCGGTGAGAACTTAATGAAAAAAAAAAAAAGAAAATACGGGAGACGAAAAAAAAAAAAACATTCACAAAAGCGAAGCGACAAAGAACTGTGTGGAGAGGTGGCAACGCTGGCAGCTGAGTGGAGCTCAAACTGGGAGCTTTGGCTGAGGGTATTTCTTGAGAATGGTGACGCATTCAACAGCTTGGAAGTAATAGACCCAAGCAAAAACACAATCCAACACAGTCAACAATTGACCAAAAAGAAAATAGGAGAGAACAAATAAAGCAAACAAAACACCAACAGGAAAATATAGCAATAAAGAAAAAACAGTGCTCTTACAGAGCAAATGTGCCACAGATTAAATACCCTAGACTAATAGTATGTAGTATTAGTTGAGGTCTGTAAAGAAGTTACTAAATATAAATGATACTAAAGGCAGTGAGTAATTTATAAATGCCTCAAAGTTTATAGTTTTTTTGTGAGCTCAAAATTGTTATCTGTTTTAGTACATTGTACATTGAGTTGCGTACAACATTTTAGATAAAATAAAACTAAAATTAACATAAATATTTATTAAATAACAGACAAATCTTGATGTATCCAATATCAAATAAAGAAATAAAAAACAAGTGGGCAAGGATTATCTTCGGCGTGCCGAAGATTTTATACTCTTTTCGAGCCTATAGGCAATTTTCACTTTGCCAACTGCACCAACTGTTCTAAGAATATTTAATTCATTGCCAGTTGTATAGCAGCTATTAGATATAGTGATCCGATCCGGCCGGCTTCGACCAATGTGCTGTCCCCTGGAATAATAAGTGTCTGTGCAAAGTTTTATCGCGATAGCTCAAAAACTGAGGGACTAGTTTGCATACATACAGACAGACAGACAGACAGACAGACGGACATGGGTAGATCAATTTGTATTGTCATTCTAAGCATACTGGCAGTAACTTTTGGGGTCTCCGACGCTTCCTTATATGCGTTACAAACTTCAGCACAAACTTAATATTCTATTTTCTTCGAAAAGAGTATAATAAATGATCTTTACAAAAAGCTTTTAAAAGTTGTATACAACATTACAAAATTCTGAGACCTTCAGCAGAGGTATATAATTGGATTATTTAATGAGCTGGAGCACAAAGTAAATGTTCTTGAATTTAAGAAGAACAGTGGCTCAAATCAATTCTGGTCACTGACACTTAAATGAGTTTTTGTCCTTATATCCCACAACCACTCGTATATTTTAAATCAATCGCGAAAAAAAGTTTGCAGCTCTTAATGTTTCAATCAATCAAAAGAGCATTTTGTTTTGCTTCTTCCAAGGCCCATAATATTGAATACCATCAATAACAATAATTTTCATAAATATGATAAGACATAAATCACAAAGTAGCAGGCGCCGCAAAGTGCCAGGACAAAGCAGGAACCAGGAGCTGCGACCGGGAACCAGGAACCAGGGCTTCAGCTGCCAATTGGTCATGCGAAGCACGCGCCTGCTGCCTGCGAGCTGGAGAGGAAGTTCCCGGGGCCCGCTCGCTAAGCAGCCAGAGCCCAAACACAAAACAGGACCGGGACACGGAATACGGGACACGGGACATGGGACACAGGACATGGGACACAGGACGTCTGGTGACGCCGTCACGCGGCGCTGTCATAGCGCAATAAAAATAAAAATCTAATTAGTATGCTGTTGACAGTTTAATCGTGATTACGCTGGCAAAAATTCCAGCAAAACAGTGAAAAAGAAAACACACGAACAACAAAGCGCAAGTGGAGTAGTAGGAAGTTAGAGTGTGAGGGGGGGGGGGAGAGAGAGAGGGGGGTTAAAGAGAATCGTCAACATGCCAACAGTTGATTTTTGCTGTTCTCCATTTTGTTGCTGGTTTTGGGACGTTGTGCTTGGCATTTCCGGCAGTCATCGCCAACGTTGCGTGCCAGCCACAACAAGTCCATGCATGTGTGTGTGTATGAGTGTGTGTGTGTGTGCGTGTGTATTTTGGTGTGTTTGTCAAAAGTTTAGCGCTGAGCGACGAGCAAGAGGCGCCGGCGATCACATACAATACAACAGCCCAGCTAAAGGCTAAGCAGAAATATCGAAAATAATAAGCAAGGGGCGCGCAAGAAGTTTAAATAAAATCAAAATAAAATAGAATAAATAGTGAAATTGAAAAATTAGTTCATAAATATGCAAAATAGCATAAAATAAAATAAATAATAAGTAAATTAATTTATTTGGTTGTTTATACTCGACTTGATACAGTCATACACATAAAACAAAATGGAAAGTTTATTGAGCTGAATTAATATTTAAGAATTAATATGTAGGCTTGTTAGAAGTGAAATAATCAGGGATATTTTATTAAATTTATTTATTTATTGTTGACTATTGACAGTCGACACAAGAGAATTTATAAAAAATTATAAAACATTTTTAAAGTATATAAAACATTTGCATAGAATGTAAAATATTTAATTAAAGATATAATTTGAAATGTATTAGTCTAACATTTTTTGCAAGCATTAGTGAAAGTGCTTGGAATAATTAAAATAAAATAAATTAGTTGATAGAAAAGTGAATAAAATATAAGCATTAGATTAAACCGAAATATGAAATACGTTTAACATGTCACAAATATCAGAAAGATCCTAAAACAACAATAAATCAAGTGTGGAAGGATTATCATCGGCGTGCCGAAGATTTTATACTCTTTTCGAACCTATAGGCAGTTTTCACTCTGCCAACTGCACTGAAACTAAAATTTCATAAGCTGCAAAACATCGTTTTGTCGCGTAACATTTTTTTTTGTTCTAAAAATATTTAATTCATTGCCAGTTGTATAACAGCTATAAGATATAGTGATCCGATCCAGCAGGCTCCAACCAATGTGATGTCTCTTTGAATAATAAGTATCAGTGCAAAGTTTTATTGCGATAGATTAAAAAACATGTGATATATGGCCAAAACCGACTTCGAGTTGTATGGCAGCTATAAGATATAGTGATCCGATCCGGCCGGCTCCAATTAATGTGATGTCTCTTTGAATAATAAGTATCTGTGCAAAGTTTCATCGCGATAGATTCAAAAACATGGGATATATGGCCAAAACCGACTTCGAGTTGTATGGCAGCTATAAGATATAGTTTTCCGATCTGGCCGGCTCCGACCAATGTTCTGTCCCCTGGAATAATAAGTGTCTGTGCAAAGTTTTTTCACGATAGCTCAAAAACTGAGGGACTAGTTTGCATACTTACAGACAGACAGACAGACGGACATGGCTAGATCAATTTGTATTGTCATTCTAAGCATACTGGCAGTAACTTTTGGGGGTCTCCGACGCTTCCTTCTATGCGTTACAAACTTCAGGACAAACTTAATATACTATTTTCTTCGAAAAGAGTATAATAAGCTTTCATTTGGATTCACAATATTCTGCATTGGAAGTTGAAAACTGGCAAGGCTGAAACTATTTTGAAATGATTATATTTGTAAAGTGCTAAAAGGCTAGAGCAGTCTTATTAATAAGAGTCTTGTTTCTATTTGCTTTCACACAAGCAATGAATATATATATATTTATATATTAAGTACATACTTTATCAGAGCGCTGTAATAACATTTAGGCACGTAGTTCAAATAATTTGTTTAAAATAATTATACATTTATCTAATAACTCTGAATTAGATATTAATTAATTTCAGCGTTATTAGATTAACTTTTCGTCTATAGCTTTACCAAAATGCCTCGGCACGTCCATAATACTATATTCTACTCAAATATACATAAGTTTCAATGAAACCTCGCGTATACTTTTGAGTGCAACATACGTGCGACACACATACACACACCCGCATACTCACACACACACACACACACACACACACACACACACACACACACACACACACACACACACACACACACACACACACAAACACACACACACTAGCCCCAATCCACAGCACTAACCAGTGCCCGCTCTTAGTTGGCTATTGAAATGCGTGTCTAGTGAAGGATACGCGAGACGTGCCTGAAATTTGCAAACAGGCGTCGATGTTACGCTCTGCGAGAGTATTTTTCTATGTGTGTGTGCGTGTGTGTGTGTGTGTATGTGTGTGTGTGTGTGCGTGTAGGCAGTTCAAAAATATGACCAACTTGATGGCACGTCACTTGGCCGCATGTCAGTCAAGAGCCAACAGAGTCGAAATCAAGCTGTTGTGCAGCTTTGTGCAGATCCGAGACCGGAAACGGAAGTCGCTTTGATGAATTGCCTACTGCCCGCCCAACGCCTTAACTGCACATTCAAGTTCAACTCAGCATGCAAGGAGTTTTCAAATTTTTAATATAAAATGCGAAAAGGACATAAAGTAGGAAGCCGCCTCCGCAACTACGACTTTACATATACCTATATATGTACGGACATACATTTAATACCCGAAAGTCTGTCGTAAAAAAAATGACAACGGAACAGAGCCAGGGAAATATCAAACGTTATTAAAGCTACCGGAAATGCAGACAAAGCGATTGCAGTCATTTTGCCTAAAGTGTCAGACGGCGACGATGAAGACTGAAAAGCTGGCAAAAACTGTACTGAAATGAACTCAAGTGGAAATGGGAGCGGAGGCGATGTGGGCGTGGCAGACAAACAGCACGCGCATACCAATATTGATAAAAAAAATTGCGAAAAAATAATAATGGAAATTTTGTATGAATGGCGACCCAAAACGAGAGGAAAACAAGTGGGGAAGGTTTATCTTCGGCGTGCCGAAGATTTTATACTCTTTTCGAACATTTCGATCATTTTCACTCTGTCAACTGCACCACCGAAATATTTAATGACTCATATCTTTGCTAATTATATTTCAATATATTTGAAATTTTTAACATTGATGAGTTATAAAGGTGTTCAAGAGTACAAGGAAACTTTAGGCGATTGCTTTGAAAAGATCGGATATATGGCCAAAACCCACTTCCAGTTGTATGGCTATACGGCAGCTATACGATATAGCAGTCCGATCAGACCGGCTCCGACCAATGTGCTGTCTCTTTAAAGAATAACTATCTGTGCAAAGTTTTATCGCGATAGCTCAAAAACTGAGGGACTAGTTTGCATACATACAGACAGACAGACAGACGGACATGGCTAGATCAATTTGTTTTGTCATTCTAAGCATACTGGCAGTAACTTTTGGGGGTCTCCGACGCTTCCTTCTATGCATTACAAGCTTCAACACAAAGTGACTCTTACTCTTCGAAAAAAGGAAAAAAATCGACTGAACAAAGGAGTTTTCTTGGAAGTTAAGTCATAAAAGGCAGCAAAAGGAATCAGATTCAACTGAAATGTGATAAATGCAGAGACTAAGGTGAAGCAAATGGCGAGTTAAGAAATTACCTGAGTATTACAAGTAAATGAGATAATCTATGCGGACTTAAGCAAATAGCGAAGAAAAAAAGAACACTGTTTAATTAATAGATTGTTAGATTTCTGTTGGAAAATGTTGAGCATATTGTAATGCATGTTTATACTCTTTTCGAAGAAAATAGTATATTAAGTTTGTCCTGAAGTTTGTAACGCATAGAAGGAAGCGTCTGAGACCCCCAAAAGTTACTGCCAATATGCTTATAAAAACAAACAAATTGATCTAGCCATGTCCGTCTGTCTGTCTGTCTGTCTGTCTGTCTGTCTGTCTGTATGTATGCAAACTAGTCCCTCAGTTTTTGAGCTATCGCGATGCAACTTTGCACAGACACTTATTATTCAAGGGGACAGCACATTGGTCGGAGCCGGCCGGATCGGACCACTATATCTTATAGCTGCCATACACCTCAAAGTCGGTTTTGGCCATAAATCCGATGTTTTCTAAGCAATTTCCTTAAATTTCCTTGTACACTTGAACATCCTTATAACTCATCAATGGGTAAAATCGCAAATCGATTGAGTCATAAACAGCGAAGATATGCGTCATTAAATATTTTGAAAAAACAGGTGCATATGAGCAAACAAAGTCAAGCGCAAGAAAGCTTTTGATAGTCTGCTCTTCAAGGTATTTTGTCATCGATCATCAAAACGGTTTGTGGCGTAAGGCGTAAAGAGCCGCGCTAACAAACGCAGGTTTCGTTCGCAAGTTCGAGCCTCGGCGGCGACTGATTGTTAATTTAATACTTTTTTCTTTTTCTTCCTTTCAAATATATAACTTGTAATGAAATTAATTTGCTTCCAATGGCTTAGAACAAAAACAATGCCACGCGAAAGAAACAAATGCTGTCAAACGCAAGTTGCAGGTTGCAGGAAAACAAAGCAAGGAAATTTGTAACAGTCGGCTCTTCAAGCAATTTTGTCAGCGATCATCAAAACGGCTTGTGGCGTAAGGGGTAGGGTTGCGAACTGGTGAGCGAGAGGTCCTGGGTTCAAAACCAGCGGCGACTGGTCATTTATTTTCATTTTTTCTTATTCTTCTTTTCAAATATATAAGTCAAATTCATTTATTTTCAATTTCCTAAATTGTTTCTAATTTTTTTTTTCATACATAAAGTAGCTTTAATAGAATAATTCAAAAGAAAAATTTAAATTCATTGGCAAAACCAATGCCACGCGAAAAAAAAATATGGATCTCAAATTCTGAATATAAGCTCTCGTATGTTCAGATTAAGTTTTATGACAATTCAATTTCCGACAGCAGCCTTGAAAGGTGTAAGAGCAACAGGCACAAAATTTGGTATGTATATTGTAGTATACATATGTAATGTAGTTTTGACTTTTTGGAAAAACTGAAACTTGTATATTTTGTTCAATTCGGTAGCACTTATGAATGCTAAGGGACGCGTCCACGAGCTGCGGATAGTGAAACGTCCCTGTTTACATGAATACCTTTATATATTTTATTTTATATGTAGGGGTATATGTATGCGACATTAATATCTGCGAATTAAATAAGCAGTCACGGAAAAATAGTGAACATTGCTTAAAGGTTCGAAAAGAGTATTTAATCTTCGGCACGCCGAAGATAATCCTTCTCCACTTGTCCTTTATTCATTTCTGAGCTAAGCTTTCAATTGAAACAGTCTGAAAACTGTTAATAACGTATGTTATTTTTGTAATGTTTCATATATAACAATACCTAGAATTTATATGCGAATTTCCTACTTCTGAATTTAATGTCTACACTTAATGTAAATAATTAAATTATTCTCTATTATTCAGCTAAATATTTAAAATGTCCAGCATAGCTAAGACCTTAAAGCATAATGAACTTATTAAGGGAATATTACATTGGCATTGCCGATTTTCAACAGTGATTAATTTGTGGTTTTTAATACTTGATGTCATGTTGCAGTCCTG
This sequence comes from Drosophila flavopinicola, assembly GCA_035042425.1. NCBI lineage: Eukaryota > Metazoa > Arthropoda > Insecta > Diptera > Drosophilidae > Drosophila > Drosophila flavopinicola. Next base: position 151,392 of record JAWNLL010000074.1, on the reverse strand, counting down.
CTGCACACAATAGTTTGAGGTTGTTTATGGGCATTTGTTGTGGTTTTTTCAATTTGACAGTGGGGGGGGCACAATCGAGCAAACTGTGTACAGTTATAAAGCTGAAACGTGCAACCACAATATTATGAAACCACACAAGAGATAAGTGACCCAGAGAACCAAATACTGTACACGGCGACTATTGTCGAGTTAATTGCCTGGTCACACTGTTTGTTTGGAAACTCACCTGGCAGCGTTGTTAGGCAGGCAATGCAAATGATGCAAATCTTCCACAGTTTCATTCTCGGCAGCTGCATTCTATTAAATGTGATTAACAGATCAAGCGTCATATTATTTAGTTATTTATGTGTAAGTTTGTTGTTGAACTGTATTTTTTTGTTTTCGTTTCAACTGTTCGTTTCGATTTTGCCCGCACTACCGTATTTAGCCGCAACGATTTGCAGCCATATATGCGAACAATATCCGTTCGTTGAAACCGCAGAAATCAATTTTTACATTTGCAATCCCGTGTATTTGTTTTCTTTTTTTTTATGTCCTCGCAACAGCAATCGCAATTTCCTTTTTGCCTTGTTTTTTTTTGCTTTTTTATTATTTTCTTTTTTCTGGTGGGTTTTTTCTATTTTGCGGTTGCACTTAATGCATATTTTCATATGATTTCTGCCATCGCTTTTGTCGAGTTCCGTTTTCAGCTTTGCCTCAATTGCCAGCCACAATTAGCAGTCAGCGCACAGTGCCTCACATACGCGTTCGCATACGTACTCGTGTTGGGTTTCCTGGGATTGTGTAAATACGTTTGAGGTTAGCTCAATTGTAAATTCAGCATTGAACTCGATTTTGCTATTTGCATTTTTCATATCCCTTTTGCCTTTTTTGCATATTCATTTCCTGTTTGCACTAACTTCTACTTTATGTCGTTAAGCGGATCGTTTTTCTTCTTTTTATTTTGCTTCCTATGATTTCTTCATATGATTTCACTTTTCTCCGTTGCCTCTATCTTCAATGTTTGGGCGTGGTGGGGCTGCTATTAGTTCTCTTTCTCTGCCAGCTGAAAGCATATGAATAAAATAGAAATTATAAGCAGTGTTTGGGAGGTAGTGGATAATCATTTCCGAAGGGACTTCAGTTAGTTGAAAGAAATATTTTTTATGGTTCGAATAAATATTAAACTAAATGCTTAAATATTTCTTGTCGTCTTCATTTTGTATACTAAACCATTTTGAAAATTTTAAAAATGACTGAAATCTATTTTTAAAAATTTTAAAACATAAAAATCAAGAATTTGTAATATTTAAAAATTCAACTTCACATCATGCATCTGTCGCAGCATTCTGTCGATATGAAAAGTCCCTTTTTGAGCTCAATGTCTAATAAAACCAATTATTGTAACCAGTCACAGGACTTACTGCCTGCGTGCCTCAACTCACAAGGCACAACTCCTAAATCAATGGCATAGTCTTTAAGCTGCACAGGCTTTACATATCGCTGGCAAGGGAAACAGGAGTGGAGTGGAATCCTCGCATAGCACAGTGCATTTTCCGTCTGATTTGAGAATCCAAATGTTGGCCATTAGCAAACCAAATACGCACAAACGAAAAGCTGCTGCCGAATGGTAAGACTTCAACTCCATCATTCGCTCCACACACGCCCTTTTTGGAGCTGACTTTACATTTGGAATTGGCAAAATCGAAGCCATGAAATTGTACAACACGATTCTCGCATATCGTACATGACACCATTTGGCAATGATATGGCGGCGGCTTTCGCATACATACATACATACATATATGTATGTGAAAGCACTGTAGAGTGCCACGCCCACAGCTACAGCTGGCTTCTTAACATCTCGTCTGCCGGGCGAAAATTCACTTATGGAAATCGAAGAATCTCGTTGCCAGCTTTTGTTTCCCGCCAGCAGCGACAGTTCACGACCGAGCCGAAAACTAAACTCATATGAAGTATCAACATTCAGTATTCAATGTAAATCCTTTAAGCTGAAAATGCGCTTGAGAGTACAACACACTCACACACACACACACACACACACACACACATGCATTTGTCGAGTACGTATCTGTGCTCCTGATTGAAACTGTGCGGCTGCTGCGAAAAGTGAAAACCGACTGCGAAGGATTCTGTGGGTGGACTTCGAGATGGCACGTGGTGACATGCAACGCTTTCCAAAGGATTTCATCCTGTTTCCATTTTTATTTATTTTTTATCCTGTGTGCGTCTGATTACATTTAATGTGAAATGCCAACATGAGTTATTATCCATAGCTAAGTACAAGATATTTGCTTTAATGCAATTGATTTTGCATTTGAAATGCCTTAAAGAGTGTAACAAAATGATATCAGGCATATTATTAAACTTAATATGCAGTGTTAAATCTTTGTTAAAACTTAAGTCTTTGACTATTTATTCCATAAACTTTAAAAATCTATTAGTTTTGCATATTAAAGGTCATTTTTTAAGTGCCAAGCTTTTATTGAATCTTTAATTAATTAATTGATTACATTTTTCTTATTCATTTTTGATTCCGTCCGTTTGCTATTAAAAATTTTAGAAAATTTTATGCATAAAGTAGATAGAAAGTAAAGCGTCAGTTGCTACTGGTTCAAATAATCTATAATTTGGAAATAATTCAATAATATTTATGCTTAAGTTTCGATGCTCTAAATCACATTTGGGTAAATGTCGCTTAGAGCTGATGTATAAACTGACGTGTATGTCTGCTGCCTTATGTACACAAATGCCTTTGCCACAACATCTCTCCCATTCATCAGTCAGAAAATTTACAAATTCCTCAACATAAAACATATTTTCTTCTACAGCCAAAACCGAATGGGAAGTTAGCAAAGTGCTTAAAGTTTTTTCTTTCTATTTTATGTGCCACAAAGCCAACGAAAACAGTGAAGTGGTAGAAGAAAAAAATTTGAGAGCTCAAAATTTATTTGCAAACATTTATTATAGTTACTTTGTTTTATTCTCGTAGAGTACTTTTGCTTGTTACATGACGGGGGTGTGGATAAGATTGGGTATAGGAGGGGGGGGGGCGGAAGTACAGAGCTTTTTATGCAGCATTGTTTTATGGTCATTCGTTGTTGTTGTTGTTCTTGCTGTTGTTTTCGTTGTCGTTGTCTGGGTAATGAAACGCACCGCAAAGTTGATAAAAAGGCGACCACAAAAAGCGAGTGGGAAAATGCGAATGGAAATGTAACAGACTAGGAATAGGGATGATCCTCCCCACCCCCTCCACCTCATAACGAATTAGGGGAAACAAATTAGTTTAAAGATAAGCAGGTTACAAAATATGCCAAAGCATACTTTCAGGCGGCTATCAAACAAAGTGGCGCTCTTGATTAGCCCTAAGAGGGTACATTTTAGTGCGAGGCGGAGTGGTGGGGCTACGGGTGGGGCTACGGGTGGGGCGTAGCTAGCGACTCCGTGGGTAAACACAATCAAGCGGCAGACGTTACGTGAAAATGTTGAACAGCTGTCGATGGAAAATGCAGCGCAAATAGCACAAAACAAACCACACAAGCGACTTGGCTCAGAGCGTGAGAGAGCGGGAGAGAGATAAGAAGAGTGTGTGAGCGAGATAGCTGCGTGTCTGTAATGCGCCTTTGCCCGAGTGCACTGTAAATACCAAAGCAATTTCCACTGTAAAATTAACAAGCGCCAAACCGCAACTGTGGGGCTTGGGCTGGGGGGGAGGTGGACTGGGGATACGTTGGGCGTCGTGCTTGGGGGCATGGTTGAGGTATTGGCATCTTCAGACTTCGGCTTACGTGTGTGAATGTGTGTGAGTTGGTATGTTAGCCTTAGTTACATGGCAAGTGGCTGCTGCAGCACTTGGCACCATCCGTTTTGGCCTGCTCGAAGGCGCAAAATACATAATGAATTTTCCCACTCATTCACATATGTATTTTTTTTATAATTTTGCTATAACCTTCTATTTATATATTAACAAATAAGTTAAAATCAGAAATTTTATCTTCTAAAATTAATATAATAAAAAAAGACTGAACAGAATTTTTAAAAAATAATATAATGAAAACTTATGGAGCTCATGGCATTTATCAAATTATCAACAAATTATATTAAAGGTTTTGGTGTTAAATAACTTGCAAACTTTTATATATATATATATATATATTTTTTTTTTTGGAATAACAAACAAGCTGTAGCTTTCATATTGAAAACAGCACTTAACTGCTGCGAAGTTTGGTTCTAGATTGCTATACACTGCAACTAATCAGTTGAACCACCTAAACTCACCCAGCCAGCTTATAGATCAGCCCACTCACTGGCAAATTGAAATATTTGCAAATCTATTTCGCATTTCTCTCTAAACTAAACAATTTGAAAAGTGATAAACTGCTGCGAGTGACAGTCGCTCTGCTAAAACTGTGACAATCCACTCGAAATTAAGTACGCTTCAGTTGAAATAAAATGGAAAAAATGTCCAACTTGTTTTAAGCAGGCGCCTAAGTGAGTGGGTGTGTGTATGGTGTATGTTGTGTGGAAAGAAGGGCTTAGTGGGGGGTGGGGGTGTGGCACATAAAGCGAGCTTTTAACTGGCCATCAGGCACACATCACATGCTCATGCTCGCAACCAATTTCCCTTCGAAGGACCCAAAGTTGAACGCGTTCAATAAATTCGTAAAATAAAATGTGCCAATAAATTGAGTCGAAAGCAGCGCATTGAAAACTAAACTAAAGCCAAATTGAATTAAAATTCAAAGCGCTTAAAGTACAGGGAGCGAGAGAGAGAGAGAGAGAGAGAGGGCACTACGCTGACAGCAGCCTTCAAGTTGTCGCATTTTTCAATAAACTAAACAATTTACGAAAATTGAAGTTTATCTCAATTGTGCAGCTGTTGTTGACAACATTTTGTCCAGCAGCTAACAAAGCTTTGTGCCCCCTATTCAACCAATCCCCCCCCCAACCCCAACCCCTCTATCGACCCCTCGGTCTCGCAGTCACACACAGAACTCAATTTGGCAATAAACTGAGCTACTGCACAGAGGCCCCTTAACATATTCCCTGTGTGCTGTCCAACACTGGAAGATGAACAGCAAAGGGGGTTAAGGGGGGTACGCTCAAATGCGCTTAGTTGCTTTATTGGTCAAGCTGTTGTGCGTGGATAAAAACCCTTTTAGTGCACAATTGCTATAAATTTGCTGCGGCCATTATAGAAAGAGAGAGAGGGAGAGAGAGAGTGAGCAAGAGTGGGTGGAAGGAAGGAAGGGTAGATTGGTGAATAGGGGTAACTCTGATGCGAAATGGTTCCATTGTCATGTGTGCGACTGCTGTGTGGGGGATATAACGCAAGTCGATTGACGAACGAAGCTTATTTTAATCTCATTTGACAACCCTGGCAAAAGGCTGGCAACTATTTCAGACCCGAACAGCTGTTGTTGCCTCTCTTTTGAGATTTTGACAAATGAACAATGTGAAAGGGTATTTTTTGGGGTAACTACCACAGCTTCACTCACTTATATCATATAATTTCACCATGATTAACTTTGAAATTTGCATTTGGTTCGCATCGAGAAATGGCCAGCTCATTTTGTTGACCCCGCATTCGGTCCTTTTGTTATAGAGCAAAAGTCTACTTCCTCTTTTTCTCGGTCAGTTCTCTTGGGTTAATTTTGTAATTTTCGCACATGGCCTTTTGGGCAACATAAAGATTATGGTCTTTGGGGTTTGGTTTTCGCCTAAACTTTATGAGCTCTCATGTTTAATTGGAATGGATTGTGTGCTGGGTCAATGGGGCGGCTGCTAACTTTTCCACACACTTTTCCAAATGATGTTAAAGTGCTGCAAATTAACTGGCGAAAGAGTTTTTGCTAAATTTAAATTGACCAGAAAACTTTTGCTAAACGACACAAAACGAATTTTTCGGGTGCTTTCGCATTCGATGATTATAATCAATTAAGGCTTAGGAAAATTAATTAGATAAATGGCAACAAGTTGCCAGGATTGAGTATCGAGTTGGTTGCTCGATTAGCTATTTTTTCTAGTGTAGTTACCATTTAAATTAACTAAGATTAACTAAAAATAAGACAAGAAAGGGTCACTTTAGCAGTTATAACCATATACAAGTGATAAATCTTGTCATATATTTTAAATTCCAAATTATGAGAAAGCTGTGACTGAACTTAAAAAATCAGTGCAAAGATCACTTTGATAGGTTATAATTATAAGAGGATAAGTGACATGCTCATATTAAAAATACCTAACTTTTTAGTAATCACTAATATTCTCTACTCTTAATAATAATATAAGCAAATAGAGATAGAGAGTTGTAGAGTTATAGAGGGAGAGAGAGAAAGAGAGAGAGGGGGAGAAAGTGAGAGAAAGTAAGGTAAAGAGAGAGAAAAAGAAAGAGATAGAGCGAAAAAGAGAGAAGGAGAGGGAGAGGGAGAGTTAGAGAAAGTGAGAGAAAGAGAGAGAGAGATAGGGGGATAGTGAGAAAGAGAGAGAGGGAGAGAAAGAGAGAGAAAGAGAGAGAGATAGAGATAGAGATAGAGGGTGAGAGGGTGCTTATGAAGAAATAATGATAGAGAGAGACCTTGTGAAGAAATAGAGATAGAGTGGTCCAATGAAGACAGAGAAAAAGAAAGAGAGAGAAAGAGAGAGAGAGAGAGAGAGAGGGAGAGGGAGATAGAGAGATAGAGAGAGAGTGATAGAGATAGAGGGGTCTAATGAAGAAAGAGAGAGAGGGACCATATTGAGACAGAACATGTGAAGGAGAGAGAGAGAGATAGAGAGAGAGAGAGAGAGAGAGAGAGAGAGAGAGCAAATGGGAGAGTTATATAAGGGGAGGGAAAATGAGATATTGTCTAAAAACACTGAGCAAAAGAAACTCTTAAATAATTACGAAAATATATTAGAATAGGTGCACCTCACTATAACTATTGAGAATCGCTTAGAAGGGCATCAATTGCCTTAACACACGTTTGCAATAATATGCATGCAGAAAAACATTAGTGCTGCTGCTTCCCCCTGTTGATAACTATAACAGATATATTTTATAGGACAGACTTACTATATTACCTAGGCTGCTGCTGACAAATTTTAGGTAATATTTTCTAAGGATTTCATGCATTTTGTTTTTAATTTTAACGGTTCCGTTTGTTTTTCTCCCTCTCTCATTCTCTCATAGACACTGCAAAAGGAGAGCAGCAACTTAATTTTAAACAACAACAGAACAACAACCTAGCTATGGAGGCTGCTGCCGACTGTTTGGCAGGTGGTTTTCTCTGCCCACATAGGTACACACACACTCACACACACATACACACCCACAGTCATAGTTACAGGGACTCGTGAAAGCATCCTTAAGCCAGTCGTCATTTGCTCGCATTTCCCAGCTGAATCGAAGCCTCTGTTGAAATAATGCGCATCGCATTGATATTTTTCCCTACAGTTGGCACGATTTTCAATTCAAATGCTCCACTCCATTTGGCGGAGGGTGGCTCATGGGTGGGGGTGGGCCATGGCAAAAACTTTTCGCATAAAATAACACAAGATAAATTGTTAATGCGTCTATGGGGAAGCGATTAGTGGTAAATGTGCCGAGTTTATTTCGAGTTTTAAGCCAGCTTCTAAGAGTTTTGCTACGGCGGCGTATGCGCAATTTAAATAATATTTTGCACAAGGTTCCCACTGGGCCAGGGCCAAAATGCCAGTAAATTCAGTTATTCAGTTTGTTGTTTGAAAAAAATAAAAATAACGAAATCCTAGCAAATAAACAACATTTCCGGATGCGACTTTACGAGTTTTGACCAGCAGCAAAAGCAGCTAAAGCAGCAGCAGCAAACGGAAATATATTTATTTCGCTCATGTTATTGACAGTGCATTTACGGCTAAATAAAGCAGTCGTACGTATATGTATACAATACACTGATGTCTGCAAAAATTGTCTCAGTTACAGTCGGACTCAGACTCAGACACAGACTCAACTGCCACTGCCAATTTATTTGGCCTTACGTTGCCAGGGACTTTGTGCCCGCTCAAGTGGCTTCAGGCAGCTGCACTCCTTCAGGCATTGCAATTGGCCAGGCTAAGGACACACACACACACACACACACACTCGCACACACATGAGTCCTGTGGAGTATTCAGGTGTGCGATTGGCAAATGCCGCTTCAGCTGCGGGAAATTGCAGCTGCAGCTCATGATAAATCGTTATTTATAATTTGTATTGTAATCGAACGATTTTCCTTACCCCATTTTCCATGCCAATGTCAATTGTTAGTAAAGTGGCAATCAATGAAAAATGCTCGCTCAAGTCAGGTAACAAGTGGTCTTAAGAAACGTTTCAATAGCTCAATATGAGAGCATATGAGCATATGAGAGTAAATGCAATTGATATTCTCTTGACATAAAAGTATATTTTTATATTTTATTAAGGACAAACACAAATGCTTGGTATTTGTTTTTGTGTGTGATGGCATATCAGTTTATGAAAACATAATTTAATTGTATAGCTTATCTAACAAAATACAAACTCAATTATTGTGATGATAGCACCAAAACAACAGAAACTCAACAAAACTCGCATAGCCAACAAATTATGCGAACAACACTCAATACTCAACAACTCTACCTAATTCCCACCTTCACTCACTGAAGTACATCCTTAAGCTACTGTGAGTTTCTAAAAACCAAAAAATATTTATTAGCAACCTAAATTTCAAATACCAAAAATGTACAAATTTGCTAAGCTGCCAGAAGGGGGTTGAGTGTTTTTGGTGAGCTAACCTAATTTGAAGAGCAAACATAATTTATGGATAATTACATATTTTACTGCCTCACACACACACGCTCGAAACTCCCCTGGCAAAAACTTTGATACAGATTTCAGTGAGGGCAAAATAATTTTGATAGTCGCAAGTTTTTGCATGGTTATTAATGAAAAATGCTTGCGGCAAGCAAAAGCCGCGAGCCGCAACTAAAGTTTAAAGTTTTTGGCAGCTACTTAAAGCGGCTGCGAAACTGAAACTGGAGGTCAGCAGTCGCTCTGCTTAGCTGCGGCATAAATAAATGCAACTGTCAGAGGCAGTGGCAAGAAGAGGGGGGCAAAAAAAAAAATGCTAAAAAATGGAGAAGCGTGAAGCGAGCAACGAGCAACGAGCAACGAGCTGAAAGCTAAATGTCTGAAAGCTGCTGGCCAACTGTCAGCGCCGAGTGCAAGTGACAAGTCAGGAGAAAAGCAGAGTAGAAGACTCGGAAAGCGGGTGAAAGCCGGATGCGTCTTGAAGGCAATGGAGGTCAAACCCAATTGTGTGTACGGCTGCCATGTCTGTGTGTGTGTGTGTGTGTGTGTGTGTGCCACCATTTTATTTAGCTCTTTAGTGGCTGCCTGGCTTTTTATGCCAGCCAGAACATATTGTGCATGCCGCTGCCACCAGACTGTTGCATACTTTTGTGCACTCGACTGCGCCTGAGTGACTGCGCCTCAAGTCTATGCAGTTCAACCTCCCCTTACCTACACCCCCACGCCCACTCGTCCTGTTTGCCACTGAGAAATTACCTAGCTAGAGTTGCGTAGCGAATCAGGCGTAAAGCAGACAAAGAAAAGTAGCTTCAAGTTAGCTGACAGATATTATTATTTATGCGGCTCTCTGGGTCGCCACTGAAACTCTCTCTCTCTCTCTCTCTCTCTCTCTCTCTAACCACTCTCTATGATGGCCTCTCTGTCTTTGCATGCCTGGGTGAGTTTTTAAGTGCAAAAACGCGAAATGGAAACGCTCATTACTCATGCGAGTGCAACTTGGGCAAAAGGCAAAAGTTTTTCGAAGTAAACTAGTTGCCAGTGTTGGGTAGAGTAGTAAAAGCAAGGGCCAAACTGCATAATAAGTTAACAGTTGAAACGCCAAATTATATATGAATTTTATAAAATATATATTTAAATTTCGAAAAGTTAATTTTATTAGGCTCATCAAAAAAGTTTGAATTAAAGTGCTGCTCAAGGGTAATCAAAAAATAATTATAATAATAATTAATAATAACAATAAACAGACCAAGTGTGTCGAGCCAATATTTGTTTAATGATGAAATAAATGTATATAATTATTATATGTATTTAATTTTCTTATATGAATATAAATAAATTTCATCAGGCAAATTGTTTTAATTTATTTCTGTTTGAATTCGCTTGTTTTTGATAGCTTTTAAGGCTTGCACTCTAGAATAATATATATGATTTATTTGAGGTTTGTGGCTGGTAGACACTAAAACTATATAACTGCGCAATCGGAGCGTTTGGGGCTATCAAATAAATCACATGCCCGCGTCTAATTAAACTTAAGCTGCGACCCTTAACACTTGAGCTTTTGCCATTGTTTCTGTTGCCCCCCTCGGTTGGCCCCTCGCTTGGCCCCTCGCTTGGCCCCTTGGATAAGCCGCATGCCCGCACACACATCAAGTGATTTGCATAAGGCGTTGCTGTGTACGCAAACGCCTACCACGCGAAAGATCAACCGGGGAGCCATTCCGGGCTACAAGTCCCCAACACCCGGCCCGACGACGACGACGACATCTGAATGTGTCTATGCATATGAGCGCAACTTGCACCCCAACCCCACCCTCCGCCCCACATGCCACGCCCCCACCCTCCTCTGTGGAGTAGTGGCAACTGTGTCACGCGCGCGTTTGTGTCATGTGTGCCAATTAAAGTCGCGCCACGCCCCCTCAAAGTACTAGGCAGCCAAAAAGGCCAGAGCAAAGGATACAACTTAAAGCACTCGAAGTTGCTATGCTCTTTGTAGAGCAAATACATAATAGTTTTCACACATTTAAGCAATTAGCTCTTTCTTCTCTCTTTTCTGTTTAATTCACAATTTACTAGGGAAATATATGGAATAATTAAAATACAAAAGTATGAGGACATTGAAATGACTCGTGTATTTCCAATAATCTTTGATTTATAGTTTGAAATATTATAATTATTTCTATTATAAACTTCCCATTAATTTATATTTTTTATACTCTGATACCGAAGGTACTCATAGTATATTGGTTTTGTCGAATGTCCGTCAGGCCGTCCGTCTGTCCGTCTGTCTGTCTGGATGAACGCGCGTATTTCCGAAACGATATTAGATAGACTCTTGAAATCTTTTGCGTTATGATTATAGCTATCTGCTTCAGATCAAGTTTATTCCAAATTTATGCCACGCCCACTGGGAGGCTGGCAAATCGATAACATGTCGATACACCTCAAATCACAAATCGATTAAACGTGAATAACTCCCACAATTTTGAAGCTAGAGTAATCAAATTTGGTAGGTATATTGCTGGTGACCTCCCGAAAAAATTGGATCCTAGGTTAATCGGCCACGCCCATTATTACGCCCACCAGCCCCCCTCCAAAATTAATTTGAAATGCTTATATCTCCCGCAGTTTTAGAGCTAAAGCCACCATATTTGGAATATATATTACTGGTGACGTCCTCTACAGATTACAGAAACAAAATTTCGACCACGCCCACTCCCGCCCCCGTAATCGCGAAAATCGATATACATGAATGCACAATTCGATAACACGTGTATATTTCCCGCAATTTTGAAGCTAGAGTCCCAAAATTTGGAATTTAGACTAGGGCTGACCAGCCCAAAAGATTGCGTCCTGGATTTTCCGGCCACGCCCACTAGAACGCCCCCCAGCCACCCCGCCCCCACGAAACATGGAAGCCTATATCTCGCACAGTTTAAGAGCTAGGGCCACCAAACTTTGAGGGTAGACTTCTGGCCAAGTCCTCTAAAGATCGGACAAAAATTTTGGGGCCACGCCCCCGCCCGGCCCCAAAAATCGCGAAAATGTATATCTTCCACAGTTTTAGAGCTAGAGTCACCAAAATTGGAGGATAGACTTATTGTCAGCCCCCTGAAGATCGGCAAAAAATTTTGGGGCCCCGCCCCCTCCCGCCCCCAAAAATCGCGAAAATGTATATCTTCCACAGTTTTAGAGCTAGAGTCACCAAAATTGGAGGATAGACTTATTGTCAGCCCCCCTAAAGATCGGCAAAAAATTTTGGGGCCCCGCCCCCTCCCGCCCCCAAAAATCGCGAAAATTTATATCTTCCGCAGTTTCAGAGCTAGAGTCATTAAACTTGGAAGATAGAATTCTGGTCAGGCCCTCTAAATATCGGTAAAAAAAAATTTGGGGCCACGCCCCCTCCCGCCCCCAAAAATCGCGAAAATGTATATCTTCCACAGTTTTAGAGCTAGAGTCAAGAAATTTGTAAGATAGACTTCTTGTCACTCCCTCTAAAGATCGGCCAAATTTTTTGGGGCCACGCCCCTCCCGCCCCCAAAAATCGCGAAAGCTTATATCTTCCACAGTTTTAGAGCTAGAGTCACCAAAATTGGTAGATAGACTTCTGGTCACCCCTCTTAAGATCGACCATGCCCCTCCCGTTCCCAAAAACTTGGAATGCCGATTTCAGGTCACCCAAACACCAGCAAAAATTTTCTGTTCACTTGCTTTCAGCTGTTCTTAAAATGGTATCAGAGTATTACGCAGTCGGCTCCGCCCGACTGCAACGTTCTCACTTGTTTTCAGTTAATGTTCTGTGTGACTGTATTAAATAAATCGAAATTGGGTTTTTGCTTACAACCTTTTGCGGATATAAAAATTTAACAAAATGCTATGAACAACAATTGTTTGTATATTTAAGGCTTTAAAGTTTGGCTTAAACTCTATGTTAGAGTGCGAGGTATTTAAAACTAATTATTTTGCCCACCACTTTGTTTAGCTTAAATTTTCTTTTAATTTTAAACAAATAATTGGGAATATTTGTTTAATTGTAGCCAGATAGTTGAGCTATAAAGCTGATCTATTTTTTAAAGAGATTGCTTGTTAAGATATTATCTGCAAGCAGGTAGTCAATAAGTAAACTCAATGCCATTATTAAAATCTTTCTTTACACTTAAGTTTGATTTTATAGCAAACTGATCATGAGAGTAAAATAAGAGACATTTTCATAATACCAGTTTTTGAAAACTTTGCAAAATTAAAAAAGGCAGATATACAGATGAAGAGATCGAGAAATTAATTCAAAAGTAATTATCTCGTATTGCGTATTAATGCTTTCTGTGCCAGTAACATTTTTCAGCTCGTTTTTAGCCTACGCTACCCTATTGCCAGAGAAAGGGTATTCGACTACAAGTTGCTCGCCTGCTGCTGCAGATGCTACTTACTATAGTCTACTTTTGCGCGCTGCTGCCTTGTTGTGCGCATTATTAGCTGTCGTTTATTTTACACAAGCAGCGCAGGGCTAAGAAGTGGGACTTGAGCAGGGGAAGGGCCAGCAGCTCAGCTCCCGCTGCTCCAAACTTCTTGTGCACTGCAAATTTCTCTTGTCGTCGTTTGCAATGAGGGGCAGTACCTTCTCTACCCATCTCTAGTGGTTCTTGTTGTGTGCATATGCCTGGCAGCCACTTGGCTGCTCCTTGAACTGCCTCGCATGCCCCCCATCCCATCCTCGAGTCTTTGTCGTTGCCATTTTGGCTGCCGTGACGCTACTTATCTTTATACATTTAAAGTCATTAGTTGCTGCAGATCTTGAAGGAGCTGCTCTGGCTAAGCTCAGGAAGTGCACGAGACTAAAAAAACCAAACCAAACAAGACTTGAGCAACGAAATAAAGCCAATGCCAGACTCTGGGAAAGTTCACTGTATGCTGGCAAAAGCAAGACTGTCGAGTCGCGAATATTCCAAAGGCAAAACAAACAAATTGCAAATATTCTTCTAATGTCTGATGGCAGCTGTTCGGAGTCTAAGTGCAAAAGAGAAGCACAAACAGAGAGAGAGAGAGAGACAGAGAAAAAAGGGAGCGACAGCAGCGCTAATGAACTATGAAAATAGCAGATGTCAAAGCAAAACAAAAGACAACAAGTGAAGAGCAGATAACATTGGCAAACTATGGAAAATTTGCTGAAAAAGCTCTGGAAATTTGCGAAGCTTAATATTTCATTTTAATTGAAATAAGGAATATAAATGCAATAACAGGAAATTTGTTGTGCGATTCAGTGTTGTTTATGAGTAAAAATTGTGCTTACAATATTGTAAAAATTTTAGTTTCTACATTATTATCATAAGTTTAAAATTGAATGCAAAATTCAGTATGAAATGTGGTTTTTTTTTACCTTAAGACAAGTAAATTAGTTTTTAAAATACATTCTTTTTTCGGTTGTTATTATATATATAACAATTTAGATAAATAGCAAAATATCAAAGTTCTTACAAAACATCATTTTAGGAACTGTTACTGCTATTAAAATATAAACTTAAGATACAAAAAAGTAATAAAATAATTATTTTACAATTTTTGTATAAAATACCTTTTGTTAGAAACTGTTCCGGTTAAAAGAAACTGTCATTTTTATGAAATAAATATTAGAATAAAGCACATAAAAAGTGATTGTGTCTGCTTCCTGAAACATGAAATATTATCAATATCATTATATATATTAGAAATATATATTTACATAGGTATTACGTGATTAAAAATAAATTATTAATATTGTCAAAATATAGCACTCTATAATAATAATAATAATTGTAATAATAAACATTTACTGCCTCCACAGTGCAGCTTAATTAATTGTAAAAACAATAGTGAGCAAAATAGAGCAAAAGTAAAGTGAGTTATTTGCTGGAGTGGCGATTCAGTCACGCAGCTGCTGCAAGGATTGTGCAGTCCGTTCCAGCGGATGCATATACGAAATGAGACAAGTGGCAGCAGCTGCCAGAATTGGAGTGGAAATACAGTAAGAGGGAGAGGCAGAGGGGGTGCAAATGCTAATGCAACTGCGGGAAGTGGCAGTGCAATCGGTTGTTGGTTGAGTAGTCGCTTGGTCAAGTAACTCGATTCTGTGGCTGGTTGCCCCTCTGAGTATTTTGTAATTTATATGCGCGTGTCGATGTCGCCGTCATCGTTGTTATTGTTGTTGTTGTTGTTGTTGTCGTTGTCCTTGCCGTTGTAGTTGTAGCTGTGCTTGCAGCAGCTTCCTTGTAATGGCGCAACCGCAACGAACGAAATCTGACAGGCAGCATTTTTGTGACAAGCGCACAAGTTTCACGCTTCAATGTGCAGCAGAGTGACAGCCCAAGGGGGCCAGGGGGTCAAGGGGCCAGGGGGAAGGGGATTGTGTTGTGTCAAGGGGCAAGCGTCAACAGCAAATAGAAATGGCTGACTGACTTGACCAGGCGGAGTGACTGAGAGGGGTTAGCTGCTAGAAAATGATAAGCTCAATATGTTTGCGATTTGTTTTCTTATTTTTACTTTAGCTACCAACGAGTTGACAGTGGGTAACACAAAGGTCAGTTGATATGACCAGGTTAGAGAGGGTAAGCAAATCAGATAGGACAGGTCAACTAAATTGAAGTAGTTAAGTCAAGTTGCTGATGATGAAAGTAGCAATCTAAATTGTTGTATTTAACTTGAGACGATTTCTTAAAATTTTCAAGATTATCTTTCTTAGACAAGGAGTTTTGGGACAGAAATGAAAACGAAAACAAAAGATTTGTCTAGAGATTTGTTTAGAGTTACTAAACACACAAATGTTAAATGCTATTAAATGTTCTTTATGAAATCATCAATGAGTTTAAAATAAGAAAACAAACGATGAAAACCAGATCATACGATAACATTTGTTTAGTCTTTAAGTTTTATACAGAATATTTTGTCTTAAAGTTCCAAGGCAAAAAGCGCAGCTCCTTAGCGTGCGAGTTAAATAAAATATAAAACATATGTTTGCTTTCTTCAGACATTCACAACTTTCTGTACACACTCCAAAAAAACAAGTGAGGCAACCCTACAGCATAAACATATTAAGAACACACGGTTCTCATTGCCCAAACTTTTTTAAAGCAAAAGCCGCAAATGGGTTTCTGCTTTTTTTTTACCTTAGATGAGGTAAAAAACTTTTAACCATTTAAAAACGGGTGACATTTTATATATTTTTTTTTCGTCATGAGTCGCCGTTCTTTCCGTTCCATTTTCAGCCGCCTGCTGCTACTATGGCTGATGCTGATGCTGATGCTGCTGCGGCTGCGGCGGCTGCTTCTTGTTATTATTATTCAGTTACGCGCTGTTTATACAGGCGAGATATTCATACATTCATGAATATATATAATGCACGTACTCGTACTCATATCTTCCTTTGGCGCTGGCCCAGCGCACGACACACAACACACAGCACACACGACGCTCGCCGAGAATTTGCATAAACACCAACTACAACAACAATAATAAGAACGACAACAGCAACAACAACAACAACAACAACAACAGAAGAGGGGAAGCACACGAAAAGCATCCGCAGATAGCGAAACACGACTTGGTTTACTTTTAAATTTGTATTATATGCATTTATACAACCTAGCACCTCCACAACCCGCCCTTCCACACATGTATTCTTTTTTTTCTCCCCGTCTTGTACATGTTTATAAAATTGTCTAAATTCCCACAAGTTGATTTAAACTTTCTTCTTTCTTCGCTGTGTAAGCGTTACCAAAAGTTGAGCCTCTCCCCCCATTTTTTTTTGGTAGTTGGCTGGTTTCCCTGTGTATTCAGTTTTATTAAGATATACCACAAATGATAGTCGAGTTTGTAACACGCAAATTTTTAAGACCTGTCTCTATTCCTTAAAATTTTAATTATTTAGGCATCCTTTCCCTTTATAAACAAAACATCAAAATTATATTTGATATACATTATTTATTTGAAAATATATTTTTAAAAAAACTCGTATATGGGCAGTTAATTTAACAAATATATTCCATTTTCAAATTAAAAACATTTAAATTCAACTAAATATAATTTTATGTTACTTTACCGCCTAAAACGTTTTATTTTATTTAAATTGTAAGTTTTTGCTCTTGAATTAATGTTTTTTGAATTCAAATGTTGGTTCTATAATTATATACCGACTGTTTCTTTTTATTGAAAAAGTAAAGGGCATCGAAAAATCGTTACTTGCCGCTTTCCACGTCAGCAGTTTTTGGCGGTTCTTTGCTGTGCGAGTCTGTTCTGTTCTGCTTTGGCTGGTGCCACGTCGCGTATACGTTATGCTTTTTACACAATTGTTGTTATTGTTATTGTGGTTGTAGCTGGCGCTGCTATACGAGTCTCGCAGCTCGACTTTTTAGAGCGCTGCCTGGCACGCAGAAATGTGTTTTCCTTTGCTCACGTGTATCATATATATAGTAATACTATTGGTTGGGGGATTGCGATGGCAACAGGAAATGCTAAAAATGCACTCAGGTATTGAAATCTCTCTCTGAGTTTATGTGTGTGTGTGTTGTGCCACTGTTGTGTGGCTTGTTTATTTATGCAACTGTGCCAGAGGATTCGGTTTTGCTTTTTGGGCAAGGCACAACACGATAAGAGCATGTTTTATGTAATGCTCGCGTATCAGCTTCGAATATATGAAATTGAAAGCGAAAATACAATGTGATGAGCAGCAACAATTGAGGAATTGATAGAGACAATTGTGTCAAGAAGCGACGAAGGTGCTGTGAGATGAAATGTGCAAATTGCAGTTATCTATGGGTTGAGGATACACTGAAAATAAAAGGAACAAAAATATTGAAAAATCGAATTCTGTATGTAATGTGCATTTCGGTTTTCTCAAAAACAACTTGAGCTGTCAGATAATAAAATTTAAAAATTATATAAGAAATCATATAGATAAGTAAGTCAGAACTAAGGCAATCATATAGCTTTCATATATAATATCACTCTATAATAAAGGAAATTAATTACATTGTCTATGTGTAAATGGCATTTAATCCAAATAACTTTATTGTTTACAGTATTTCTAAGTTTTTTAAAGTATCTATAATTCATCGACTAACAATTCATTCAGTCATTATAGCTATAATCCTTGGCTCTCTCTCAGCACTCTCATTGCTCCACATTTAATCCATTTACGTCTATTCAATTTACCTACTTAACATCTATTGTTTAGTGCCTCTGCTGTTCGGCCCAACCACACTTGAGTGAACTTTCACTATCTTTGCCACACTCGCCGAATTAACATTCACATTCACACTCACATTCACACTCACACTCACAGTCGCACTCACATTCATCGCCTTAACCAGTCAAGCACTTGGCTCAAGTGTTTGCTCACTTTGCGGGCCACAACCTCTTAACCCTGCCAACACCACCCCACCACCGCACCACCGCACCACCCCCTTCGTCTCTCGTCTCGTCTTCTCACACCTACTCTGCCTATGGCTATCCCTTTTGCATTGCTCGCTCTTTCGCTCGCTGCTTGGCCTATGCTTAGTTACCGTTTTGGCCTGAGCCTGTTTTTCGTGTTTTCTTTCGTTTTTTTTTTGTTGTTGACTAAAGTCTGCTTGGCATATGTTTCCCTCACCCTTTTGCTTGTCTTTTCTCTGCACTTTCCGTTCCCCTTTAGCCCCCGTTCCACGTTCCACTCACTGTCTGGCGCCCTTCACTCACTCACTTTACTTGCGCTCATGCATCATAAGGGTTTAATGGATTTGCTGCGGCCTCACGAGGATCTCCACCGTGAGCCGTGCATCATTTCTCAGCTAGCGCCACGCCCACAACTCACACGCCCACATTCTGTTGTTCTTTTCATACACAATGATTATCATATTACGCACATTTTGGGGCCAAGCTGCGAAAAACTCTCGTGTCTGCGCCTCTGGTGTTTATGACTTTATTTTCGGCCACCTAGCCGAGCGAGCAGTTAATACATTTTTATAGACTTGCCAAACTACTTGTGCCCTTCCCCTAATACACGCACACACAAGCACTTTACAGGTCTGTCATTCTATTAGCTTTTCGCGTGCTTTGTCATTGCCGTTAATAGACTTACTTTTCCTGTGTTACACTTTTATGCCACGTTTTTCAACGTTTTTTGCGCCTTGGCTAAGAGCTGTCTTCTAGTTTGTTGTGGCACCATTAAGGCGTTGCCTCTGTTGTTGCTGTAATTGCTCAGCTGCGTGAGAGAGAGCGGCTCAGGTGCGAGTGGTGGCTATAATAAAGTAAGCAACACTGCGTATACGTAATACATAAATCAAATTGCCACCGCGACTTGTCTAAAGTCTACAAGAGCGACAAGAAAAAGCGGTTTGTATGATATTGGGCGTTGATAAAAAGAAAATAGAGAAGTGGTTAGGCAGTAAAGAAAAGAGGCCCGTAAATATGGAATTATAAGCTAAAGGGCTGAATGTGAAGTCGAATTGTTCTTTGGCAATTTTTTCAAATGTAACACAATTTAATGTTTGATAAAAAAAGATGTACAATGATATGCATTTATCGTATTTTCAGTAATAATTATTATAATTGGATTAGTATAATTTATATGCAGTTTATATTTATGATAAATATACTTCCTTTCTTGAACGCTCGATAGTTTCATTTGACTATTGTGGCTTTGGTTTTGAACATTCAACTGAAATCGTTGTGGATTTGCATTTGCGCAGCAGAGGAGCTTTAATAACAAGTTGTGCAATTTGCCCCAAAAACTACGCCAGAGCCAAAAAATAATTTTCCAAATGTTGATTTTCCACTCCATTTTCTGCGCAATTTGGCTTGTGTCAAAAATTTCAGCTTTTCATTTTGCATTTGCAGCAGAGACTTTGGAGCCCGGGGCACAGCTTTGCCTGGTTTAACAGCAGCCGAGTGCAGCCAGCAGCAATCCCCCGTAACCTCTGCTGCACACTCACCAACCAACACAGCAGACTCATTGCTTGGATTCAGTGCGAGTAGATGGTATAGTTTGTAGCTGTCTTTAGCACACATCAAAAGCATTATTAACAGGACTACAAGCACAGAGACAAGCACACACATGGTACAGGATAACAGAAAAGATGCCTGCGAGCAGGCTCAGTAAACCCAAAACATGTGTCCTTACTGCCTGCCAGAGTGTGCGTGTGTGTGTGTGCATGTGAGTGTGTGTGTGTGTGTTTGTATTTATGAGCCATGGTACACACTCACACATTGCCACAGCCACATCAACTGCTTTTGGCGTGCATTAAGTGGCCTTAGCCTGCCACACAAGGACATGCTTTTTGTGGTCTTTAAAATATTTTGGTTCGCTGTGCTCCCTTCGCCCAACTAGCCACCTAAAATGCTGCTTTACATTTAAGGTGTCTGCATAGGGCATACAATTTATATTAGTCTGGCTGCCTGACACAAAAATTAATATAAGAAAATGCTGAAAAGACTGGAGAGCCAACAACAAAAATTCTTAAATTTAGTTTCGCGTGCTTTCTTTATTTTATTTCTTGTCAGCAGCTAAGCAGCTTATAAATATAAGAACAAAATAAGATAATTGCGAGCATTATCTGAGAAAGCAGCTTAAATATATACGAAATGTACCAAGGAATAAGTTATAAGATGTAATTCATTTTATAAGAAAATAACACGACCTTTAGGCAATATAGAAATCAGTAATAATAATTCTTACTCTTATTTTATTTATATATTAGTAGGCGCTGCGTTTCTGGGCACATTTCGAGCGCCCTGAATATGGACCTATGAAAAACGTACAAAATGTATTCTCAGTTTAAACACGCAGCTCAACAGAGCAACAACTAAAATTCTAAATTTCGAAAAATATTTTAAGCGGCCTATTTTGGATTATAAACATAAAATTAGTTTTAAGCAAAAAGTTATTTTTTTATACTTTTATATAAAACACTCTTAGCGATTTCGTAAGAATATTTTTTATTATTTACTACCAAGTATTATTTTATCTAAATTTAAAATTTATTGGACAGGATCGTTCCGTTCAACAAAACAAGAAACTGGAGTATCAGATCAAACACAAGAAGTCGAATGTCAATCCTTAAAGAAGCAAACCAAAAGCCGAGTACAAGAGCCTTGAGAATCGGACAATAAAGTTGAGCCCAAAAATATGTCGTCATTCAAGAAGCAAACATGAATCAGATTTTCCAATCAGCCACAAGAGTACACTAAAATACACACGAGAAACCTCGACTAGACAAGAATCTCAGAACATACAAAGATAAAGACTTCCAGTCAATTGAACCCGAGCGGCCAGCCAGAAACTAAACACTACAATTCCGGTAGGACGGATCCAAGGAGTAACAGGACCTGCTCCAACACAGACAACGAAACAAAACAATACACAACAATTCCGGTAGGACGGATCCAACACAGAAGTACAAGGACCTGCAACCAGCCGACTTCAAGGATCAAGACTTGGAGCCAAACTATAGGCAGCGTCTACACATTAAATGCGACAAACAAAAACCGCGAAATTCAACACTACATAACCGAAAGAAAGAGCAACGACCACAGGAGTACAAGAGCAAGAAGCTAGCTGACCACTAGAAAAAGTACTGGAGCACAGAAAAATAATATTGAAGAAATATATAATATAAAAATGTTATTATAATATAAATAAACTATAATAATTCAACACTTGAATTTTGTATTTGTTTTTAATTTGTAGTAATATAGGAAAATACATTTCTTAGATATAGAAATTTTGAACAGAAATCGGATAGATGTAGTGTAACATGGATATAATAAAGCTAACCTGATCTGTGTAAGCTATACGAGAATAAGCAATTGAACTAAAAGATGATCAAATGCTTGATTTATATTCCAAAAGGTCCAAGGTGAATCGTTGAGCTGTTAAGCACATTTGAATAACATTGATAGATTAGATGGAGAGCAATTGAACATTTCTTTGAACTGCATAAGTATTGATGAAGTCGTGTATGTGGCACAAAGCCACAAACACACCCAGTCACACACACACACACTCTCATGTGACTGTGTGTGTGTGAGCAAGTAAAGCAACAAAAATTGGGTTAACGAAGTAGCAGCGAAGGGGCAGCCATTGAAAAGCGTGTGGAATTGAAATCAGTCAGCATGCACAGTATGTGGGTTACACACACACACACACACACACACACACACACACACACACATATGCATATGTATATATGCAGCTGAAAAGTATGCAACAATTTGTGCAAATCAAATCGAAATCCTCACAATTAGTGCGATGTCTGAGAAAACGCGGGTGGCATATATTTTGCTTCTTTTTTGTTAGCAACCTGGCAGCCCCTTGGAAAGTTTGCAGATGTTGTTGTTGTTGTGGTTGTTGTTGCTGCTGCTGCTGTTGTGCAGTCACTTGAAGCTGTCGCAGGTGCTCGTTAGTTTTGCTTCGGCACTTTTGGCCTGATCCTCAAGTGTCGCAGTTCCCCGTCACATCCTCGACGCCAGCTTTGTCGGCTGACTTTTCAAAGTTCGCTACGTCGCCAAGTTTTGTGAGTCAAACAAGTTGCTAGGCGTCGTTGGCAAGGGGAGATGGGCTACTGATGCAGTGGGCTTGCATTCAAATTAAATAGCATTTTGATGAATATTGATTGATTGCTTTTGCCTTGAGGCAAATTAAAAGCAATTGCCGCCCTGGCAAATCGAAAAACTTTGCCCAAAACTTTGGCCTTGTAATTGAGATAGTCGAATTGTCGAATAGTTCCACGCAAATAGTGCAAATTTTGTTAATCAACAGTGGTTTTTACTCCTTTAGATAGTATAATTTGCCATGGAAATATTATACAGAAAAATACTATGATAAGTAGTTGTTAATACAAGAATGACACTATTAAATAGTAAAATAAGCATAGCTAACTTAACTTTTTCCCATAAAAATATTATTTATAAAAATGGACTGAAACAATTCGACTCTATCAGCAACATGTTCTACAACTGATTTTTATCATATAATAAAGTTTTTGAAATGATATTTCAGCAACCTTTTACTGTGCTTTTCGAATAGAATTATCTTTAACACTAAACAACTAAGTTTTATTTTCGCATAGAATTTGCAGCAACCTATAAAATAATTCAGTATTAAGTACCAGTCAACTCGCTCGAGGACATTACGCAATGCCAAGGAGTGCCAGGGTGCTGGATTTGGGGCGCTGGGCATGGTTGCAGGGTTGCAGTGCGAGTTGCAACCGGAAATGAGTAAACAAGCGTCAAATAGTAAAAACACAACAGAAGCAGCAGTAGCAGAAGCAAGTGTGCGGCGCTTACAATGGAAGCCAGGACAGAGAGCGTCCTGCTGCAATTCCAGTCCTTACAAAAATATAAATAAATGAAACATTAAACAAAACTGCGAGCACTGCAGCGACAACGACAACAATGGACAAAAGCCTGGTGGAGTGCTCAACTGCTTGCCGTATTGGAGTGTGGCGCGTGCATAAGGACACAGACTCAAGGACTTGTGGACTCGCGGACTCGCGGCTGCGGACGCCAGCGCAAAGATGGCGAAAAATGAGCGAAGACAACAACCGGATATCCGGCAACTTTATAAGCAGGCAGCGGGCGTTTTGCCACAAAGGACAACCAGACAGCAGCAACCAGCAACCAGCAACCAGCGAACAGCGACCAACACCAATACTGATGCCGACACCAGCGACGCCGCCGACGACAACGTAGTTTATTTTAACTTTTGATTTCCGCCCTTTTTTGGTATGCTGAGTATTTCCCCAGTAGTTCCCTTAGCCCCACCCAGTGTAACCTGGTCAGCTGCAACGTCGAGTGCAAAAGTTGCGACCCAGTCTCCTCGAGCTCAGCTGCAAGACGACACGACGTTGGTATTAAAAATGAATTAAACTTGCGATTCTCGAGCTCCTCTAGCTGACGCCAGTTCCTCGTTCCTGTGTCGTCCTCTCCAAGGAGCTGCAACTGCGATATTCAACAAGCCAGTCTCAAGCCAGCACGCAATTCAATTTACACCGCCCCAAAGACAACTTCTCAAATGCCAAAGATGCTTCGCGAGTATTGCATACAGGTATATATATATATACATATATATTTATATGTACATCCTTATAGAAAACTATTAGCTATGAAGACAGACTTTTACTTATTTTGAATGTTTTTTGAGGGCCTTATGAATAAATAAATAAATAAAATATGTAAACAAATACAAAAATTCGAAAACCATATTTTTGTCATCCAAGTAGGCTCTATTGATTTGAAATTTGTCTGGATTGTACCTCGAATTTAGAGTTTCGTTTTAAGTTCAGTATACACTACTGCGCTGCTGAAACAACATCACACAAAAACAAAACAAAAAACCATAAGCCCAAAAACCCAAAAGCAAAGCCAAAACAGAAAAGAAAACCAAAACCAAAACAACGAAAAAAAAAAAATAATTTTAAGTAAACTTTTATAAAAAATTTGAAAAAAAATAAAAATATAAATTGAAGCATAAAGTCGGAAAAGAAAAACGTATTATCTAAGGTGGCTGGATACCTGATTGACTTTACACAACTCGGACTAGTAAGTTAAATTGCAATTTGCTATGTAAATTATTCAATTATATATTTTTACAGAGACTATAAAAGGAATAACAGGCTGGCAGCCTGTTATGACTCTGATTCCTGTGTTCCTTGCCTATTCTCCTCAGGATTGAATGGATTTCACTGGGAATACCTGCGTCCAAGATTGAGGCTATGGCATATATGGACTGGATGCGATTTAAATGGAATGAACTAATTGAATCCAAATTCTCTGTTAATACCTTTAGAAATGTTTACGAGGACTTCAAATATTGCGGTTATAGTTATTTTTGTTGGCAATAAAATAACTAATATATAAATTTGTTGCAGAAATGGTATTCTTCAAAAGGGTTTTGATTTAGAAAGATTTCATATAGGTTCTATAGCACTGTTGAAAAACATTGTGATTCGGAGATCCACGCAACGCTATATATCCAGGCGACACTAGATATTCAGTGCTCATAATGAATATGCAGGGGAGTTGCATGAAGAATTTATTGAATACTTACGCACATAAGATGCATATAATGAAGCATACCGGATTCTAAATTATTTGATATAAAATTTTTACTTTCATTGATTTATTTTGTTGACATTTTATATACTTGTGTAACGAATTATTTATTAATTAATTCTAGTGAATCAGAACGCATCTGTAGACTCACGTTTATCGATACATTAATACAGAAAAATAATTATCGATACATACTTTTTAATATACCTTAGACAAGACAACTTACCAAAGACAACTTCTCAAATGCCAAAGTTGCTTCGCGAGTATTGCATACAGGTATATATATACATATATATTTATACATATGTACATCCTTATAGAAAACTATGAGCTATGAAGGCAGACTTATATTTAGTTTGAATGTGTGTGTGCTGGTTACACTCTTTTCGAAGAAAATAGTATATTAAGTTTGTCCTGAAGTTTGTAACGCATAGAAGGAAGCGTCTGAGACCCCCAAAAGTTACTGCCAATATGCTTATAAAAACAAAACAAATTGATCTAGCCTTGTCCGTCTGTCTGTCTGTCTGTCTGTCTGTCTGTCTGTCTGTATGTATGCAAACTAGTCCCTCAGTTTTTGAGCTATCGCGATACAACTTTGCACAGACACTTATTATTGAAGGGGACAGCACATTGGTCGGAGCCGGCCGGATCGGACCACTATATCTTATAGCTGCCATACACCTCAAAGTCGGTTTTGGCCATAAATCCGATGTTTTCAAAGCAATTGCCTTAAATTTCCTTGTACACTTGAACATCCTTATAACTCATCAATGGGTAAAATCGCAAATCGATTGAGTCATAAACAGCGAAGATATGCGTCATTAAATATTTTGAAAAAACAGGTGCATATGAGCAAACAAAGTCAAGCGCAAGAAAGCTTTTGATAGTCTGCTCTTCAAGGTATTTTGTCATCGATCATCAAAACGGTTTATGGCGTAAGGCGTAAAGAGCCGCTCTAACGAACGCAAGTTTCGCAAGGTCTCGCAAGTTCGAGTCTAGGCGGCGACTGATTATTAATTTAATACTTTTTTCTTTTTCTTCCTTTCAAATATATAACTGTAATCAAATTAATTTGCTTCCAATGGCTTAGAACAAAAACAATGCCACGCGAAAAAACAAATGCTGACAAACGCGAGTTGCTGCAGGTTGCAGGAAAACCAAACAAGGAAATTTGTAACAGTCGGCTCTTCAAGCAATTTTGTCAGCGATCATCAAAACGGATTGTGGCGTAAGGGGTAGAGTTGCGAACTGGTGAGCGAGAGGTCCCGGGTTTCAAGACCAGCGGCGACTGGTCATTTATTTTCATTTTTTCTTATTCTTCTTTTCAAATATATAATAACTGTTATCCAATTCATTTGCTTTCAATGGCTGAGAACAAAAACAATGCAACGCAAAAAAACAAAAGCTCAGTATAAATCGAGTTTGTCAGCGATTTTTAAAACTGCTTGGTGTAAGCAGTAAAAAGCAAAACAAGAAAGCTTTTGACAGTCTGCTCTTCAAGGGATTTTGTCAGCTATCATCAAAACGGCTTGTGGCGTAAGGGGTAAAGTTGCGAACTGGTGAGCGAGTGGTCCCGGGTTCAAGACCAGCGGCGACTGGTAATTTTTTTCATTATACTCTTTTCGAAGAAAATAGTATATTAAGTTTGTCCTGAAGTTTGTAACGCATAGAAGGAAGCGTCTGAGACCCCCAAAAGTTACTGCCAATATGCTTATAAAAACAAAACAAATTGATCTAGCCATGTCCGTCTGTCTGTCTGTCTGTCTGTCTGTCTGTCTGTCTGTCTGTCTGTCTGTCTGTCTGTCTGTCTGTATGTATGCAAACTAGTCCCTCAGTTTTTGAGCTATCGCGATGCAACTTTGCACAGACACTTATTATTCAAGGGGACAGCACATTGGTCGGAGCCGGCCGGATCGGACCACTATATCTTATAGCTGCCATACACCTCAAAGTCGGTTTTGGCCATAAATCCGATGTTTTCAAAGCAATTGCCTTAAATTTCCTTGTACACTTGAACATCCTTCTAACTCATCAAAGGGTAAAATTGAGTCATAAACAGCGAAGATATGCGTCATTAAATATTTTGAAAAAACAGGTGCATATGAGCAAACAAAGTCAAGCGCAAGAAAGCTTTTGATAGTCTGCTCTTCAAGGTATTTTGTCACCGATCATCAAAACGGTTTGTGGCGTAAGGCGTAAAGAGCTGCGCTAACGAACGCAGGTTTCGCAAGTTCAAGTTCGAGCCTCGGCGGCGACTGATTGTTAATTTAATACTTTTTTCTTTTTCTTCCTTTCAAATATATAACTGTAATGAAATTAATTTGCTTCCAATGGCTTAGAACAAAAACAATGCCACGCGAAAGAAACAAATGCTGTCAAACGCAAGTTGCAGGTTGCAGGAAAACAAAGCAAGGAAATTTGTAACAGTCGGCTCTTCAAGCAATTTTGTCAGCGATCATCAAAACGGCTTGTGGCGTAAGGGGTAGGGTTGCGAACTGGTGAGCGAAAGGTCCTGGGTTCAAGACCAGCGGCGACTGGTCATTTATTTTCATTTTTTCTTATTCTTCTTTTCAAATATATAATAAGTGTAATCAAATTCATTTGCTTTCAAATGGCTTAGAACAAAAACAATGCCACGCGAAAAAACAAAAGCTCAGTATAAATAGAGTTTGTCAGCGATTTTTAAAACTGCTTGGTGTAAGCAGTAAAAAGCAAAACAAGAAAGCTTTTGACAGTCTGCTCTTCAAGGGATTTTGTCAGCGATCATCAAAACGGCTTGTGGCGTAAGGGGTAGAGTTGCGAACTGGTGAGCGAGAGGTCCTGGGTTCAAGACCAGCGGCGACTGGTCATTTATTTTCATTTTTTCTTATTCTTCTTTTCAAATATATAAGTCAAATTCATTTATTTTCAATTTCCTAAATTGTTTCTAATTTTTTTTTTCATACATAAAGTAGCTTTAATAGAATAATTCAAAAGAAAAATTTAAATTCATTGGCAAAACCAATGCCACGCGAAAAAAAATATGGATCTCAAATTCTGAATATAAGCTCTCGTATGTTCTGATTAAGTTTTATGACAATTCAATTTCCGACAGCAGCCTTGAAAGGTGTAAGAGCAACAGGCACAAAATTTGGTATGTATATTGTAGTATACATATGTAATGTAGTTTTGACTTTTTGGAAAAACTGAAACTTGTATATTGTTCAATTCGGTAGCACTTATGAATGCTAAGGGACGCGTCCACGAGCTGCGGATAGTGAAACGTCCCTGTTTACATGAATACCTTTATATATTTTATTTTATATGTAGGGGTATATGTATGCGACATTAATATCTGCGAATTAAATAAGCAGTCACGGAAAAATAGTGAAAATTGCTTAAAGGTTCGAAAAGAGTATTTAATCTTCGGCACGCCGAAGATAATCCTTCTCCACTTGTTTTTTCTTATTCTTCTTTTCAAATACATAATAGCTGTAGTCAAATTCATTTATTTTCAATTTCCTAAATTGAAAGGTATAAGAGCAACAGGCACAAAATTTGGTATGTATATTGTAGTATACATATGTAATGTAGTTTTGACTTCTTGGAAAAACTGAAACTTGTTTATTGTTCAATTCGGTAGCACTTATGAATGCTAAGGGACGCGTCCACGAGCTGCGGATAGTGAAACGTCCCTGTTTACATGAATACCTTTATTTATTTAATTTGTATGTAGGGGTATATGTATGCGACATTAATATCTGCGAATTAAATAAGCAGTCACGGAAAAATAGTAAAAATTGCATTAAGGTTCGAAAAGAGTATTTAATCTTCGGCACGCCGAAGATAATCCTTCTCCACTTGTTTTTTTTTACAATGCTGAGGGGCTTATTAATAAATAAATAAATACAAAAATTCGAAAAACATATTTTTGTCATCCAAGTAGGCTCTTTTGATTTGAAATTTGTCTGGATTGTACCTCGAATTTAGAGTTTCGTTTTAAGTTCAGTACACAATTCTCGGCCATCGAATTAACATCACACAAAGTCCAATACATAATCCAGAATACACAAAAAAAAAAAAAACAATTAGTTTTAAGGAAAAAGTGATTTTTTTTAACTCAAAACATTCGGAAAAATCGAATATCACAAAAACGTTATAAGTGTCATGAATCGTAAGTTATATTGTAATTATTAAACTTGATTATTTTATTATAAGTTTTTTGCAGTAAAACAACACCTGTAAACTGTCCAGGATTCCCGTGTTCCTTGCCCATCTTCGTCAGGATTGAATGGATTTTGGATCTATCTTCGACCAAGATTGAGGCTATGCCATATATGGACTGAATGCGAGTTGAATGGAATACACAACAACATCAAGAATTATGTTGGCATCAAGGACATCAATAGCATCACAACAACATCCCCAACAATGTCGGAATTAAGGGCACAAATAGTAACACAACAACACCATCGAAATTCTCTGTTAAAACCTTTAGGAATCAATGGTAGTACTTCAAATGTTCTGGTTATAGTTTTTTTTTTTTGGCAATAAAATAACTACTTATATAAATTTGTTGCGGAAGTGCTATTCTTCAAAAGGGTTTCGTGTTAGAAAGCTTTCATATAGCTTCTATAGCACTGCATAAAAACATTGTGATTCGGAGATCCACGCGACGCTATATAAATACAGGTTATAATCTTCATTAATAGTTCGTGAATGGACATTTTCTAGGATTCGATATTATTTGATTTAAATTTTGTACTTTAATGATTTTGTGGACATCTTAGATACTTGTGTAACGATTGATTTATTAATTCAATTAAACCAGTACGCATCTGGAGACTCACGTTCATCGATAAATAATTATCGATGCAAACTTTTTGATATACCCTAATCGATAGCCTGTAATTGATGATCATCTCTTGCTATCAATCTCCTTTTCTTTTCATTCAGTTTCCTACCAAAAGTGGAGGCTTTCCTATCGTCCTTAACCTATCGATAGACATGAGCACCAAGTTCTCAATCAGACTCCGCTTTGCCAGTGAGTATATGCCAAGTTATCAAGTGAGTACAAATGCACATCAACAATATGCAATCGAGAGACGCGTTTGCAAATATCTTCTCAATAGCATGACGACTGGAAAGTTAGTCTCAAGTGCTTTGAGCATGCTAGGACAAGGTCTTAACTACATCAGTTGCCTCAAATGCCATCTGGAGGCCTTGCAAGAAAGTTATAAGTGAGAATAACTTATTAAATGTGATCATGTTTGAGTTAATAAATTTGGAAAATAAAGGTCGCTATATAGTATGAAAAGCATTTAGGTTTATCTATAGAATGTGAATGGTATTATTTCCAATGATATATGAATTGTGTGATCTACAGAAATTTAAAGTTTGGTGGACGAATCTATTTTTCTGATTATCTACTAAATGCTCTTAATGAACAATGGACACTCAGAGATCATTTAAAATATAGCGAAATTGAATTAAATTTGTCATTTGGTTAAAATTACTTTATTGTAGTAAAGTTTAATCTGGTTAATCCAATCTAGTTAAAAATAAAGACATGATTAGTCTCCTAAATTTCAAGAAATTCCCTTTCTGGCACTTAAACGTCCATAACTTTGTCACAACTTATCAGATTTCAAACACGAAGCCTTTGGCTGGACCTAATATTAAGAAACTAATATGCGGTATCTTTAAGGACTAAGAGAGCCCGACACTATCATAATTAAGAATTAAACAATAGATTTGTTCAATGCATTGTACAAAATATATTAATTTCCATGCTTCATTCAAAAACAAGTAAGAGTGCTCTAGTCGGGAGTGCCCGACTACGAGATAGCCTGAACCCAGTCCTTACAATCATTCGTACTACTCTAAACACACACATGCTGCAGTACAAGCAGTACAAGCAGTGCAAGCGGTTTAATCAGTTAGCTTGCTCTTTCGCTGAGCCCCAAACAATGGAAAGTTAAATCTTAAATAACTTCTGTGTTTATTGTCCGATCTTATTGAAATTTTTGGGACAAACAATTGTCAATAATATGTGTGACCAAACCAAATTGCAAGATCGTACATTCAAAAATGGGTTTTTTTTAACTTTTGCGGGGTTTGGGGGGTGGTATCCAACAAGTGAAATATTTGTTATATTATATACTTATATTCCAAATATGAAGTCTCTAGCTCTTGTAGTCTCTGATATCCGTGTGTTCATACAGACAGACGGACAGACAGACGGACAGACGGACAGACAGACGGACATGCCTAGATCGACTCGGCTGATGATACTGATCAATAATATATATACTTTATATGGTCGGAGATGCTTCCTTATGCCTGTTACATACTTTTGCACAACTTCATTATACCCTTTTGACCCATTTTTAATGGGTTCAGAGCATAAAGACAAAATCTATCGAAGGAATCATGAAGCAGGTGGTACACACTTTTAGGTATAAATAATTCCGATTCCATGTTTTTGTTATCCAAGTAGGCTTTATTGATTTGAAATTTGTCTGGATTGTACCTCGAATTTAGAGATTCGTTTTAAGTTCAGTATACACTACAGCGCTGCTGAGACAACATCACACAAAAACAAAACAAAAAACCATAAGCCCCAAAACCCAAAAGCAAAGCCAAAACAGAAAAGAAATCCGAAACCAAAACAACGAAAAAAAATAAATAGTTTTAAGAAAACTTTTATATAAAATTTGAAAAAAAATAAAAATATAAATTTAAGCATAAAGTCGGAAAAGAAAAACGTATTATCTAAGGTGGCATGGATACCTGATTGACTTTACACAACTCGGACTAGTAAGTTAAATTGTAATTTGCTATGTAAATTATTCAATTATATATTTTTACAGAGACTATAAAAGGAGTAATAGGCTGGCAGCCTGTTATGACTCTGATTCCTGTGTTCCTTGCCTATTCTCCTCAGGATTGAATGGATTTCACTGGGAATACCTGCGTCCAAGATTGAGGCTATGGCATATATGGACTGGATGCGATTTAAATGGAATGAACTAATTGAATCCAAATTCTCTGTTAATACCTTTAGAAATGTTTACGAGGACTTCAAATATTGCGGTTATAGTTATTTTTGTTGGCAATAAAATAACTAATATATAAATTTGTTGCGGAAATGTGTTTCTTCAAATGGTTTTCGTTTCAGACATATGCAGGGGAGTTGCATGAAGAATTTATTGGACACTTACGCATATAAGATGCATACAATGAAGCATACCGGATTCGAAATTATTTGATATACAATTTTTTGTTTTATTTATTTATATTGTTGACATTTTATATACTTGTGTGACGAATTATTTATTAATTAATTCTAGTGAATCAGAACGCATCTGTAGACTCACGTTTATCGATACATTAATACAGAAAAATAATTATCGATACATACTTTTTAATATAAACCCAAAAGCAAAGCCAAAACAGAAAAGAAAACCAAAACCAAAACAACGAAAAAAAAAAAAATAATTTTAAGTAAACTTTTATAAAAAATTTGAAAAAAAATAAAAATATAAATTGAAGCATAATGTCGGAAAAGAAAAACGTATTATCTAAGGTGGCATGGATACCTGATTGACTTTACACAACTCGGACTAGTAAGTTAAATTGTAATTTGCTATGTAAATTATTCAATTATATATGTTTACAGAGACTATAAAAGGAATAATAGGCTGGCAACCTGTTATGACTCTGATTCCTGTGTTCCTTGCCTATTCTCCTCAGGATTGAATGGATTTCACTGGGAATACCTGCGTCCAAGATTGAGGCTATGGCATATATGGACTGGATGCGATTTAAATGGAATGAACTAACTGAATCCAAATTCTCTGTTAATACCTTTAGAAATGTTTACGAGGACTTCAAATATTGCGGTTATAGTTATTTTTGCTGGCAATAAAATAACTAATATATAAATTTGTTGCGGAAATGTTTCTTCAAATGGTTTTCGTTTCAGACATATGCAGGGGAGTTGCATGAAGAATTTATTGAATACTTACGCACATAAGATGCATATAATGAAGCATACCGGATTCAAAATTATTTGATATAAAATTTTTACTTTCATTTATTTATTTTGTTGACATTTTATATACTTGTGTAACGAATTATTTATTAATTAATTCTAGTGAATCAGAACGCATCTGTAGACTCACGTTTATCGATACATTAATACAGAAAAATAATTATCGATACATACTTTTTAATATACCTTAGACAAGACAACTTACCAAAGACAACTTCTCAAATGCCAAAGTTGCTTCGCGAGTATTGCATACAGGTATATATATACATATATATTTATATGTACATCCTTATAGAAAACTATTAGCTATGAAGGCAGACTTATACTTAGTTTGAATGTGTGTGTGCTGGTTTTTTTTTACAATGCTGAGGGGCTTATTAATAAATAACTAAATACAAAAATTCGAAAAACATATTTTTGTCATCCAAGTAGGCTCTTTTGATTTGAAATTTGTCTGGATTGTACCTCGAATTTAGAGTTTCGTTTTAAGTTCAGTACACAATACTCGGCCATCGAATTAACATCACACAAAGTCCAATACATAATCCAGAATACACAAACAAAAAAAAAAAAAATTAGTTTTAAGGAAAAAGTGATTTTTTTTAACTCAAAACATTCGGAAAAATCGAATATCACAAAAACGTTATAAGTGTCATGAATCGTAAGTTATATTGTAATTATTAAACTTGATTATTTTATCATAAATTTTTTGCAGTAAAACAACACCTGTAAACTGTCCAGGATTCCCGTGTTCCTTGCCCATCTTCGTCAGGATTGAATGGATTTTGGATTTATCTTCGACCAAGATTGAGGCTATGCCATATATGGACTGAATGCGAGTTGAATGGAATACACAACAACATCAAGAATTATGTTGGCATCAAGGACATCAATAGCAACACAACAACATCCCCAACAATGTCGGAATTAAGGGCACAAATAGTAACACAACAACACCATCGAAATTCTCTGTTAAAACCTTTAGGAATCAATGGTAGTACTTCAAATGTTCTGGTTATAGTTATTTTTTTTTGGCAATAAAATAACTACTTATATAAATTTGTTGCGGAAGTGCTATTCTTCAAAAGGGTTTCGTGTTAGAAAGCTTTCATATAGCTTCTATAGCACTGCATAAAAACATTGTGATTCGGAGATCCACGCGACGCTATATAAATACAGGTTATAATCTTCATTAATAGTTCGTGAATGGACATTTTCTAGGATTCGATATTATTTGATTTAAATTTTGTACTTTAATGATTTTGTGGACATCTTAGATACTTGTGTAACGATTGATTTATTAATTCAATTAAACCAGTACGCATCTGGAGACTCACGTTCATCGATAAATAATTATCGATGCAAACTTTTTGATATACCCTAATCGATAGCCTGTAATTGATGATCATCTCTTGCTATCATTCTCCTTTTCTTTTCATTCAGTTTCCTACCAAAAGTGGAGGCTTTCCTATCGTCCTTAACCTATCGATAGACATGAGCACCAAGTTCTCAATTAGACTCCGCTTTGCCAGTGAGTATATGCCAAGTTATCAAGTGAGTACAAATGCACATCAACAATATGCAATCGAGAGACGCGTTTGCAAATATCTTCTCAATAGCATGACGACTGGAAAGTTAGTCTCAAGTGCTTTGAGCATGCTAGGACACGGTCTTAACTACATCAGTTGCCTCAAATGCCATCTGGAGGCCTTGCAAGAAAGTTATAAGTGAGAATAACTTATTAAATGTGATCATGTTTGAGTTAATAAATTTGGAAAATAAAGGTCGCTATATAGTATGAAATGCATTTAGGTTTATCTATAGAATGTGAATGGTATTATTTCCAATGATATATGAATTGTGTGATCTACAGAAATTTAAAGTTTGGTGGACGAATCTATTTTTCTGATTATCTGCTAAATGCTCTTAATGAACAATGGACACTCAGAGATTATTTAAAATATAGCGAAATTGAATTAAATTTGTCATTTGGTTAAAATTGCTTTATTGTAGTAAAGTTTAATCTGGTTAATCCAATCTAGTTAAAAATAAAGACATGATTAGTCTCCTAAATTTCAAGAAATTCCCTTTCTGGCACTTAAACGTCCATAACTTTGTCACAACTTATCAGATTTCAAACACGAAACCTTTGGCTGGACCTAATATTAAGAAACTAGCGCTGAGCCCCAAACAATGGAAAGTTAAATCTTAAATAGCTTCTGTGCTTATTGTCCGATCTTATTGAAATTTTTGGGACAAACAATTGTCAATAATATGTGTGACCAAACCAAATTGCAAGATCGTAAATTCAACAAGTAAGAGTGATCTAGTCGGGAGTGCCCGACTACGAGATACCCTGAACCCAGTCCTTACAATCATTCGTACTACTCTAAACACACACATGCTGCAGTACAAGCGGTACAAGCAGTGCAAGCGGCTTAGGCAGTTAGCTTGCTATTTCGCTGAGCCCCACACAATGGAAAGTTAAAGACGAGTTATCGATCAAATGAAATAAACTTGATCTGTCCCGGGATTAGGAGAACTTATGTTCCAAATATGAAGTCTCTAGCTCTTGTAGTCTGTGATATCCGTGTGTTCATACAGACAGACGGACAGACAGACGGACAGACAGACGGACATGCTTAGATCGACTCTGCTGTTGATACTGATCAATAATATATATACTTTATATGGTCGGAGATGCTTCCTTATGCCTGTTACATACTTTTGCACAACTTCATTATACCCTTTTTACCCATTTTTAATGGGTTCAGAGCATAAAGACAAAATCTATCGAAGGAATCATGATGCAGGTGGTACACACTTTTAGGTATAAATAATTCCGATTCCATGTTTTTGTTATCCAAGTAGGCTTTATTGATTTGAAATTTGTCTGGATTGTACCTCGAATTTAGAGATTCGTTTTAAGTTCAGTATACACTACAGCGCTGCTGAGACAACATCACACAAAAACAAAACAAAAAACCATAAGCCCCAAAACCCAAAAGCAAAGCCAAAACAGAAAAGAAATCCGAAACCAAAACAACGAAAAAAAATAAATAGTTTTAAGAAAACTTTTATATAAAATTTGAAAAAAAATAAAAATATAAATTTAAGCATAAAGTCGGAAAAGAAAAACGTATTATCTAAGGTGGCATGGATACCTGATTGACTTTACACAACTCGGACTAGTAAGTTAAATTGTAATTTGCTATGTAAATTATTCAATTATATATTTTTACAGAGACTATAAAAGGAGTAATAGGCTGGCAGCCTGTTATGACTCTGATTCCTGTGTTCCTTGCCTATTCTCCTCAGGATTGAATGGATTTCACTGGGAATACCTGCGTCCAAGATTGAGGCTATGGCATATATGGACTGGATGCGATTTAAATGGAATGAACTAATTGAATCCAAATTCTCTGTTAATACCTTTAGAAATGTTTACGAGGACTTCAAATATTGCGGTTATAGTTATTTTTGTTGGCAATAAAATAACTAATATATAAATTTGTTGCGGAAATGTGTTTCTTCAAATGGTTTTCGTTTCAGACATATGCAGGGGAGTTGCATGAAGAATTTATTGGACACTTACGCATATAAGATGCATACAATGAAGCATACCGGATTCGAAATTATTTGATATACAATTTTTTGTTTTATTTATTTATATTGTTGACATTTTATATACTTGTGTGACGAATTATTTATTAATTAATTCTAGTGAATCAGAACGCATCTGTAGACTCACGTTTATCGATACATTAATACAGAAAAATAATTATCGATACATACTTTTTAATATAAACCCAAAAGCAAAGCCAAAACAGAAAAGAAAACCAAAACCAAAACAACGAAAAAAAAAAAAATAATTTTAAGTAAACTTTTATAAAAAATTTGAAAAAAAATAAAAATATAAATTGAAGCATAATGTCGGAAAAGAAAAACGTATTATCTAAGGTGGCATGGATACCTGATTGACTTTACACAACTCGGACTAGTAAGTTAAATTGTAATTTGCTATGTAAATTATTCAATTATATGTGTTTACAGAGACTATAAAAGGAGTAATAGGCTGGCAGCCTGTTATGACTCTGATTCCTGTGTTCCTTGCCTATTCTCCTCAGGATTGAATGGATTTCACTGGGAATACCTGCGTCCAAGATTGAGGCTATGGCATATATGGACTGGATGCGATTTAAATGGAATGAACTAACTGAATCCAAATTCTCTGTTAATACCTTTAGAAATGTTTACGAGGACTTCAAATATTGCGGTTATAGTTATTTTTGCTGGCAATAAAATAACTAATATATAAATTTGTTGCGGAAATGTTTCTTCAAATGGTTTTCGTTTCAGACATATGCAGGGGAGTTGCATGAAGAATTTATTGAATACTTACGCACATAAGATGCATATAATGAAGCATACCGGATTCAAAATTATTTGATATAAAATTTTTACTTTCATTTATTTATTTTGTTGACATTTTATATACTTGTGTAACGAATTATTTATTAATTAATTCTAGTGAATCAGAACGCATCTGTAGACTCACGTTTATCGATACATTAATACAGAAAAATAATTATCGATACATACTTTTTAATATACCTTAGACAAGACAACTTACCAAAGACAACTTCTCAAATGCCAAAGTTGCTTCGCGAGTATTGCATACAGGTATATATATACATATATATTTATATGTACATCCTTATAGAAAACTATTAGCTATGAAGGCAGACTTATACTTAGTTTGAATGTGTGTGTGCTGGTTTTTTTTTACAATGCTGAGGGGCTTATTAATAAATAACTAAATACAAAAATTCGAAAAACATATTTTTGTCATCCAAGTAGGCTCTTTTGATTTGAAATTTGTCTGGATTGTACCTCGAATTTAGAATTTCGTTTTAAGTTCAGTACACAATACTCGGCCATCGAATTAACATCACACAAAGTCCAATACATAATCCAGAATACACAAACAAAAAAAAAAAAAAAATTAGTTTTAAGGAAAAAGTGATTTTTTTTAACTCAAAACATTCGGAAAAATCGAATATCACAAAAACGTTATAAGTGTCATGAATCGTAAGTTATATTGTAATTATTAAACTTGATTATTTTATCATAAATTTTTTGCAGTAAAACAACACCTGTAAACTGTCCAGGATTCCCGTGTTCCTTGCCCATCTTCGTCAGGATTGAATGGATTTTGGATTTATCTTCGACCAAGATTGAGGCTATGCCATATATGGACTGAATGCGAGTTGAATGGAATACACAACAACATCAAGAATTATGTTGGCATCAAGGACATCAATAGCAACACAACAACATCCCCAACAATGTCGGAATTAAGGGCACAAATAGTAACACAACAACACCATCGAAATTCTCTGTTAAAACCTTTAGGAATCAATGGTAGTACTTCAAATGTTCTGGTTATAGTTATTTTTTTTTGGCAATAAAATAACTACTTATATAAATTTGTTGCGGAAGTGCTATTCTTCAAAAGGGTTTCGTGTTAGAAAGCTTTCATATAGCTTCTATAGCACTGCATAAAAACATTGTGATTCGGAGATCCACGCGACGCTATATAAATACAGGTTATAATCTTCATTAATAGTTCGTGAATGGACATTTTCTAGGATTCGATATTATTTGATTTAAATTTTGTACTTTAATGATTTTTTGGACATCTTAGATACTTGTGTAACGATTGATTTATTAATTCAATTAAACCAGTACGCATCTGGAGACTCACGTTCATCGATAAATAATTATCGATGCAAACTTTTTGATATACCCTAATCGATAGCCTGTAATTGATGATCATCTCTTGCTATCATTCTCCTTTTCTTTTCATTCAGTTTCCTACCAAAAGTGGAGGCTTTCCTATCGTCCTTAACCTATCGATAGACATGAGCACCAAGTTCTCAATTAGACTCCGCTTTGCCAGTGAGTATATGCCAAGTTATCAAGTGAGTACAAATGCACATCAACAATATGCAATCGAGAGACGCGTTTGCAAATATCTTCTCAATAGCATGACGACTGGAAAGTTAGTCTCAAGTGCTTTGAGCATGCTAGGACACGGTCTTAAC
Organism: Drosophila flavopinicola; assembly: GCA_035042425.1. Classification (NCBI taxonomy): domain Eukaryota; kingdom Metazoa; phylum Arthropoda; class Insecta; order Diptera; family Drosophilidae; genus Drosophila; species Drosophila flavopinicola. The sequence goes on along the minus strand of JAWNLL010000074.1, from coordinate 112,409 downwards.
TACATCAGTTGCCTCAAATGCCATCTGGAGGCCTTGCAAGAAAGTTATAAGTGAGAATAACTTATTAAATGTGATCATGTTTGAGTTAATAAATTTGGAAAATAAAGGTCGCTATATAGTATGAAATGCATTTAGGTTTATCTATAGAATGTGAATGGTATTATTTCCAATGATATATGAATTGTGTGATCTACAGAAATTTAAAGTTTGGTGGACGAATCTATTTTTCTGATTATCTGCTAAATGCTCTTAATGAACAATGGACACTCAGAGATCATTTAAAATATAGCGAAATTGAATTAAATTTGTCATTTGGTTAAAATTGCTTTATTGTAGTAAAGTTTAATCTGGTTAATCCAATCTAGTTAAAAATAAAGACATGATTAGTCTCCTAAATTTCAAGAAATTCCCTTTCTGGCACTTAAACGTCCATAACTTTGTCACAACTTATCAGATTTCAAACACGAAGCCTTTGGCTGGACCTAATATTAAGAAACTAGCGCTGAGCCCCAAACAATGGAAAGTTAAATCTTATTGAAATTTTTGGGACAAACAATTGTCAATAATATGTGTGACCAAACCAAATTGCAAGATCGTAAATTCAACAAGTAAGAGTGATCTAGTCGGGAGTGCCCGACTACGAGATACCCTGAACCCAGTCCTTACAATCATTCGTACTACTCTAAACACACACATGCTGCAGTACAAGCAGTACAAGCAGTGCAAGCGGCTTAGGCAGTTAGCTTGCTATTTCGCTGAGCCCCACACAATGGAAAGTTAAAGACGAGTTATCGATCAAATGAAATAAACTTGATCTGTCCCGGGATTAGGAGAACTTATGTTCCAAATATGAAGTCTCTAGCTCTTGTAGTCTGTGATATCCGTGTGTTCATACAGACAGACGGACAGACAGACGGACAGACAGACGGACAGACAGACGGACATGCCTAGATCGACTCTGCTGTTGATACTGATCAATAATATATATACTTTATATGGTCGGAGATGCTTCCTTATGCCTGTTACATACTTTTGCACAACTTCATTATACCCTTTTACCCATTTTTAATGGGTTCAGAGCATAAAGACAAAATCTATCGAAGGAATCATGAAGCAGGTGGTACACACTTTTAGGTATAAATAATTCCGATTCCATGTTTTTGTTATCCAAGTAGGCTTTATTGATTTGAAATTTGTCTGGATTGTACCTCGAATTTAGAGATTCGTTTTAAGTTCAGTATACACTACAGCGCTGCTGAGACAACATCACACAAAAACAAAACAAAAAACCATAAGCCCCAAAACCCAAAAGCAAAGCCAAAACAGAAAAGAAATCCGAAACCAAAACAACGAAAAAAATAAATAGTTTTAAGAAAACTTTTATATAAAATTTGAAAAAAAATAAAAATATAAATTTAAGCATAAAGTCGGAAAAGAAAAACGTATTATCTAAGGTGGCATGGATACCTGATTGACTTTACACAACTCGGACTAGTAAGTTAAATTGTAATTTGCTATGTAAATTATTCAATTATATATTTTTACAGAGACTATAAAAGGAGTAATAGGCTGGCAGCCTGTTATGACTCTGATTCCTGTGTTCCTTGCCTATTCTCCTCAGGATTGAATGGATTTCACTGGGAATACCTGCGTCCAAGATTGAGGCTATGGCATATATGGACTGGATGCGATTTAAATGGAATGAACTAACTGAATCCAAATTCTCTGTTAATACCTTTAGAAATGTTTACGAGGACTTCAAATATTGCGGTTATAGTTATTTTTGTTGGCAATAAAATAACTAATACATAAATTTGTTGCGGAAATGTGTTTCTTCAAATGGTTTTCGTTTCAGACATATGCAGGGGAGTTGCATGAAGAATTTATTGGACACTTACGCATATAAGATGCATACAATGAAGCATACCGGATTCGAAATTATTTGATATACAATTTTTTGTTTTATTTATTTATATTGTTGACATTTTATATACTTGTGTGACGAATTATTTATTAATTAATTCTAGTGAATCAGAACGCATCTGTAGACTCACGTTTATCGATACATTAATACAGAAAAATAATTATCGATACATACTTTTTAATATACCTTAGACAAGACAACTTACCAAAGACAACTTCTCAAATGCCAAAGTTGCTTCGCGAGTATTGCATACAGGTATATATATACATATATATTTATATGTACATCCTTATAGAAAACTATTAGCTATGAAGGCAGACTTATACTTAGTTTGAATGTGTGTGTGCTGGTTTTTTTTTACAATGCTGAGGGGCTTATTAATAAATAACTAAATACAAAAATTCGAAAAACATATTTTTGTCATCCAAGTAGGCTCTTTTGATTTGAAATTTGTCTGGATTGTACCTCGAATTTAGAGTTTCGTTTTAAGTTCAGTACACAATACTCGGCCATCGAATTAACATCACACAAAGTCCAATACATAATCCAGAATACACAAACAAAAAAAAAAAAAAAATTAGTTTTAAGGAAAAAGTGTTTTTTTTTAACATAAAACATTCGGAAAAATCGAATATCACAAAAACGTTATAAGTGTCATGAATCGTAAGTTATATTGTAATTATTAAACTTGATTATTTTATCATAAATTTTTTGCAGTAAAACAACACCTGTAAACTGTCCAGGATTCCCGTGTTCCTTGCCCATCTTCGTCAGGATTGAATGGATTTTGGATTTATCTTCGACCAAGATTGAGGCTATGCCATATATGGACTGAATGCGAGTTGAATGGAATACACAACAACATCAAGAATTATGTTGGCATCAAGGACATCAATAGCAACACAACAACATCCCCAACAATGTCGGAATTAAGGGCACAAATAGTAACACAACAACACCATCGAAATTCTCTGTTAAAACCTTTAGGAATCAATGGTAGTACTTCAAATGTTCTGGTTATAGTTATTTTTTTTTGGCAATAAAATAACTACTTATATAAATTTGTTGCGGAAGTGCTATTCTTCAAAAGGGTTTCGTGTTAGAAAGCTTTCATATAGCTTCTATAGCACTGCATAAAAACATTGTGATTCGGAGATCCACGCGACGCTATATAAATACAGGTTATAATCTTCATTAATAGTTCGTGAATGGACATTTTCTAGGATTCGATATTATTTGATTTAAATTTTGTACTTTAATGATTTTGTGGACATCTTAGATACTTGTGTAACGATTGATTTATTAATTCAATTAAACCAGTACGCATCTGGAGACTCACGTTCATCGATAAATAATTATCGATGCAAACTTTTTGATATACCCTAATCGATAGCCTGTAATTGATGATCATCTCTTGCTATCATTCTCCTTTTCTTTTCATTCAGTTTCCTACCAAAAGTGGAGGCTTTCCTATCGTCCTTAACCTATCGATAGACATGAGCACCAAGTTCTCAATTAGACTCCGCTTTGCCAGTGAGTATATGCCAAGTTATCAAGTGAGTACAAATGCACATCAACAATATGCAATCGAGAGACGCGTTTGCAAATATCTTCTCAATAGCATGACGACTGGAAAGTTAGTCTCAAGTGCTTTGAGCATGCTAGGACACGGTCTTAACTACATCAGTTGCCTCAAATGCCATCTGGAGGCCTTGCAAGAAAGTTATAAGTGAGAATAACTTATTAAATGTGATCATGTTTGAGTTAATAAATTTGGAAAATAAAGGTCGCTATATAGTATGAAATGCATTTAGGTTTATCTATAGAATGTGAATGGTATTATTTCCAATGATATATGAATTGTGTGATCTACAGAAATTTAAAGTTTGGTGGACGAATCTATTTTTCTGATTATCTGCTAAATGCTCTTAATGAACAATGGACACTCAGAGATCATTTAAAATATAGCGAAATTGAATTAAATTTGTCATTTGGTTAAAATTGCTTTATTGTAGTAAAGTTTAATCTGGTTAATCCAATCTAGTTAAAAATAAAGACATGATTAGTCTACTAAATTTCAAGAAATTCCCTTTCTGGCACTTAAACGTCCATAACTTTGTCACAACTTATCAGATTTCAAACACGAAGCCTTTGGCTGGACCTAATATTAAGAAACTAGCGCTGAGCCCCAAACAATGGAAAGTTAAATCTTATTGAAATTTTTGGGACAAACAATTGTCAATAATATGTGTGACCAAACCAAATTGCAAGATCGTAAATTCAACAAGTAAGAGTGATCTAGTCGGGAGTGCCCGACTACGAGATACCCTGAACCCAGTCCTTACAATCATTCGTACTACTCTAAACACACACATGCTGCAGTACAAGCAGTACAAGCAGTGCAAGCGGCTTAGGCAGTTAGCTTGCTATTTCGCTGAGCCCCACACAATGGAAAGTTAAAGACGAGTTATCGATCAAATGAAATAAACTTGATCTGTCCCGGGATTAGGAGAACTTATGTTCCAAATATGAAGTCTCTAGCTCTTGTAGTCTGTGATATCCGTGTGTTCATACAGACAGACGGACAGACAGACGGACAGACAGACGGACATGCCTAGATCGACTCTGCTGTTGATACTGATCAATAATATATATACTTTATATGGTCGGAGATGCTTCCTTATGCCTGTTACATACTTTTGCACAACTTCATTATACCCTTTTTACCCATTTTTAATGGGTTCAGAGCATAAAGACAAAATCTATCGAAGGAATCATGAAGCAGGTGGTACACACTTTTAGGTATAAATAATTCCGATTCCATGTTTTTGTTATCCAAGTAGGCTTTATTGATTTGAAATTTGTCTGGATTGTACCTCGAATTTAGAGATTCGTTTTAAGTTCAGTATACACTACAGCGCTGCTGAGACAACATCACACAAAAACAAAACAAAAAACCATAAGCCCCAAAACCCAAAAGCAAAGCCAAAACAGAAAAGAAATCCGAAACCAAAACAACGAAAAAAATAAATAGTTTTAAGAAAACTTTTATATAAAATTTGAAAAAAAATAAAAATATAAATTTAAGCATAAAGTCGGAAAAGAAAAACGTATTATCTAAGGTGGCATGGATACCTGATTGACTTTACACAACTCGGACTAGTAAGTTAAATTGTAATTTGCTATGTAAATTATTCAATTATATATTTTTACAGAGACTATAAAAGGAGTAATAGGCTGGCAGCCTGTTATGACTCTGATTCCTGTGTTCCTTGCCTATTCTCCTCAGGATTGAATGGATTTCACTGGGAATACCTGCGTCCAAGATTGAGGCTATGGCATATATGGACTGGATGCGATTTAAATGGAATGAACTAATTGAATCCAAATTCTCTGTTAATACCTTTAGAAATGTTTACGAGGACTTCAAATATTGCGGTTATAGTTATTTTTGTTGGCAATAAAATAACTAACATATAAATTTGTTGCGGAAATGTGTTTCTTCAAATGGTTTTCGTTTCAGACATATGCAGGGGAGTTGCATGAAGAATTTATTGGACACTTACGCATATAAGATGCATACAATGAAGCATACCGGATTCGAAATTATTTGATATACAATTTTTTGTTTTATTTATTTATATTGTTGACATTTTATATACTTGTGTGACGAATTATTTATTAATTAATTCTAGTGAATCAGAACGCATCTGTAGACTCACGTTTATCGATACATTAATACAGAAAAATAATTATCGATACATACTTTTTAATAAACCTTAATCGTAGCCGGTAATTGATGGCTATCTCTGTTGCCATCAGTCTCTAATTTCTATCGATATTACAATAAAGTATGTAGATTACTACTCATACAAAATTTGTTGTGTAAATGGTATTCTTGTTTTTATTATTTTTTATTATATTATTATTTGGTCTAGACAATTTAAATTGGATGTTTGTAAAGTTGTAGATAATATATAGCTATATTAACTGGATTTGAGGGATCATTCTTGGCACAATGGCATATTTGGATTCGATATACAAAACATTTCAACAAAACTAAAGTTCTTTCGTGCCCCTCTGTTTGCACACACACATACACACACACACACATGTACAAATGAGTTCAATCAATATTGGCAACAAATTAAATTTAATGATGTTTGTTGCTCGCAGCCAAAGTCAAGTGGAAGCTGTAGAAAATAGCAACGAACTCGGGTAAATATTTGCCAACTGACGCTAATGAACTTGAGCATACAAATACATATACCCAAAAAATACAGTTGAGCTTACTCAGTCGGTATATAATTTTCCCAACAGATTCCGAAACGAAAATCAAGCCGAAGTCGCAGCAGCTTTGATTAAAGAGTTCTGCACAAAAACATTTGCTCACTTACAGATTTCTCTCATGTCGTATTTTTTATGTGCTCTGTGCACAAAGAAATGGACGAGAGTCAACGTGTTTACACAAAGAATTTTTCGCTATTGATTGTGTGATTGCTGTGACTGCCTCTGTGTGTGTGTGTGTGTGTGTGTGTGCGAGTGTGTGTGTGTGTGTATTTACACATATGCTAGGACATTGCAGAGGAGGCACGTTTGGGTTTCCATTGTGGGCACACAAAAGTCAACAGCACTCCTTTGATTTTTTTCTTCTCTTACGACCTTGCAGTGAGTATTGTAAGTTTTTCATGAATCTTGTAACGTAGTGGAAAACGCATTTCATTTATCGAACAGCAACAATTTTATGGTTTTTCATTTAATTTAAATAATTTTAATGTATTCTTAGTAATATATAAATTAGTCTGTATAATTGAGTATTTAATTTCCTAAATATTTCTGAAAGGGAATAAAATAAATTTGTTGCTGTTTGTTTTTGTAAAACATTTTTTTCTATGCTTTAAATATTAATTAATATTTAAATATTTGATTACATTTTGATCAGTAAAAAGCAGAATATTTCTTGTCTTCCAGCTTTGCAGATTTCTTAATAAGTCTTGCATCAGCAGTCAGTCATATCGAATCAATATATATCTTATAGCTGCCACTTATTTTCCATGTATATTTTAGCATGTAATGCAGCAATCTTAATACCATATAGTATATATTTCCTTTATCAGCAAGGGTATTTCAACTTCTTCTAACAATTCCGAAAATTCTTTTACTGATATTTCTGTGGTCGTTATTTGCAGTGATTCAGTTCAGTTGAGCTCTGAGTGGGCTACTTGTCGAAAATCAGAGAAGTTATCACAGAACACTCAGCTCTTTTATTCTTGAAGTATGTCCATTGAAAATATTCGAGCAGGACTTGCACTCGAGACGCATGAGTTATATGTGCAGAGAGTCAAATATATTCAGTTGCTGGTGATCATAGTTTAGTTTTAAGTAAGAAGCTAAATTGGCCATTACTGCATGAAGCAAGAACCTTTTCGAAACCATTTTGAATTGCAGGCGTTCACATAAAACATGAATTATTCGTAACTGTTTTAATGTTTTTTTGTTTTTCCCTCAACTCAGATAAGAAACTGCAATACACAATGCATATTCGAAAGTTAGTATTAAACGATTCCATAACGCAGCAATGTGAATTATAATTTATGCATTTTTGGACGGCAAATATACTTCAATACATATCTAATGAAAACTAAGAATAGAATAGATATTGTGATACTATGCAAAAAGCTTTTACATGTTTATTAATTTATCTGATTCTCGTAACTTTTAATAAAGTATTCAACCAAAAACAGCTTTAAAGTGGTCCATTTTTAGATATATGCAGTAAATCTGAAGGCTTAGCAGACAGCTTGGAGCATGACAAATGATAAGACATGTTAATTAAGCCAACTAGGACAGCAGCCTAAAGAGAGCACAACAAAATAAAAACAACAAGAAGTAATTTACGATAAAATACCCTGCAATTATGGCAGATGTACAATTTATTAAATATTTGTGTAGATAACTATATGAACTATTTGAAGTACTAATTTCTATATCCGGTTTTTAACTAGGAATAATATCAAAGCATGCAATATGTTTCATAAATATTGCTATAGAACTAAGGCACAAGTACGGACTTAGGAATGTGCTAACAAGGAGTTGACCCATAGCAATATGTTTATATATTTGATGGTCTCAGCGATGGCTACTTCTAGTTACAAAAATACTTCTATCATGTTAGTAAACCTCTTTTTTGTATCCACTTTTTTAATGGGTACAGGGCATAAAAGTGCCAGTCATACAGGCTGTGTGTGTGACTGTCGTATAGTGGCAGAAAATAGAAACAGAATTAACCCAAATATGCAAATAAATTTGCCAGCAAAACATAGAGCAACAACAAGAAAGCTGCACATTAACTTCCGCAGCTCATTAAGTCGCTGTCAGCTGGAGAAAGAGAAGAAAAAAAATAGAGAAAGAGAGATGGACAAGGGAGAGCTGTAAGCAAGCGGCAAATACTTGTGTATATAAATTTATGCGACGCCAACTGGACGACAGCACACACACACACACACACAAACGCTCAGGATAGAAAATCAGAGGCTGGCAGCAGAAAGTTCGCAGGACAACAAGAAATACAACATTTGGCCCCCATGTAAATTATGAGGGCCAGAGAACAGACCGAACAAACCCAAGCACAAAGAAATACGTAAATTAGCAAAAATAAAAATATCTGCGACAGAGGTCAAACTGGATGAGAGCCAACCAAGTTGCCCCAGCACCCCGAAATCCAAAGGCTAAACGAAAATGTCGACACATTAAATGAAAATAACTAAATTTTTTTCATTTGTCTCTGTTTTTGGTTTTTTCGTTGGCATGTACTGTAAAACAAAAAAATATTTGCGCATCCTTGGCCTCAAGTTTAATTAGGCCGTCTGCGTGTTCTGGCCTGTATAGTATATATAAGAATATGCCTTAAAAATGTTCGCTTAATGCTGTTGGCCTTGCTCCCGGTTGAAGGTCAGTTTTGTTTGTGGGCCGCGTTTCGGTTTTGGGTGTGGCCAAACTAATTAGTGGCCATTTCGTGGGCGTTGCTGTTTAATGAAATTTTAATATGACTTTAATTGAAATACAGCACGAGCCTCAAATTGTTCGCTTTGATGAGCCGAAAACAAAAAGGTGTTGAGCGCGCATATCGAATTTCACGGAATTCATATTAATAATGAGCCAATTGCTGAAACTGATTTCAATGGCTGCAGCTTATATGTGCTGATTTATTAAAAATTATGAATATAATAAATAGTCTTGCCAGGTATATCAATAGTTAAATTCAGAATGTAATTTCCTATGGTTATTTTATAATTTACGAAATTATTTATTCCAACAAAAGTATTTAAGCAAAAATTCCTGGTTGAAATATTTGTGGGATTTCGCAATACTCCATAATTTGTAAATATCTTCAAATCAAATCATTTATATATATGAATTTTTTTCATAGCTTTGATCAACATGCCTTTGACGTGTGTGAACTAATAAAACCGATTTCAATTTGCAATGAAATATATTTCTGAGCAGCCTGTAGGCAACTATATCAAATACAAATGTAATGAAAATGCTTCAAATAGCAGCTGTCAGTTTATGAGAATTATCCAGGAATGTTGTGTGTTTAAGGCTAGTTCCTAATTTTAAAATACATTTAGCTATAATATGATATATATAATATATAAGGAAATAAATGATAAATATGGCTCTTATTATCTTACCCGACTGTGTGCTTTTATTTTTGCTTAAGCTCGAATCCTTTAGTCAATAAATCGCAGCTGCTTCCACTTGGCAACAGCAAAACAGCAAATTGTTTCAAGCACGCAATAATTTAGTGGGATTGTACAATGCAATTTCGGAGTTCCTGCCTTAATTTAATTGGCAGTTCTTGCTGCACACGTTCGCTGTTGCTTCCTTATGCCACACATACACACACACACACACATACGCACACACACTTAAGTCCACGCACATTCGCGGCAATAATTAAACACACGCGCCGCGTAATGGCAAACAGAAGGATGCAAAAAGACTGACGACTACTGCGCCGCTTAACGAACGTCGCAGGAAGCCACCGAAATTTATGAAAACTGCAGCAACAGCAGAAGTAGCAGACGCCACATCACTCATACGCCGCCTGTGCTGGGCTCCGTTGTTTCGCACAGCTCTTGTTTCTGTGTTTTTGTTTCTTTTTTTCGTATCTGTATTTGTTGTTATATTTCGTGTGCGTTGCGTTGCGTTGCGCTGCGCTGCGCTGCTTTGCTTTGCTCACTTGGGGCAGATCCAGTTCGTAGCGCGTTATCAATGGAACTGCTGAACTGCTGATTTTTCTCGTCATCGTCGCTAGCATCGCCCCAGAAAGGAATTTTCACGTCGTCCTGTTCGTCGTCGCGTCACTCTCTCGGCCCACTCGGCTCGCCGTCGGGACGCAGTCGTTATGGGCGGACGAGTCAACTTAACGAAAGGCAGCTCTGCTCGGAGCGTAGGCGTTTGGGACTTTATTTTCGCACTGGTAGAGAGACAGCGAGAAATAGGGAGAGAGGGAGAGCAAATGAGCATGGGATATTTCAACATTAACATTTAATTCTTATTAACATTTACATTTATGTTGAGGAATCATGTCTCAACTTTTGAAGAAGCAAATATATTTACTTATATTTGATAAATAATTCGTACATTTTAAGCACAATATTTCTGAAATATAATTTAGTGGATTTTTGTTTTAGCTATGTAGCTAATGCAATTAAACAACTGCTTAAATTTGTAGGCTTAGTATATTAGTACTGTTAACACATAAGATAATACCAAGAAAAAATACTTACATGTTAAAAGGGTTACAATTGTCCCAAAACTTAATACTGGGAAATTTTGTGTTCGCTTATTGAGTCTTCAAAGGAAATTATTTTACAAGTAAAAAGTCAGAGAATTAACAGAATGATTTAATAAATGGTGTAAGTTACTTACTGTACTTAAATTTAGAATTTTATATTTAAGATAGTAATAGTAGCTAATAAATTAAAATAGCAAGTATATATGAATAAATGTATAAATAAAATACGTTAAACATAAAATTACAAAAAGTTGTATCATTTTTAAATCGGATGACATATAACTTAACGTTATTTGAACTTAGCAGCTTAACTACTAATGAGTTCATATTATGTGCATAACATGAGTTTTTAAAAAGAAATTTAAAACTTAACACACGTTTATAATAATGATATCGCCGCAGCTTCCCTCTGCTGATAACTATAAGAGTGAGCACTTTTCACTCACTTATTTATTACTACTCAAAATTTCACTCACAAGCACACACAAATGCTCTCATTAAATAGCTGCTCCTATAAATTATCCTTAACTACAAATTATGAACCTAGCTTTAATGCGTCGAGGCTATTAGTTATTATAAGCTAACCAGTTAATTTAAAAGCCTATGAAAGCTAAGACAAGGATATGCTAAGCTATGCTCGAATATAAATCAATGCTTACATTGCTGCTAGTCCTTTAGCTTTGTGTCTTGCTTTTATGATGAAAGAAATCAGCTTTAATATGCCTGACATAATTATGAGAAGCACAGAGAGAGGCCTGCTGCATGCTGTATTTGGCAGTATTGCTCTTCCTCTGTCTGCATACAAATTAAAGCATAATTTATAAGTGGTGGTGTGTGGGTGACAGTGAGAGTGTGTGTGTGAGACTTTGCTGTGTTTACCCGACGCCAGTCATAAAAATGTCGTTTTTATTGTCGACGCGGCGACAAAGCCTCAAAATGAAATATGCATTTTGAATTGCCAGCGGTGTTGATTATGATTCTAATTGGGGGATGGGAGGTGTCTTTAAAATGATTTTAACGCCATCTTTTTCGACTTGAGTGAACGTGTGAGCATTTGTAAGTTGTTTAAGTTCAAATATCTTGAATAGAACTGCGTGGAAATGAGAAAACTTCTCCCACGCGCCTCATTTTCTATAAGTCAATTGAAATTTATTACGCACACACGCACAGCTTGTTTATCTGCGAAAATATTTGTATATTGTGTCTATTATGCTGACTACCCCTACTCTAACACTGCCCTCCCTTCACACTTACACTGCGGTAGGCGGCGGGGACTTGTTGTTTTCCTATAATAATTTACAAAGCATTTTACGCTTCGCTTCGCCTGCCATCTGCATTAGCCGCAAAGTCAATTTACAACGAAGAGTGGGGAATGTCTGCATTATGTAAATATGTAGAGCAAAAAAAAAATAAATAGGCGTCCTTGATCTATGGTCCTTGGTGTCATTTGTATTAGCATTCAGGTAGCTTTCATGGCGACTTTTTAGCCATTTTGACTAATGGCAAATTATGATGGACTGTAAATTTGTTGATGGCTATCTTCTTCTGCTTTGTCACATTTCGACTGATTTATTTAACTATAGACATTTTAAAAATAGATAAGAACTGTTTAAATACTCAGTGTATAAATTCAACGAAAAATCTATTAAAAAATTTCTTCGTTGGATTATTATTTAAAATATATTTAATAAAATATTTTAATTAGCGGAATCAACACATAAACGCAAGTGAACAACTTATTAGCTCTACAGCTTTAGGGACAACTATTAGGTTAATTTGAAAGTGAATTGATTATTATCAAAAATCAGGAGAGATATACATTCGATCATAAGAAAGTTATGAATTATGATAAATTAAATTACTTTATCCGGTGTCTGTAAGCTAATTACTATAAATTATAATAAATAAACTCTATCTCCAATATTATTAATAGCTTCAATACTCTAAAAAAATATTAAAAATAAATTTTGTTCTTAAAAAATACGTCAAAACTAATTTTCTATTTTAATGAGAACATAAATATGGATTGATCTGCACTTTGAGTCATGCTTATATGAAGGCTTAGGGCAGGAATTGGCTGAAAAGTTGTGTGACTTTGCTCTGCGGCGACACAAAAACAATTTCCAAGTCATAAGAAAAGCAATGCATCATTTTTATGCCCAAAAGTTTAGAACTGGCGCAGCGATTAATGTGCCCAGAGGCCAAAAAATAAGCACGCAGGCAGAGTTGTCGCACACACACACACACATACAGACACACACGCACACGCAGAGACACATTCACACTTGCTAAGCGAGCGCAGAGAGCACCCCAAAGGATATTAACAATAATCTAACCAAATTAACCCAAAGCACTAAAGTGTAAGTGACATTAAGTTAATTTTCGTGCTGAAGCTGAAACTGAAGACGAGCCCAAAGCAGATACAGCGGCAAAATAATCATAGAGCAGGTGCAGAGGGGAAACACAGAGACAGAGACAGCGACTAAAAGAGAGAGAGAGAGAGAGAGTGAAGCGAACAGAAAAAAAAGTTGATGGTCTTATTTTACTTTTTGTTGTTGTTGTTGTTGTTGTTGGCTCTGTTGCAGCAACTGTGCAAAATTTCCCACGAGATCAATCAGCCACAGGCAGCAGCAGCAGCAGCAGAGTCAAGCTGCTGCTGTCCGCCATTTTGTTGTTGCTGCTGTTGATGTAACAGTTGTTGTTGCTATTGCTGTTATTACTACTTTTGCAACTTTTTCCTTTTGTATAAGTTGGTCGAGCGTCTGCTTTTGTTTCGGTTTTTTTGTTGTGTGTGTGTGTGTGTATTGTCTATGAGTAGCAGCATCCATTTTTTTTTTCGTTTTTCCGCTTTGTTTTTCTTCTTTTTGTTTTACACCTTTTGGCATTGGCCTTTGCAGCGAGCGCAGCTAATGAAGCGACGTTGATGATGCCACAGTGGCGTGTGGCTTAACGGGATGTTCCTGCTGCTGGAAGGGGCTGTGGTCTAAAGGGGGCTGGGTGCTTGTATCTATTATATTGGCGCTGCTCTTGGGGGTTTTGGAAAGTGAGTTGAGATATTTTGTGGCAAGCAAAAATGTGAAACAGGTGAGTCATGCTAGCCGGCTTTTTCGGAATTAACGGAGTTGGTTATTTTTTGCAGGATATCGATAAAGTTTCAACATTTTTGATATACTTTCGCAGACAATAGCAACACCGGTGAAAAAACGAATTGCTTAAATTTTGTATTTTTGTTTAAAATACAACTGTTTGCATAAATTTATTGTATTCATCTTAATGGCAAACAAGGTAGTGATGAATTTATTTGCTACATAATAAGAGTTTATTTGAATAAACTTGGGAATTTCCCATTAGTAAGTTTTGGAAATGCTTTAAGTAAATTTTAAAATACTACTTTTAAATCTCTTTTACCCAGAACATATTATTCTCTCTCTATCTTCTATTTTTTACTTTATAAAATACTTTCTAATAGTATATACTAACTCATTATAAATACTTGCTTCCTTTTAAATATTAACAAACTACTAAACAAATTTTTATTGATTATACTCTTTTCGAAGAAAATAGTATATTAAGTTTGTCCTGAAGTTTGTAACGCATAGAAGGAAGCGTCTGAGACCCCCAAAAGTTACTGCCAATATGCTTATAAAAACAAAACAAATTGATCTAGCCATGTCCGTCTGTCTGTCTGTCTGTCTGTCTGTCTGTATGTATGCAAACTAGTCCCTCAGTTTTTGAGCTATCGCGATGCAACTTTGCACAGACACTTATTATTCAAGGGGACAGCACATTGGTCGGAGCCGGCCGGATCGGACCACTATATCTTATAGCTGCCATACACCTCAAAGTCGGTTTTGGCCATAAATCCGATGTTTTCAAAGCAATTGCCTTAAATTTCCTTGTACACTTGAACATCCTTATAGCTCATCAATGGGTAAAATCGCAAATCGATTGAGTCATAAACAGCGAAGATATGCGTCATTAAATATTTTGAAAAAACAGGTGCATATGAGCAAACAAAGTCAAGCGTAAGAAAGCTTTTGATAGTCTGCTCTTCAAGGTATTTTGTCATCGATCATCAAAACGGTTTGTGGCGTAAGGCGTAAAGAGCCGCGCTAACGAACGCATGTTTCGCAAGTTCAAGTTCGAGCCTCGGCGGCGACTGATTGTTAATTTAATACTTTTTTCTTTTTCTTCCTTTCAAATATATAACTGTAATCAAATTAATTTGCTTCCAATGGCTTAGAACAAAAACAATGCCACGCGAAAAAACAAATGCTGTCAAACGCGAGTTGCAGGTTGCAGGAAAACAAAACAAGGAAATTTGTAACAGTCGGCTCTTCAAGCAATTTTGTCAGCGATCATCAAAACGGCTTGTGGCGTAAGGGGTAAAGTTGCGAACTGGTGAGCGAGAGGTCCTGGGTTCAAGACCAGCGGCGACTGGTCATTTATTTTCATTTTTTCTTATTCTTCTTTTCAAATATATAATAAGTGTAATCAAATTCATTTGCTTTCAAATGGCTTAGAACAAAAACAATGCCACGCGAAAAAACAAAAGCTCAGTATAAATAGAGTTTGTCAGCGATTTTTAAAACTGCTTGGTGTAAGCAGTAAAAAGCAAAACAAGAAAGCTTTTGACAGTCTGCTCTTCAAGGGATTTTGTCAGCGATCATCAAAACGGCTTGTGGCGTAAGGGGTAAAGTTGCGAACTGGTGAGCGAGAGGTCCTGGGTTCAAAACCAGCGGCGACTGGTCATTTATTTTCATTTTTTCTTATTCTTCTTTTCAAATATATAATAAGTGTAATCAAATTCATTTGCTTTCAAATGGCTTAGAACAAAAACAATGCCACGCGAAAAAACAAAAGCTCAGTATAAATAGAGTTTGTCAGCGATTTTTAAAACTGCTTGGTGTAAGCAGTAAAAAGCAAAACAAGAAAGCTTTTGACAGTCTGCTCTTCAAGGGATTTTGTCAGCGATCATCAAAACGGCTTGTGGCGTAAGGGGTAAAGTTGCGAACTGGTGAGCGAGAGGTCCTGGGTTCGAGACCAGCGGCGACTGGTCATTTATTTTCATTTTTTCTTATTCTTCTTTTCAAATATATAATAGCTGTAATCAAATTCATTTATTTTCAATTTCCTAACTTGTTTCTAATATTTTTTTTTCATACATAAAGTAGCTTTAATAGAATAATTCAAAAGAAAAATTTAAATTCATTGGCAAAACCAATGCCACGCGAAAAAAAATATGGATCTCAAATTCTGAATATAAGCTCTCATATGTTCTGATTAAGTTTTATGACAATTCAATTTCCGACAGCGGCCTTGAAAGGTATAAGAGCAACAGGCACAAAATTTGGTATGTATATTGTAGTATACATATGTAATGTAGTTTTGACTTTTTGGAAAAACTGAAACTTGTTTAATGTTCAATTCGGTAGCACTTATGAATGCTAAGGGACGCGTCCACGAGCTGCGGATAGTGAAACGTCCCTGTTTACATGAATATCTTTATATATTTTATTTTATATGTAGGGGTATATGTATGCGACATTAATATCTGCGATTAAATAAGCAGTCACGGAAAAATAGTAACAATTGCTTTAAGGTTCGAAAAGAGTATTTAATCTTCGGCACGCCGAAGATAATCCTTCTCCACTTGTTTTTGGTTTGATTGGGTTTTTCTGGGTTTTCCCCAATCCTTGCAACAAATGTTGGACCAATGATTTAATTTTGCTATTGATATCCCCAGAACCTAACGTAATTTTAACTTTATATCTTTAATTTAATAAATTTACTATTTTAAATTTTTTGAAAATGTTGTATATACATTTAAATGTTTTATAATTTTATATAAATTCTTTTGTGTCGACTGTCAATAGTCGACAATAAATAAGTAAATAAATATAAATAAAAATAAACATAATTTTACTGGCATATAATTGCACTTAAAAATAATTATTTTAATTGTCTGAAAATAGGTTTTCTTTATAAAAATTATTTAATTTATATAAATTACAAAACATAAACATAATTTTACAAACATATACATGCATTTAAAAATAATTATCTTAATTGTCTGAAAATAGGTTTTCCTTTTAAAAAGTATACATTTCATATAAATTAAAAATAAACTAATTAACCTTTGCTTTTATGTTTTAGACAATTACCATATCATAATTCATCCCCATTTGGCTATATGCCAGGCGCCTCTGCATGCCCCCACCAATTCTGCCTATTGTTACAATCTTTTTCGTATACAAAAAAACCAAAGCTGTCATCAGGCCTAACCAAAAAAGAAAAGCGAAACAAAAAACTTCTGGTGTTCATCTCATTAAGAGCGAAACACTTCAAGGGCAACAACAGCAAGTTGTCGTTAATTGTCTCGCTGTGTGTTGTGCTAAATGCCCCCCTTACTCCCCTCCTTACGCCCCGTCCGCTCTAACAGACACTCGACAATGCCACTTGATTGATTAATGGATGTCAATGTCAGCGAAGGTGACAAGTGGCCAGCAAGTCAAAGAGGGGATTCATGGCACGGTAATCATCAAGAGCTCGGCTACTAAATGATGTGCCAAATTGGATGCGGCCTCTCCAAATGGCGGAGTGGGTTAGGTTGCTGCTGCTGCTGGACGATGTGCCAAAAAGTATGCAATAAAATGTCAAAATGCCACACGGCAAATGACAAGAAAATTGTTTGGATTTTCTTTTAGTTTCATTTATTTTGTTCTTATGCGGAAATATTTAATTTTGCGCCTCGATTGGGAGCATTTAAGGGAAGGGAAGGGTGCGGGCTGGTAGTTTAAGCTAAGGCCAGGCAGCTAAATGGAGTTTCTTGCACAACTTGCATTTCCGTCTACTTTTGCATTTCCGTTACGAAACCTGAGAAACCTGGCTAAAGCATGACAGCCTGAAAACACCGAATTGGCCCTAAAGAAAATGGAGTCCATTGCGGATATCCGCACAGCAATTTAAATGCAATTTTTATGCGCTCGTTTTGGCTTCCTATTTGCCTATTTTAGTTCATTTTATTTTATTTTATTTTATTTTTTATTAGATTCTTTTTCGACGCTTTTTATCGTGTGGCATAATAGCAGTTTTGTTGCGCGCCCCAGGAAATGTGCCCGAGTGTGTCCTGTCCGAGCGGATGTGCCAGGTATGCGGAATGAAAGTACCGCTAGCACTGAGGACATTTCGAAATTAGAGCACTGTGGTGCCACACTTACATCTAATTCTCAACAAATTTAAGTTTCTTTAATATATGTTTTATTTTTAATGAAACAAATTTTTTTTTCAATTTCTTTGTATTAGGAAATTAACAGTGATAAATTGTAGATTCATAAATATTATTCAAGGATGCTATACCTCATATACCTCACTTCCAGGACGTTTTTGAACAATCAAAGTTATTAATTACCTCAGATGAAAGCTTAAAATAAATTCGCACTCTAAGGAGTAACAAAAAGTTAGCAATAAATATCAAATTTTCTTTGTTAGCTTGTCTAATTATTTACTGAATGCATTGCAAAAGATGATCTTAATTTCAAAGGAATTTTAATCTTGGGAGTTAGCAACCACTTTAGTCTCAGTGGGCGGTATCCATTTCAAGTCTTTGGGCAATCATTTCAAGTTTCTTGTTCGGTCTACAAAATAAATTAGTTACTTAATTTCACTCATCGTTTGTTTTTAGCTATGCGCAAAAGGCGCAAACGAAACTTTTCCAGCAGCCGAAAACTCTGGCGAAATTTTAGCATAAAACCATTTTACATGCTGCTAACCACAGGACAATGTTGGAAAACTACGAAAAGCAGCAGCTGCACCACCCACCCACTCTCAACAACTGCTGCTGCTGCTGCTGCTGTTGTCGAAAACCAAGAGAATTCTTTAAAAAGGCACCAATGTCTACAACAGCAGCAGCAGCAGCAACAAAACCAACAACAAAAGGCATCAATAAACAGTGTAAAGGACAGTCGCCAGAGTCAGGACATGGGACACCGAGGACAACGGACACAGGATTTGAGGCCGGCCATAAAGCTTCCGGCAGGCTTTGCTGCCTGCTCATATTTTTTGGTGGGGGCAGCCGGTTAAGGGGCTGATGAAGGGGCACAGAACATACGTCAAAGATGCTTTATTGAGTGAAACAAACAAAGCGGCCCCGCCTACTTTTTGCTGCCCAGCTGTAGTTTGGTTTTGCCGGGCGGAGTGTCAAACAATTTTTAAGTTGTGCGGTTACTTAAGCCCAGTTATCCAGCAGAGCCGCCGCCTAACTGTTATTACCCCTAGCAGTAGTCCCCCCTTTCCCAAGCCCGCTTTAGTGTCATGCTACGCAGCAGCTGCGGCTGCAGACAAACAAAGCGCTTCGGGCGGGATTTTAAAAAGCACTTACCAAAGCAGCAAAGGGGGCACAAAAGGGGGAACGGGATACGGATGCGTATGAGCAACGCCTGCCTGCTGGCAAATTTGCAAAATATTGACAGGCGATGGCAGCAGCCACAATGGCGACGACGACGACGCTATCCGGGCATATAATTTAATAAATCAATATTTTATTAGCTACCATGTGGGATAAGGGGGGGCTCTTTGAAAGTGGGGCTTGCTAGTCGTTCATCTCGCTGCGTAGGTGATAAGTTTAATAAACAGCTGCTGCGATTGACGCCGAGTGATTATTAGAATCATATGGAAATTTTAAATTAATTAGCGCTGAAGTAAACCAAATGATAAATTAGAATAACACAGGCCAAGATTTGTTACACACAGATATTAATATGAATTAAATACAAATTTTGGAAAATATGTAATTAAAAATTGCCAAATTTAAGATAGTTGTAATATGCAATATAATTATATTATAATAAATATAATTTTGCTAAAATTTAAATGCAAAAGATGTCAATAGTAGAAACTGGGAAGCAAGTTCTTCTTCCTTAGGTAAATAGTTTTTGAAAGGTTTTAAAATGAGCTGCTGCGATTGATCTCGAGTGTTTATTTGAATCACATAGAAATTTAAATTAATTAGCGACAAAGTAAACCAAATAATAAATTATAATAACACAAACCAAGATTTATTGCATATATATATAATATTATGAATTCAATAAAAAAATTTGGAAAATATGTAATTTCATTATTGCCAAATTTTTGATTGTTGAAATATTCAATTTAGCTAAAATATAAATGCTAAAGATGTTAATAGAAATAAAGAAGCAAGTGGAAGCAAGTTCTTTTTCCAAGTTAGGTGGATAGTTTTTGACAAGTTCAAGCGATTGATGCCGTGTGTCTATTAAAATAAAATGGAAATTTTAATTAATTAGTGCGTAAGTAAAATAAATGATAAATTAGAATAACACAAGCCAATGCTTGTTACATATATTTTGCAAAATATTTAGTTTGATTATTGCCAAATTTGAGATAATTGTAAGATGAAATATAATTATATTATAAGAAATATAATTTAGCTTAAATATAAATGCAAAAGATGTCAATAGAAACTTGGAAGCAAGTTCTTTGTCCAAGTTAGGTAAATAGTTTGTCACAAGTTTATACGATTGATGCCGAGTATTTATTTGCATCAAATGAAAATTTTAATTAATTAGCGCCCAAGTAAACCCAATGATTAAGAATAACGCACGAAAAGGTTTGTTACACATCTTTATTATATTGATTTTGGAAAATATTTAATTTTATTGTTGCTTAATTTTAGATAGATGTTATATGAAAAATGAAATATAATTATACTATAAGAAATATAATTTAGCAAAAATATAAATGCAAAATAAATCAATAAAAACTGAAAGGCAAGTATAAGCAAGTGCTTTTTCCAAGTTAGATGGATAGTTTATAAATATATGTAATATAAATAATTTAAATATTTGGTCATATGATTTAAATTAAATTTAAAGTTTTCTACAGTTATCTGCTTGCTTAGAGAATCTCTTATTCTTGTATTTTCCTTTAAACATCAATTGCAGCTAATTGACATTATAGTTTTCAGTTCTTTCATCTATTCTCAGGCTGGATGCCTTTGCCTTTTGTGCCCCAGATCAAAAGCAAATGGAACACATGTCCAACTACAGCTGGCAGCTATACACAAATACAAACGGCACAGCGGGTCAACGGGGCAACATGCCCCTGAGCCACCTAACCAGCCCCCCTGACCGACCAGTCAGGACAGTCATATCATGTACATAGTATATCCTTGGCAGAGCAGCAGCTGCGTGCAGCGCCTTCCAAATGCCTTTCAAATGCGGCGCCTGCAGCAAACGCATAGAAAAGGACGAAAGACGAAGTCGAAGTTGGAAAAAAATAGATTTTCTTTGCTGGTGTTGTTTTCGCTGCTGCTGTTGTTGTTGTTGTTGTGCGCTTTACGCACTCAGCAAAAAATGTTCCAACTTGCGCAGCTCCTTTCATTACTTATTTCTTTATGACGCTAATGTCCTTAATTCGTCAGTGTTAACCTAATTTCGAGTAGCCGAGCCGAGGCAGGCAACAAAGTTCGACGACAGGACGCGCAGGATGTGAAGGCAGCAGGAGGCAAATAGAAAGAATTATGCCAAGAAAGTTTTCTATTTTGTCGCAGCGGCGAAAGCGGCAAAACTTTTGCGGCCAATGCGACGACGACGATGATTCTCAAATACACACACATACACACGCACACACACACACTCACCCATATCGTGGCCCATGTCCTTTGTGTTTGTCTGCGCCTGCGAGTCTCTCTCGAACTGTGCGCATTCCCAAAGGCTATATAAATCATAATAATTTTGCAATGTAGCGAATGGCAAAGGGAACAGCAGCAGCATTCTCCATGTCGCATATCCTTGTGGCATGTCCTTTATTTGCTACGTGTTGATGTCCTTTTGATGGCACTTCTTTTGCACAACTTGCAGGCCGGTCAGGCCGAAAAGCCTCCTGGGCAAATGACTGGGCAAGAAAGCAAACCGCCAAGCGACCCAAGACTGTCTGTCTGTGTGTCCTTTTCGTCCTGCCAGTCGTCCTCTGTGCTGTGCGTGCGTGCGTGCGTGCGTGCGTGCCGTCTTGTATTTGTAATTCCTGGCAGCATGTCCAGCATAAAAATATACTTAAGTGATTTCTCTTGATTCACTTACATAGATTTGGGTTACATTTCTTTTCGGCTCCTCGTAAGTCCTTTGCCACAACGTTGCAAATAAATAATTTTTATGATAGAATATGCCAGCCGCAGCTATCCTCAGTGTATCCTTTGCGGCCATGCCTTCATTTAATTTCGCTTAAAAGCGCCAAAAGTTAAGCTGTAATCATTTAAATGATTTATTCAACTTGATTTTCATATCACGGATCGCCGCTTGTCATTTGTTTGTTGACTCTGGCAAGGGGCAAGTTCAGTTTGGGGGCACGATATACAAAAACACACAAAACATTTGCCTTCGCTTTGGGCTTGGGACGTCTCCCTTGGGTCATCCGCATAGATTGGGGACACTCTCAATCATAATTTGTTGGTGTCACAATGATAATACTAGATTTATATGCGAAAGGTGAATTTTTATTTATTTTTTTCTTTTTGGTACGCTTTGCTTTGGCATAGATCTAAGCTAATTTAAGGACTGTATAAATTTATAGGAATTGGATCTCAGAGTATAAGGAAAATATAATAATTTAAAATGAATTGCCAGATCATTAAGAATTATTGCACAATATTTCTATGGATCTTTTACCAGATATTATCTGTGACTTAGTCTTAAGTGTATTTAGCTTATATATTTATTAATTTATTTATTTATTGTCGACTATTAACAGTCGACACAAAAGAATTTATTTAAAATTATAAAACAATTAAAAGTATATAAAATATTGACATAAATAAGCTCTGGGGATATCAATAACAAAATTGACTATTAAGTTAATTCATAGCTATTTAAAATATATATCCTTTTATCGATAATGTATTAATATTTACTATGCACAAATTAAATCTGTTTGCTATTACAAATGAATAATTAAATGTTTTTCAAACACTTTTATGATTGATATTATTTTATTTCCGATACTTTTATAGAAGTTTAATTAAACTCAATTATTTATAAAATTAATGCTTTCACGTTTTATAACGTATTTATTTACTTTTTTAAAACATATCTAGTACGTATTTTCCAGCTCCCAATTTAGATTCCGAGTCGCAGCTTAGTTATTAAAACGGTTAGCAACTATTTTCAAACACTTCCCAGCACCTTGTTACCCCAAAGCCATTTACTTGTACTTGTGCTATGCACTAACGTTTATTTAATTAATCAAACAATGGAAAATTGCTTCGCCAATATTCGAAATATGCAACAAATGCGATAATCAAAAAAGCTGGCAACAAAAGCAATTTATCCTTGACCTCAGAAGCAAAGCGAAGTCATTAGGAGATTTTTGCGCTGCATAACAATTTTTAATTGTTATTTACTCTGTTGTTGTTGTTATTGTTGTTATTGTTCTTGTTATTGTTATTATTGTTGTTGCAGTTAAGGGCCTGAGGGAGCTTCAACAACAGCAGCAGCAGCAGCAGCAGAAGCAGCGCTAATGACCAACTTTTGCCAAGCTACAAGCAAAAAAATGGCATAGCATACATTTCAGGGCTCTGTGTTTCTATTCTCTGCTCTGCAGTTGCTGTTGCTGTTGTCGTTGCTACTGTTGTTTTTGTTATTGTCGTAGTCGTAGTCGTCGAAAACACTCAAAACCCATTAGGCAACACTTTATGCTTAGTTTGAAGTTTGGGGGCACGGGAACGAATAAAAAACAACGCGTGCAGTCGAATGTAGCCGACTGCGCAATACTCTGATTTTATGTGTAATAATAGCTTAGAGCAGGTGAAAATGATTTCTTTGGGTATGAGCTTGGTGCCTTTGAATGTCTGAATCTAACGCAATTACTTACAAATTGCAGTATATATTTGATCCTTTAACAAGATAAGCATTACATATTTTTAATGTAAATGTAAACTAAAGACAATCTTAATCAACATAAGAATGAATGCATTATAAACTAAATTCATATTAAAATGAACTAAAATACTAAATTAATGTTTAAATATAAAGCGTGGGTATATATTTCAAGTCGCTATCATCAAAACTAATATCCTCGCTTTCCTCTTGAGATCAGTGTTTAAAAACTAGTCGAAACACAAAAAATATATTTGAAACGTGGTGACTGCAGGCCAACTGAATTTTGCATATTAGCAGCAAAGAGTGAACGAGAGAGGGAGAGAGATAGCTACGTATGAGAGAGAGAGGCAATATGCATGTTTGTCGTACTCTATAAAAACGTTGCCTGCCGTTGTACAAGCAACACACACACAAACATACAAACACACACACACACACACACACACACACACACACACACACAGGCACACAGAGAACGCATCGCGCTGTCTGCTTGACAATCGTTGGCGGCAGTGAGACGAGCCGCAGGGGGGCGTGGCAGCTGCATTTAAAATGCAATTGCCGTACGCGGCCGCCAGACCCGCTGCGTACAATGCAAATGAATGGCGCCACGCCCCCAAGGTCTACGCACACACGCCCCAAAGTTATTCTCAAGTTGCTAACTATTACAGGAATGACACAAGAAGGAGTAGTCAAAGGGGAGTGGGGTTGGGGCTATGTCTTGTTGCAGCAGCTGCCGTAGGCGTTGCGTTTACATTGAAAATTACCCCACTTACTGTGTCGACGAGGCAGCTGATGAGCGAACCTCCTGGGGGGGGGGGGTTGGAAAGTAGGGGGATGGATGCTATAGAGAGACTGCCAATGTGCATCAGCTGAATGTCTTAAGGATACAAATGTTTCAGAACAATGGGCAGCAAGTGAGCAAATAAGAGAGAAATAATGATTATAATATCATTATATAAATCAAATATATAGATTGGAGATATACTGATTATAACATCATTATATAAACAAAATATATAGATTAGGGAAAAGGCCATTGCCTTATCTTTGTTTTGTGTACATAACTAAACTAAATAAATACAATCAATACATTTTTGTTTAATTTTTATGTTTCAGAAGTTGTCATTTACACTTCAAGTTTAGCTAGTTTTAACTTATATGAATAACCCAAATAAATAACTTATTAACATGCACAAAATTAAAGTAACAAGTCTTACATAATCTAACTAGCATTAAGAGATTATTTTTAAAGCATCTGCCAATATGTAATTATTCTGCCAAGATTTTATATTTCAGCATAATATTAAAACACAAATTTTTACCTATCCTTAAAAGCTTACGCCAAAAAAATACAAGAAGATAAATATGACTCGAATAATAACTAATTTGTTTTATCCATAAATTTTTAGTTTTTGTCGTGAATTTGACAATTTTTAAATGCCCCAACTTAAGCAGCCCTTCTGATATAAATATTTTATTAATATATCGCAACGACTCTCACTAAGAGTTTTTTTTTAAATATTCCATATATTCTGCGCTACGCGAAGCTTCTGAAAAAAAGATAGATACACAAGAAGATAAATATAAACACGAATAATAACTCATTAGTTTATAGTACTTCTCGTGAATTTTAACAATTTTTAAATGCTAAACTTAAGCAGCCCTTCTAAGTTAAAAAGTGTATTAAGAAATCTTAATGACTCTCACTTATTCCAAAATATAAACAAAAATACGAGTTTTGCATCCAATGGATTAGTATCAAAAGTGGATCTTTCAAATGTGATACAGAATAAACAACTTAGCTCCACTGTGCGCGCTTTGTGGGCACACTGCAGCTGGGGCTACGAGTTGTGCAACCGCATCGCAGCGCTTTTGTGGCTGCCGCCTGGCACGCGTATATTAACATAAATCGAATGTGACGCAAAGGACACCGACGAAGTGGCGCGAAGAGCCGAAGGACGAAGACTCCTTTGACACTCGCAAATCACTCAACAACATGATAGATGATCTGCTCACCCTCCAAAAAGTGGGGTGGGGGGGGGGCTGTGCAAAAGGTCGGGACCCGCAGCGTCATTTAACGCAATAGCGCCAACTATAAATTTTAAATTAATTTTGAAGTGGATGCCAAAAGCGCCCAGCAGCAGCAACAACAACCAGAAGCGACGAAGGCTGCACATCAACGTCTGACGGCGCCTCATGCCAGACATTTCCGCTTACAAGCGAGGGCCAAGGGATACGGGGGAAGGATGCGACACACACACACACACACACACACACACACACATGACACGCATTTTATTGCGCGTCTGTCGCACAACTGACAGCAAAGGGCAACTGGTTATACTCTTTTCGAAGAAAATAGTATATTAAGTTTGTGCTGAAGTTTGTAACGCATAGAAGGAAGCGTCTGAGACCCCCAAAAAATACTGCCAGTATGCTAAGAATGACAAAACAAATTGATCTAGCCATGTCCGTCTGTCTGTCTGTCTGTATGTATGTATGCAAACTAATTCCTCAGTTTTTGAGCTATCGCTATAAAACTTTGCACAAAGACTTATTATTCAAGGGGACAGCACATTGGTCGGAACCGGCCGGATCGGATCCCTATATCTTATAGCTGCCATACAACTGGAAGTCGGTTTTGGCCATAAATCTCATGTTTTCAAAGCTATCGCAATGAAACTTTGCACAGATACATATTATTCAAACATGCATCACATTGATCGGAGCCGGCCGGATCGGGTCACTATATCTTAAAACTGCCATACAACTGGAAATAAATTTAATATTTCAATTAAAATTGATATCATATGACATATGAAAGTGCTGCAGTTAGCAGAGTGAAAATTGTCTGAAGGTTCGAAAAGAGTATAAAATCTTCGGCACGTCGAAGATAACCTTTCCCACTTGTTTTTGGGTTCGTTTTGGGGTACGACTGGCGGCTCCAGGTTCGGTTTCGGTTGCGGGTTGGAGTTCGGGTTTGGTTCTGTTCTTTAACGCTTTGTTGTCTGTCATTACAAGTGCATAAATTATTGTAACCACATTTGCCGCGTGTCAGTCCCATTGACGATGACGACAATTTCGACTGAGCAGGTTGAGAGTGGGGGCCAGCTTGAATGGATGAACCATTTGGCTGGCGTATCATCAACATGGCCAACTGCAACAGTTGCCAGCGAGTGAGCGAAACTCGCACTTGATGACATGACAAAATATTTTCCCAGGCGTCTTTGTGCCCCACCCTTTTACACACACACACACCCCACCGAAAAGTTGCTTTTGACTTTGATGCCACACGCTGCTGCACGCCCCACTGTTGCCATGTTGCCTTATGACCTTTGTGCAATTGCATTCTGCGGCAATGTGTCGTCGATGTCAGCCAGCCAAGTCACACATACACACAACTCTGCGAGTGTGTGCTGCGTGTGTGCTGCGTGTGTGCGTGTGTGTGTGTGTGTGTGTAAGTTGGGCACTCTCCTCACTCTTCTTCTAGCTGTCTCATGATGTGCGTCTTTTTTTGTCTCTTTCTCCTTTTTTTGTGCATTTCATTGTGGATTCTATCATTTTCTACTCGCATGCTTCAGCGATTTTTGGAATTTTCAATTTGTTCAGAAATTTTTGGACGCTTAACGCTAGAGCGAAGAGAGAGAGAGAGAAGAGAACTGTATCTGTGTGCGAAAATATATTTATGCTTTTTGCGCTCATATTATAAGATAATTTTGTGAAAATAAACATTTGAAATGTTTGCTTTATAATTTTAGAAAACTAAAGTTTTTAGTTAGCGCTTGATTGAAATGAAACTGCATAGCTGTTTTAAGGTGCATATTTGAGTAAAGTATTTTATTTAATTTAACTTAAAACATAAAGCTTAAGTTATTCCTATATTTGAGTAAAGTATTTTCACTAATTTATATTTTGTGTAAAGTATTTAATAATTATTCTTATACTGGAATAAATATCACATATCATAAATTCATAAGCTTGAATTAGGCATCACTTATAAACCTGGTATTTAGTAGTGCATAATATTTAGATTTGTTATTCACTAAATAAACATCAAATATTAGTGATAAAAGAGTCTCAATCATGCTTAGCACTAGCTTAAAAAGAACTTCAAACCAAGTTACAGTGCTATCCCACATATGTATGTATCGCATTTATTATTATTGTCTGACATTTTAACTGCCAGTTTATTATGCCTGAACCACACAGCCCTTCTCCATCCGTCTCTTGCCAGAAGGATCGAAACTTAATTTCGATATGCCAAAAATATTTTACTTATTAACCGAAACTTGAACAAAATTTATTGCTAACCGCAGCCACACATAAATACAAATTTGCCATTTTTATTTTAAGCCGAAACTTTTGACATTTAATATATGCCAACTGGGAGCGAAGTTATTTTCGCATCAGCCACGCCCCCTTATCTAGCTATCTAGCCAGTAATTTTGCCTCTGACCTCTGTCAATAATAAAACGCTTGATAAATGCTTAGGCAAGTGTAGGATATATTTTACATGCGAATTAACGCCATAAATTTGATGCCAGAGATGCGCCGAATAACGAGAACGAGAACAAAAAGAGAAATCGACCAAAAATAGACATGGGGCAGAAGGCAGAAGGAAGAGAAGAGGCAGCAACAAACAATAAACTGTGAAATGCGTCGGGCAAACAGAGAAAACTTTGATTGCGAAACACATTTGTGATTTATTTGAGCACACATTTAACAAATTGCCCCCAAAATATATGTGTATATGTATGTATGTCTCACATTTATATATATAAGCGTATTTATTTATGCGAGGGGCTACTTAAGCCATTAAGCAAACGGCAACAGCCCCAACTCCAGTTATTCCCAAGCCCCGCCCCCAAGATGGTCTGCGCAAATAACTTGATTAAAAAACCGCAAAAACCTATCGAGTGCCCAATGCGTTGACCACATACAGAGGCGCACCAACTGCTAGGGGCGTCCTGGGAGCAGGATTCAGCGAAAGGAGCGCAAGGAGGAGGGGAAGGTCTTGCGAAGGGTTGCTGTAACTGTGGGGGCCAGTTGTTATTGCCGCCGCAATCCGATTCAATGTGTAATTTAACACGAAATGGGAAACGATTGGCAGAGTATATTTGCTGTTGGACATGCGTGCATGCGTGTGTGTGTGTGTGTGAGTGTGTGTGTGTGTGAATAGATGCTACAAGCAGATGAAGGCAGTTGCCTGACCAACACTGTACCACACACCTGTGGGCGTTTTGCCTGCTCCTGATGTAACCTGTGCGTGTGTGTTTGCCTGCTGTGGTTTCGAACAGTTTCCGTACAGTTTATTGCTGTTGTTGGGATTAATGTGGCAAAATGCCATAATCCACTGGGATTTGCCTTAGTTGCTAAAAGAATTCAAGAATCACGCGCACAAATTTGGCTTGCTCTTAATTCTTGTTAGCAGTCTGATGTGAAATGTAAGCCTGAATATCAAATGTAGCAAGCGATCACAGATGACTTTGATTATTTTGAGGCTTTTCCAAATATATATATATATTATGTTCTAAATGGTAATTATAAATATTTGAATATTTTTCAGTCATTTTTAGCCATATATATTACTTTAATTAAATACATATGCACATCATTAAATATACATATAGCAGACAAACTATTTGTAATTTCATCGCAATAGCTGCTGAGTGTCGTGCAATTAATTTACATTCTTTTCTAGCATATTTAACCATTTTTACCGCACAATCTAGCCATATCAAGCAATTAAAACGCTTCAGCTGCAGCCAGAAGCGAATCTGAGCAAAAAGATCGCACACATTTTATGCAGACCTTTTCGATTAAAATGCGTTGCATACTTCTCAGCGCGTATTCACACATTTACATCAAGGACTTATGTCGGGTGTGAGCCCCTGCTCCTGCCCCTGCCGCTGCCCCTGTCCTCTTCAACGAACAGACCCGGCCCAGAGAGCACACAAATAATTACGTTTTTTCTCTAACTTTTTTTCGGTGCCTCTCTCTCCTCTCTCTCTCTCACTCTCTCTCTGCTCAGCATCCGGCTGCACTCTTGTCACGTAACTTTACAATGGGTAAAAACTTTTACGTTTCATGCGCTGCACTCGCCCACTCTCTCCATCTCTCTCTCTCTCACACACTGTCTCTGACTCGCTCTCACTCGTTCTGTGTTCTCTTGCTGATTGTCTCTGAGCGCTGCATAAAATGTTTGTAAGTGACGTTGAAATTGAGACACTTGTCGCTTAATTGTTTTTCGAGTTTTGCTACCCAAAAAAAAACAAACAAAAATTATAATAAAATAATAAAAAAAATACATTAAGCGAATATGTTGGCCTGAGCTGCATTTCCATAGTTGCACCTCCACTTTCACCCCCCTGTGTAATCCTTTTTTGCTGTTTTTTGCTGCCAGTTGAGAAACTGCACTTGGCAAACGCTTCTACGCGTGCTTGGGACACTGAAAGGGTGTTTCGGATTTGCCTCTGCATGCTTTTGGCTTGCTTTTTCAGTACTTCTTGGGTAGCCTTTCATTCCAGTTCCTGTTCCAAGTGGGCGTTGCACCCACCAAGGCGTCGTGTGGCTGTAGATTATGTTAAGTAATTATCAAGCGATTTGCGCAACGACTTAAGTGCTCTCAACTCTCGAGTCTCTCATGTGGACGGTCAATGGGTGGGATTGGGTGAGCTCTGGCTCTCTGGCTCTGTGCATTAATTAAACATGTAAATTTATATGTTAAGTGGAAATTAGCAAGCTGCTTGCATATTGCAAAATGCCAACTGTGAAAACTGCAGCGTTTTTGTGCAAACCATGAAAAGTGGCTGGTCAATTTTTTTTTGACTTGATTAAAAAACTCTTTGATGTTTTTTGGGACTCCTTAAAATAATTATGGTACAGCAATGTCATTTCATGGCAATGCTATAGTTTTTAATCAAATATGCATAGTTTTTGTGAAAGCTCTGTCATTTCAAGATATTTAATTGAGCTGTAATTAACTTCTTATATTATATAATAATATATAATATATTATATAATAATATATTTCTATTCGTTCTACTGAAAGTAGAGTCTAATAATGAAAGTAATACAAGTATGGAAGCATTATCTTCGACGTGCAGAAGATTTTATACTCTCTTCTAGTCTGTGGATGGATTTCACAAACTTATATTATCATTTTCATTGCTAAATTAACAAATAAATTAGAAGAAAAACAAGTAAGAGTGCTCTAGTCGGGACTGCCCGACTAGGAGATACCCTGAACCCAGTTCTGACATCCATTCATACTTGCCTAATAGTGTGCATACATACAAACACACCACACATTACTGCAAGCTGTGAAAACGGTTTAAGCAGTTATCTTGCTTTTTCACTGAGCCCCACACAATGGAAAGTAAAATCTTAAATAACTTCTGTGTTTATTGTCCGATCTTTTTAAAATTTGTAGGACATAACATTGGCTATAAAATGTGTGACCAAACCAAATTGCAAGGTCATACCTTTCAAAAATGAGTTTTTTGAATTTTTGGGCGAATTGGGGGTGGTATCCAAAAAGTGAAAAATTTGTTACATGTGTATGCTATTCGAGATTATACATGCCAAAATAGGGGCCTCTAGCTCTCATAACTTGTAAGTTATAGCCCAAAAACGCTGGTCTGAAATCGAAATTTATCGATAACTTTTGAATGGGAGGAGTTATCGATAAATTTTAATAAACTTGATCTGTCCCGGGATTACGAGAACTTATATTCCAAATATGAAGTCTCTAGCTCTTGTAGTCTCTGATATCCGCGTGTTCATACAGACAGACGGACGGACGGACGGACGGACAGACAGACAGACGGACATGGCTAAATCGACTCGACTGTTGATACTGATCAAGAATATATATACTTTATATGGTCGGAGATGCTTCCTTATGCCTGTTACATACATTTGCACAAAACCATAATACCCTTTTTACCCATTTTTAATGGGTTCAGGGTATAATAATGATACTAAATGATGTCGCAAGCGGGACTTGAACCCGTGCACTTTTGCGTGCACTACTATTTGTACCACCGAACCGTTTTGATGCTCGATGACAAGCTCGCTTATGAGCAGTCTGTTCAAAACTGACTTGCACTTGGGTTTATTTGTCAAACACAAATGTTCTTTCTAATTTTGAAAACATGGGATATATGGCCAAAACCGACTTCGAGTTTTATGGCAGCTATAAGATATAGTGGTCCGATCCGGCCGGATCCGACCAATGTGCTGTACCTTTGATTAATAAGTCTATGTGCAAATTTCGCGATAGCTCAAAAACTGAGGGACTAGTTTGCATACATACAGACAGACAGACGGACATGGCTAGATGCATTTGTTTTGTCATTCTAACCATACAGGAGGTAACATTTGGGGTCTCCGACGCTTAAAAACTTCAGCCTAAAGTCAATATACTATGTTGTATGAAAGGAGTGTAATAAGTCTAATTTGACTCACATTCTATAATACTTTGGGTGAATGCCTTCTTAAGTATATCTGCAATATCTGTGACCCAAATGTATCTGTGACTAATTTCATTATGACAGAAATGAAGAAAGCGCATGCACTACACTTAAACTCACACACACACACACATGTGTATATACTCTCAGATACAGAGAAACGCTTTTCGCAATGCATTAAGGGACAAGGAAATGCCATCGGCATTGACTGTATCCTGCGTCAGGACGACAACTTTGTGATATGTGAAATTGCGGCCTGGGCAAACATTTTATAATTTGGTGCACGGCGCAGCACATAAGTCAGCAGCAGCCGCAAGTGATGACAGGGAGCGGTATGAGGAAGGGACGAGGCAAAGTGGAATCACTTTGAGCTGCCATGTAAGCCAGTCCAGCAACATGACAAGCACTGGGCACAACAGTCAGCACCATCAGACGAGTCTGTCACTCAGCTCCTGCCTCAGTCTCTCTCACTCTCTCTCTCTCTCTCTATCTCTCTCTCTCCGCCTATCTCTGTATAACTGTGATACTCGGACAGACCGCAAATGATTTTGCAGCTGACAGTTGTCTGTTGCCATTTGGGGAATTTAGTGTTAATTATGGTTGTAATAAGTTATACAACATAAAGCCACACACTATGCACATACTAACACATGATGGGTTATATTGGATTCACTTCAGTCCTCTGAACAGCGTCAGCTTCAAGCTTGTGAAATTTGGCGCAGTACTCAAATGAGCAGCAACAGAAATATTTATTTTGCACCCCTTTATGAGCAATGCAAATGCAACTTTTAATTATAAATAGTATGAAGTAAACTTGCCATTTTATAGAGTCTATAAGAGTTGACTATATATAAGCACAAATATAATAAACAATGGGACAACAAAAATAAAGCAATATGTTATTCCTAACAATATAAATTATTAAATACAATATTTTCTTTTGTTCCTATAACATGTATACAGAGAACATTAGGATATAACAAAATTTTGGAAGAAATTCCTTTACTCTAGGCTATGCAACTATCACATACAATCCTTGGACTTAAGTCCACAAAATGGACTTGCCTGTTAAATATGCCAAAATATTCGACCAATTATTAAGTGTAATGCTATTATTCAAAGTCTGGCAAATGCTGTTGCCCCAAACTGCAGGAAACACCAATTACCACCCTTCCTCTGGCCCTGGATGCACATTTAATGAGCAATAGGCAATCAATAAACCGAAAGCAATAGACTCCCTTCACAGCATTATCAATTGCAAATATGTGATAGTATGTGTGTGTGTGTGTGTGTGTGTGTGCAAGGACAATAGACAAATATTGTGCATCGTAATTATCAATTTCAAGTGCAGTCATCGTAGCTTTTGTTTGCAGCAATCATAAACGTCAGACTGCTTGTGAATGTCCTCAAACTGCAGCTCCTTGGAGTCGAGTCCTTTCCCAGCGCCTACTGCTGACTGCCAGTGCTGCCACTACTGCTGTGCTCCTCCTTTGCAACTTGATGACTCAACCGGTTGCTGCTGTCTATTTGCGGTTATGTAACTCAAACTCAATTGCACTTTATGCTTGTGTGCAAAGCACAAGAAATTGGGCAATTCCTACCCCCTTCCAGTCTGCCTGCTAAACAGTCTCTTGCAATATTATTGATTTAGGCAACGGGAGCTGGCTGCCTCCGTCTAACTCTACATGGCTTAGACCCCAGGAACATCGTTATGCAATGCAGATTTGTGCCTTTAATTAGGACTGAGTATTGTTTACAAATGTTCCACAATCCTCTCAGATGCGATAGAATGTATATATGTGCCTTCAAAGGGATCGTAATTAACTTAAACGTCTTAGTTTTGCCTCAAAATATATATACTGATGTAGACAAAGCTGGATAATTGAAATATTATTATTGTTTTCTTACTCATCGATTAATCAATAAGTTATAAAATGCTTGAGCTTCATCCGGTGTTCATTAGCAATATTTATTATTTGCACTTCTCATGCAGTTCACATTTAAAATAGTTTCGAATGGAATCATATATTATTATATGCCACGGGTTTATCTTGCAGTTAGTAAAATATTTATATCAAAAAAATTAGCTGCATTTTAAAGTAATCAATTAGCCATGAATATATATCAAATTAATATATAATTAGTCAGGAAATATTATTATTTACATAATTATTTACTTAAGCGCACCAATATAAGCTTTGAGGAGCGAAAACCAACGAATTCAGTATTTTTCTTAACTTCCCATAGTTAATGAAATTAAATGCTCAACTTTAAGCTAAACTTTCCGGAAGTTATCCCAATCATGTGAGCCTTCATTGTAAACATCGTGGCCAGACTTTGTAAAGATTTTTGCTGGGGATTTTATGCTCATCAGACTACCTTGAAAAAACATGCCAGCTACAATCTTTATACCTAAGTATGTTTCTCAGTCGTTATCAGGTTCGCACTCGCTCTCAATTTGTTTGCTTAATGTAAAGTTTTCAATATGCAACATTTCTCTCTCTCTCTCACTCTCTTTCTGTTCTCTGTGACTTTTTGTTGGTTTGCTTTCGCCAGGTGTTTTATGGAGGAAAATATTTTCATACATAAAAGTTTTACGACAACAGCGACAACAACAAGAACAACAACAACATATACAATGTATACTTGGTAGCATTTTGTGACTTATGGGCGAGTTGCTTAAAGTAAGAGTATGCTCAATATTGCAAAGTTTAACAGCATTAAGTGAGCCGTGCAAATTGCCGCAGAGCGACATGCTCCGCATCGTTTTGCAACACTGGATAGCCTCTAAGCGCATAGCAATGTATTTAGCTAACTGCGTATGAATGTGTATTAATAAAGGCAGTTTAAAAGGGATTTAAAGAGCGATATACATGCAGAGAGACAACTTAGTTTTTCATACTTGCTAAATTTGCAACAAAACAAAATATTTAATAAATAAAAAAATTAACAATATATAAAGAATGATTATACAATTGTTTTAGGGAGTATTAGTAAGATACAGATAAAGTGCATAGTTGTAGCTAGTTATTATATTTGTGTTTATTAAAATTACATCATAGTGATACAAGCTAAATGTTATTAACCATGGCACTAGTTACCAATAATTTTGTTTATTTATTTTATTATTTAATTTGAAATTCCTTACATTTTTAGCACTAAAAACATATTCATTTAGCGACTTGTCGGGAAGCACAATGATTGGCAATGTGTTATATAGAGAGTGGGATATTAGAGCAAGATATAAACGTTCTGCTTCATGAATTAACCCAATTTAGCACAGCAGCGCCCCTTTAATTTAATAGCTATTCATTTTACAAATTGCCCACCAAAAAGATGACAGTTTCGCTGTACCTCACTTCACTGCGGTCCTTCGTCCTGTGCTCTATTTTTCTGGCTGTGTCGTCTCTTGCTTGTTAACTGAAACTAAACAGTACAAACACGACTGTCAACAACTGTAACGTTTACCGCATGTTACCGCTGCGCAACGTCCTGTGCTGCATGACAGGACATGTTGTGGCTTCTCGGGCTACCACACACACACACACACACACACGCACAGAGAGTGAGAGAGAGAGAGAGAGAGCCTGCTCATGCTCGGTCTCTTTATGTTTGTTCCATGTGAGTGATAATGCATGTGTCCATATGGAACGTTGCTGGCTGGGAACGTTAGAGGGCTGACCCATTGCAGCACTTGGGACTCCCTCTTGGCTGCGACAACGTTGCTTAATTTCTGAAATGCATTTTTTGGGTACGCCATGTTAAGTTGCCAGTTGCAGTCCAGGAGCCATTGAATTGGCCTATGGAATTTCGTTTGAGTTGTATATTTAAACCAACAAATGGATTAAATCCGCACTAAGTATATGTATCACAAATGAATAAATCTTAACCCATTAATATAGTATCCTTAGCACGACCCATAGAATACACGCAAGGAATGTTATTAGTTACTTTATTGCCAAAGAAAGTAACTATAACCGGAATTTACTTTTACATTTCCAAAGGGTTTCACAGTGAATTTGAACAGTTCGTCTTAACCCAGTCCATTTGTTTTAAAAATGCCATCAACACGGTACCAATACCGTCTTCAGGGGGTGCCTGGGTGGGGGGGGGACCCCTGGAGCAGAAGATGCTTATAGCCGGCTTACTTGGGCCAGAAGGAACTCAGGAACCAGTCTTCCTGATGAACCAGTGCAGCCCAGCAAGGCAGCTCATAACATCCTATCTTCTCTTGCCTGATCTCATTGGCAAGAGGTATCTCAGGAAGTGCAGAGGGAGACCCATTCCTTGTAATCCTGATCCGACAGTCCAATCCAGTCGTATAGAGCGCAAATTTGGCGTAAGAGAAAAGCATTAGGGAACACAGGAGTCACATGGAGGAAACAACGAATTCCCGTTATCCTGTTATTCCCGTTTATTGTGTGTCACTGCAAATCCGAACATAGAAATATATTATCCAACCTACCATTTTCGACTATACTTACAAGTCCGAGTAGCTTGATATCAGTTATCCATGCCAACATCAATGCGAATTGTATTTTCATACCAGATTAGAGAACGTGTAGGTGTTTGTTTTTGTTTTGTATTTTATTTTTTTGTATATGCTCATCGTTTTTAAATTTTTTTTGGTTTTTCAATAAATTTTTATACTTTTTTTTTTGCTTTTATGTTGTTTTTTATGAAAAATATTACAAAAATAAACTTTTATCTTACACTATTTTTTGTTTTTTGTGAGGTGTTGTACCTGCGACGCCGTGGAGTTTACTGAATATAAAACGAAGCTCTGAACTGTAGGTACAATCGAGCTGAATTTCAAATAAGCGAAGCCTACTTCGAT
The DNA here is from genome assembly GCA_035042425.1 of Drosophila flavopinicola. Classification (NCBI taxonomy): domain Eukaryota; kingdom Metazoa; phylum Arthropoda; class Insecta; order Diptera; family Drosophilidae; genus Drosophila; species Drosophila flavopinicola. The sequence goes on along the minus strand of JAWNLL010000074.1, from coordinate 75,475 downwards.
AAAAATCAAATCGACTAACTTTCCACAAAATTACCAAAATTAGCCTGAGTAATTTTCAAATTAATAGCAAGAGGAGTACTGCTTATATTTGTTTTCACGCTTGCATTTATAATTGTTTGGTATAAAAGAGGTATTATATACATATGTACACATACTTGTCTACAGACGAATATATAGACTGAGACGAATATATATGACTTGAGACGCCTAGTTGCTAAAGGTAAAATTCTGTTATACCCCTGTTCTTGCACCTTTTAACCATCCATACTGGCCCCCCGATTTCATAAATTAGACTTTGTGTGCATTTCAACCATGTTTTCCCTCATATTTCAACAAATCTTTTCTCTCGCTCTCTATCTTTCTCTGCTTGTCAGTTCTGCCGCATTGAGTACGCAATTTATGAGCGCACAAATTTTATTTGGCACAAAAAAACAGACGAAAAAAATGACAAAAAGTCAAATATGTTTTGGCAAATTTCTGGACGATTATCAAAAACGTGCGCCATATGAGAATGTAGAGCAGCATTTCTTTTTATTTTTTTTTCATATTTTATTTCCTTTATTGAGCAGCATCAATAAATTCAATAATTTATGGCCGAGAATTTGTTGCAATTTGTGCGATAACAGCTGCTAACAAATATTTAAATAAAACTGCCACAATTTAAAGTTGGAGTAAAAAAAATTTAATAATTGTCTGCCTGCAAAAAAGTTGGACAAACGACAGCTGACGGCAGAGCCGTTCAGTGCCCGCCTCCCAAAGGGCAGAGCAAACTGTATTATCACCTCAAATATGTGTAATAAACTCCCTGGGGGTCCTGGCACACAGCACAACACAAGTACACACACAGTCACACACAGGGCAAACATGACAAAAAGCAGAGAACATTAAAAAAGAAACGCAGACGCTTATGTGGCATATGGCAACTGGGGATCCACCCAAACCCAAAAATACCCTTATGCCCACCCCTAACAGGACTCAAACAAAAGGCAATGCCAATGAAGTTATCAGCTTGTGCCAGACAGTGCTTGGGGAGCAGCCAAAAGCCGAGTAAACATAGAAACAAATAAATAAATTACATTTAGACGGTGAACAAGGGAAATAGAGGGGGTAAAGAAAGAGAGAGAATGTAGGACCTCAGACTACCTTATAAAACGATTTTAATAAGAGCCTATTTATTTCTCAATAAGTCTATAGAATTTTTTGTGGCTGCACCGATGAACATTAAGCAAATTTTAAAGACTGCATCAAAATAATTTGAAAGAAATCAGAAATTTGTGCTCATATTTATTTTTTTAAAGTACGTTATAATCTCTTTAATCCAGACAGTTGCTGTCTGGAAAATGTTCGAAATATCAAAATGGCCAATTTACCAAAATATACACAAATCAGAACAAATATAGTATGGGGTTTTGGCTAATTGTCCTCGTATCCTCAAAATGACCTTCCAAGATCAAACATTCCCATATCTTTTTCTAAAGCAATCAGATTTGCATTGCCTTTACAGGTTCGCCTTCTACATTATAAGGAAATACATTACTTACAGTTCAGGCTGGCTGTGTGTTTTCCATTACAGATAGATTTAGTAAAGAGCACAGTCGACAATCGAGTTGGATTGTTCAGAAATCTTAGGTAGAAATGGCAAAGCCGACAACAATCAAGGATGCCCTGGCCCGCTGGGAGGACAAAACCAAACAGGAGGCCATAACGGCAACGGAGATTGGCCTACAGTTCCAGTATCCGCCCATCGAGAAGATGGACGCCACACTGAGCACCCTGGTGGAATGCCAGAAGCTCAGCCTGTCCTCGAACATGATTGAGAAGATTTCGGGCATTTCGGGCATGAAGAACTTGCGTGTCCTCAGCCTGGCGCGCAACTATCTGAAGAATCTGAATGGCATCGAAGTGCTCGCCGAGGTCCTGGAGGAGCTCTGGGTCAGCTACAACAACATTGAGAAGATCAAGCAGATTGAGGCGATGAAGGCGCTTAAGGTCTTCTACATATCCCACAATCTGGTCAAGGACTGGGTCGAGTTTGCTCGCATTGGTGTACCGCCACAACTGTGCGATATTACCTTTGTGGGCAATCCATTGAACGAGAACATGGATCCGGCTGCCTTTATAACAGAGGCCGTGCGCCGCTTGCCCAATCTCAAGAAGCTCGATGGAGAGCCAGTCATACGTTAAGGCTAAGTTCTTTTTTGTTTCTGTAAGCCAGCAGAGCAGGGCATGCAAGTGAAAATAAAAGATGCAACCACAAACACCAGGTCGAAAGCATTCGTAGGCACTGTCACGCCCACACACAGACACACACACACACACACACACACACACAGAGAGATAGAAGCAGCAACTGGCAGGTAAGCTATTAAGGACTTGGAACTGCTGCAAACAGGCATTGCTGATACCACCTGCCTTCTGTGCGAAACATTTTCTTTTCTATTTTCTATTTTCTATTTCTTCTGCATCGGCAATGAGAGAATTTTCCAATTTTCATTGCGTTTCTTCTGCTGATGAGCGCCATTGTTTTGTGTATGCCCCAAACCTCAACAACCTTGTTGTAGGTGAAAGGTTTTCGCCTTTGTTTTCCAATCCATGATGTTGCTTCATGTTTACCTGCCCTCTAACCCCTCCCACAACCCCATCTATCCTCCCCAGCCAACTCACAACATCACAACTTTGTACAGGACAAGCAGAGATCCAATTTTTGTCTTGCATTGTTTGCATATTTTTAGCCCTGTCCAATGTAATGAGTACGGATTTTTGCATACACAAAGAAGGCGTGGCATGTGCACAAAAAATGTGGGCCTTTTCTACATATATTGGGAATGTCTACCTGTCAATGGTATTTGCTCTGAGGTAACGATGGGGCAAATAGCGCTGATAGGGTTCAACTTTTGGGGAAAAAAAAACAATTGCGATGTGTTACGCTTTCAAGGCGATTATATAAACTCAAATATTTAAGTATTTTAACTCATGAGAAAATATTTTTAAATTCATATAAACCACAGATTTTATTTATTTCATAAAAGTACAGTGATTGCATTTAAAGCATTTTATAATTTTAGAGTCATATTTCTTACTGCATTTTAAAATGAAAAAGTTGTATAAAAATGTAAGCGTGTATAAAATTCAAAAAGTCTAGTGATTTAAATTTGCAACATTTCTATTCATATTTTTAGATATTTAATATATCGACACACTTAAGTCTCACATATTTGATGTGTATTCAATAAGTGAAAACAATTGAAGGCAGCTTTATAATAAAAAAAAACTTCAGCTACATTGGCTAGGAATTCTATTTTTTTCTCTTTAGATCGCTTAGACTGTCTGCCTATGGCCAATACAAGCAACATTTATTTGTTTGGTCCTCGTAAATAATCAGAAACACAAACGGGCGAATGGCTGGTTGAGGGAGAGGAGGGACTTGGTACAGGGCAGACAGCTTGGCAAACAAACAAAATCTAAATACTTATATATGAGCATGTGAATCTGTGTACGAGATAAAAATGTTAAATAAAAGCATAAAAATAGCAGCAATCGCAGACGCAGACGCAGAAAAAGAAAAAGACATAATAAAAGCGATTGGCAGACACAAAAGTTTAATGCTTTCTTTATGCCTTTTCGATTTAACTGCAAAATTTGCACAAATTTCATAAATTTCGTTGTTATTATTTGGCAAACATTATTAATTATGCTTAGCATAGTCATCCTTAGGCTGCTGCCAAAGCAGACAGTACACATAAGAGATATTAAAGATGTTTGTGTTTGCCACATATATTTAAAACAATTGCATACAAATTTCTTAAGCGAACCATTTAGAAAATATTCACAAACCGTCTGAAATAGTCGAGAGCATTGTTAAACTAAAAGTAAGTACTACGATAGACCCTATTTCAGAATATATATATATAGCTTAGAGGTTTACAAATTACTTTTTGAGTACACACCCTTTTCACGCATTTGATCTGTTCAGCGTATCAAAAATAGACAGTTCGAGGCTCATCAAATATTAGTGAGACGGCTAACAAAATAGCTCTCACTAAATCCACGTCAAAATGCAGCCGAAAATAAATAAACAAGCCGCCGCCGCTGCTCTGTGTAAAAACAGTTCCGAGAGCCATATCAAAGCCCCCCAGCCCCCTTTCTCCCTGAAATTCCCTCAAAGCCCCCCACAAACCAAACGCAATTCAGCGACCATCAGTTTTGGCGCATAAAAAATGGTTGCAAATTTGCCCAAGTGCAAACAACGTTGTAAAACAAATATTTACAACACTTTGAACTATGTGTGTATATGTATGTGTCTATGTATTCAGACACGCCCCTACGCCTACAACGGTCCGAGCTCATTCGACCAGAAGCTGGCAATAAAACCACAACGCAAAATCTATCAGTAAATGATTGAAAAAATGTATTTCGAGTCGCGCATAGATACAAAAAAAAGTACAACAAAAGGAGCCAAAATGACAGCGCCAGGATATTACTAAAAATACAAACACTGAGCGTTTAGTTGCCAAAGGATTTGGGATAACAGCAAATAAGAGATGCCGTTTAAGAACTGCTTAAAGTGTGAACTAAATTGTATCTGATTTTGCACAAATTATTTGTAAATTGTAGTTAAAATGCTTTGACATGAAATATTTTACAGATTGAAGGGATTTGTTCCCTTCAACAGGAAAAATAAAATATATTAGAAGAATCAAACAAAAATTCCGAAATTGTATAGATAAGGATAGTGATATATATAGTGCTTTGAAAAATTTCAATGAAATACGAATTGTAATTAATTTTTTAATTTAATGTAAATTGATATAATATATATATATATTACATTCTTAAAGATAAAATACTTTATTTATTTATTTATTTACGACACAAAAGAATTTATATAAAATTATAAAGCATTGAAAAGTAAATAAAACATTTGCATAAAACTTAAAATATTAAATTAAAGATATTAAGTTAAAATTACAAGGATATCAAAATAAAAAAATTTAAAAAAAAGTTTAATATAAAACTTGACGCTATGTAATATAGAGAATTGAAACTTTGACTATTATACTTGTTATCTGTTTTATATCTATTTTGTGCCACTTTTGTGTCACTCCCACTGGAAGGCTGGCAAATCGATAGCATGCGTTTATATTTCCAATTTGACTAGCTTTCAAATCACCAAACCTAAGAGGTATATTACAGTTTAGCTTTGTCAATGATCAATCCACGCCCACGCTTACTAACGCCCACCCAAAAAGAGGCGTTTTGCCAAAAGCTCTGAGCTGTTCTAACAATGATCTAAGAGTATTACGTAGTCGGTTATTTTTTATTTAATTTAAAATTTTTTCAAGATTTAATATCTGTTCCATCTCCAAATATATATATATATATATATATTTTTGTTTTGAGGCAGCTTCAATGGCAATTGCTGCACATCAAATCCCACTTCAATTTCCTCAAGTCCTCTGCTGGCCATTACTCGACAGTAATAAGTCATAAATATATTTTGCTGCTTCATAATTTTTTGCACAAGGTCGCGAAAATACTTGAGAAGAAACACATTTATGCATAGGGGGCAGTTAAGAAACAAGCAAGCAAACATACCAACCAGCTTTCTTGTGCTTTCCAAAACAGCACAAAGCGAGTGGCAAAAGGAAGAATGTGCAAAGAGAAAGAGAGTGGAAGACGGAATGAACGGAGAGCAACGAAAAGGAAATGAAAGGCTTACCATTCTCCCTGGACATTTAAGCAGATTTGCTTGTTGTCCTTTTACAACCCCGCCCCGCTAATGCACACGCCTCTCAACTTCAGCTACATTTTGCGCTGTCCCTCTCTATCTTTGTCTCTGTCGCTGTCTCGCTTTCATATTTTATCATTTTTTTTCGCATGCTGGAGCTTCCTTTTCGGCGAGCGCCCCTTTTGTGCTTATAATTCCTCACGTTTTCCTGCAAATGCAGCACAAAAATTCTCGTAGTAACTTTTAATTTCATGCCATTTAATTCGTTGAAAGCGGAAGGGAAAGGAATAAAAAAGAACCAAGATGAAGCCATGCACAAGTACAAGAAGAAGAGCTCCTCCTCTCCCTCAATGTGTGTGTATGCGTGTGTGTGTGTGTGGGTCAGTGTAGAAGAAAAAGAATTTTCCACCGGACACGCATTATAACAAAAGTTGTTTCCTTTGTAACTTTCTTTATATATGTATGTGTATACTTTTATGTTAAGAACAGCTTACACAACATAAAACAGCAACCAAAAAGTCTTTCTAAAATATACATTTTTTCGAATCTTAGCATATATTTTTGAGGAGTTCGAAAAAAAATATGTGAATTTAGGTTTTTTTTGTATACTCTTTTTGAGGAAAATAGTATATTCATTTTGTGCTGAAGTGTGTAATGCATAGAAGGAAGTGTCGGAGACTGCCAAAAGTTACCTCCAGTATGCTTAGAATGACAAATCAAATTGAGATGGCCATGTCCGTCTGTCTGTATGTCTGTCTGTCTGTCTGTATGTATGGAAACTAGTCCCTCAGTTTTTGAGCTATCGCGATGAAACTTACCATAGAGACTTATTATTCAAAGGGTCAGCACATTGGTCGGAACCAGCCAGATCGGAACACTATATCTTATAGCTGCCATACAACTGGAAGACGGCCATACATTTTAGTGTATATATATCCATATATCCCATACTTTTAAAGCTATTGAATTTCCTTGTACACTTGAACTTTTTTTTTAATTATTTAAATTTGTTTTTCTATTTAGGATCAATTTCAAGAAATATGAGTAGAATATCTGCGAATTAGTCCTGAATTCTCCTATAGCACAGAAAAGATAGATTCGAAAAGAATAAAAGAATTAAAATTAAAATTATTTGAAAGACAAAAGCAGAAATAGTATACTAACCCTATAAAGCTTATAAATTGGCTCTGAAGGTTACTTCAGCATTAGTATCGCCTTGAACATAGAACAGATGTATCTGAAAGATGGAAATAGAAAACAAGTGAGAACGTTGCAGTCGGGCGGAGCCGACTGCGTAATACTCTGATACCATTTTAAGAACAGCTGAAAGCAAGTGAACAGAAAATTTTTGCTGGTGTTTGGGTGACCCGAAATCGGCATTCCAAGTTTTTGGGAACGGGAGGGGCATGGTCGATCTTAAGAGGGGGTGACCAGAAGTCTATCCTCCAATTTTGGTGACTCTAGCTCTAAAACTGTGGAAGATATACATTTTCGCGATTTTTGGGGGCGGGAGGGGCGTGGCCCCAAATTTTTTTACCGATATTTAGAGGGGCTGACCAGAATTCTATCTTCCAAGTTTAATGACTCTAGCTCTGAAACTGTGGAAGATATAAATTTTCGCTATTTTTGGGGGCGGGAGGGGGCGGGGCCCCAAAATTTTTTGCCGATCTTTAGAGGGGCTGACAATAAGTCTATCCTCCAATTTTGGTGGCCCTAGCTCTTAAACTGTGCGAGATATAGGCTTCCGTGTTTCGTGGGGGCGGGGTGGCTGGGGGGCGTTCTAGTGGGCGTGGCCGGAAAATCCAGGACGCAATCTTTTGGGCTGGTCAGCCCTAGTCTAAATTCCAAATTTGGGGACTCTAGCTTCAAAATTGCGGGAAATATACACGTGTTATCGAATTGTGCATTCATGTATATCGATTTTCGCGATTACGGGGGCGGGAGTGGGCGTGGTCAAAATTTTGTTTCTGTAATCTGTAGAGGACGTCACCAGTAATATATATTCCAAATATGGTGACTTTAGCTCTAAAACTGCGGGAGATATAAGCATTTCAAATTAATTTTGGAGGGGGGCTGGTGGGCGTAATAATGGGCGTGGCCGATTAACCTAGGATCCAATTTTTTCGGGAGGTCACCAGCAATATACCTACCAAATTTGATTACTCTAGCTTCAAAATTGTGGGAGTTATTCACGTTTAATCGATTTGTGATTTGAGGTGTATCGACATGTTATCGATTTGCCAGCCTCCCAGTGGGCGTGGCATAAATTTGGAATAAACTTGATCTGAAGCAGATAGCTATAATCATAACGCAAAAGATTTCAAGAGTCTATCTAATATCGTTTCGGAAATACGCGCGTTCATCCAGACAGACAGACGGACAGACGGACGGCCTGACGGACATTCGACAAAACCAATATACTATGAGTACCTTCGGTATCAGAGTATAAAAAGTTTATAGTCATAGATTTTGATAAGGATCAGAATATACTCAGAAGCTGCTGCCAGAATAGTGTCAGAAACCTCTGAACATTAATTTTATTAGCTGCACTTTCGACAACCTACCCCTCCGCTAGCGCAGCCTTTCTTTGGGTCTGAATAGTTTGAATATTCTTTGTTTTCTAGCTGCTCATTAATGAAGCAAAAAACTTTTCGACTTCTCGTTTTTATGCGTTTTATTACAAATTGCATTCATTAAATTTACGACTATGATTTTCATTTCACTTTCTTTTTTTTCACGACTTGGTTTTTCTTTTTCGTGAGCGACCTAAGAATTAAGTGCTTAGTTTTTTGGCTAATTACGAGTACTTGTGAAAAAAAAGAAAGTTGGCCAAAGTTCACAACGTGCGGCATTAAATATTTAAATTGATTACAGTTATGGGCCGAAAGAGGGCTTCATAATCAAGGCAACTGCTCTGAGAGAATCCTGCATAGCCGGGCCATGCAGTCCCAGGGCTTTAACTAAAGCCAAAAGGTGGCCAACTAATAAAGTTGGGCCCAGAGCAGCTTAGGCCACGCCCACACTGCACATTGTTAGGCGAGCGAGCGAGTGTGTGTGCGTGTGTGTGTGTAACTTTTGTATATAGTATAGCTTGTTATATGCGTGCCACATTAAGTCTACCTGCTGGCACGGATGGCTCGACGGCGGTTGCCGCGTTGCCAACAAAGTTTTTAACCATTACTTAACTGTTATATGCACCTTAAGGCAACCCCACACACACACACTCGCAAAAATTCACTTGGGCCCGAAAGTGAAACTTAAAACTGGCAACTTCTTCACTCAGAAAGCGACGTTGATGCCGACATCGCTGCCTTTACAGCAAACTGCAAACATGTTGCATACTTTTATGCGTGCTGCAAGTTTCTAGCCAAGTTGAGGTGGCCTTGGCATGGGCCTGGGCCTCAGCATGGGCGTGGCAGTTGGGCATAAGACCACATAACATTTTCCGTGGCTAAACAGCAAGTGGCGAACTATTTAATAATATTTCTGATATAATATAAACATTTATATATTTATTTAGCTATACAAAATGCATGTTTATAACAAAATATATTTTGAAATTCCTTTCATTAAATTGCTAAAAATTTATGTAAAAGTAAACATAGATAAAAAACATTTGTAGTAATATTCTCATATTACCTGTTTCCAAATTATTTGTCATCTATAAATTTTCATCAGAAATTGATTACATCATTACTTCCTTTGGCAAAGTGACAAATTTTTGTATGTGCACATATTTACGGTAACATTGACAAATAGATACCAATAATAACAAAAAGAGCGACAGCAACAGCAATAGCAACAACAATGTTGTTTTCGTGATAACAAAAATGTATAAAAAATTGATGATGTTCGAAAATTTCTTGAGAAATTGCGCATCATCAGCATTGACAACGTCATTGAGATCAAAGGCGCTTGAACAGCAACTAGTTTATTGTCAAGCACGCACAGCAGGTTCAAGATGACGGCAGAAGAAAATATGAAGATATTGTTTTGTGGGCAAAACTTTTCTGTTACATTTTATTTTATTTCTGTTGATTATTTTGCCATTTTTTCTCCCCGTGGTGGCACATTGAATTTCGCTTCTGAAGCATTCATATTCATAGCTTAAGTGAGCCGTTTGTCCAGGTGGAATCAATTGAAAGCCAAATGACAACGCACCTGACAATTGGTAATCAACTTAAAGTATGCAAAAGCTGTTGATTATTCCCATTGCCAACAGTGTGTGCATTTTTCAATTGGGATATAATGAAATGATTCTGTGAATTGTGAATGCGCTGAATTGAGTTATGTGTGTAAGAAAATTGTGAAAATACTTTTGACAGCGAAAATGTTGTACCATTGATAGTTTTTAAATGCAAAATATAAAAATAGTACATTGTTGCTACTAAAAATGGCGAAGGCTAGGAACGTGTCACTTTTTTCATATCACACATGAATAATAATTTCATTTCATTTTGTTTATTTACTTTCAGCCTAGCGCTACAAGATTAACATTTATTTTTACATATCACATTTGTATGTATATATTTTTTTTACACTACTGGTCGGGAATAACCCCTTTAGCTCTTTTCAGCTGCTGTCTCTGGCCAGCTCAGCAATGTATCTTAAATGTGTATAAATTTTAATTACGCATTTTAAAATAGCAAATTGTGTTTTTAGTTTTTAATCCACTATCAATTGAATTGTTAAAGCGATTTTTTGCATTGTCATTGTTTATGCTCTATTAATTATGTGGCACACACACAGCCACACACACACACACACACAGCCACACACACACACACAAACTGATATTCTTCCCTCTCTATTAACACGGCTTGCAAAAAATTAATATATTTAAAGCATGTATATGTGTATGTGTATATTCCAGGCTGTGCGTAAATAATGCAGACTTGATTGCGTTATCTTTTTGAAAATGTTAATTGCAATAAATATATATATATTTTTTTATAAATATTCTCTTTTATGAAAGCTTGGTGTTTATTTTTTTATTTATCATATTTTAATGGGCTGTCAATTGTTGTTGGCTTTGACAGCTCATGTGTAATTAGATACAGCATATGCTTAAATTTTAGGCATGCTTTTTCCCGATTTGTGTCGCATTAGCCATGAAAAAAACAACACGGTTTTTAATATATAAACAACATATTTAGTATGTTGTTTATTTGTAAATAAGCTTCAAAGTGCAAAAATTACATATATATATATATGTATAGGTGTAAACATATATGTATGTATGCTTTATCTATAAATACAACAGTTTACACTCATAGGTATTTTGTGAATTAATTTTCAACACTTTTTTGTTTGTCTAATGAAAAGAATATACAAAATAATTGGAAGTTCCCTTTCAAATTTATAATATATTTTTCAATAACTACTCCATTGTCATATAGCACACAATCTGTCGAACGAAGAGCTCTTGAATTAAAGCTTGATGATTTCTATTTTAATAATATAATTTTGATGTCAGCAGGTGGACTGTAGTAAAAAAAGGTATGTAATCTACTTGTATTTTTAAAAACTGAGCATTGTTCAGCTCTCTACTTAATTTGCAAACAAATTGTGGCTACAATTTCACACATTCTTATAAACTACATCTTTGTAATATTGTTACAACACAAACTGAGAAGGCAGGCAACACAAATCGCAACGCTGCGCATATCAAAGCGATTTTTTATGGGGCGTTATTCAAATTCAATTTGTTGCCTTTGCTGTGGATTGAAATTTGCTGTGGAGTGTGGAGAGAGAGAGAGAGAAGCGCACTAAAATGGTAAGAAAGAAAGTATCAGGGCAGCGTTGTTATGCATATGCCCCATTGAGCACGCATGCTGTAAAGGGGAAAGGGAGTGAGGGAGCACCCATAAAGCTGCTATAAAAGAGTGCGGGCTGCCAAGTAGAGCAAGAGAGACAGCAGAGAGAGAGAGAGAGAATTATATGACAAACATCAATAAACTCAACAATAAAATGCATGGTCTGAAGAAGCAAATGGAGAAGACGCATGCATAAAACGCAACGTCCTTGGACGCAAAACGGAAGGATACACACACACACACACACACACACACGCACACACACACGCGAACAGTTTGTATCAGAATGTTGTTAAAGCTTAAAGAAATTGTTGTAAATTTGTGTAGCTGTCAAAGGGAAGCCGCATGGAGGGCGGCCCTGGGAGACGCACATAATTATGCAAACTAATTAAAATACTCATACGATGCGTTCGCCCTTTCCTTCGGCAGCGGGTCCTTCTCATTTTACCATTGCCTGCTAGCTGCTGGCTGCTGACTGCTGTCTGCTGGCTGCTGTTCTTTGGCGCCCATTTTTAATTAACAGTAAGCGACCAGCGATGAGAGCGAGCCAAATAAAAGACAGCTAAGAAGGATGAGTGGGAAGACGAGATATCTACGTATGTATGTGTGCGTGTTTATATGGCAGCTGGGGGACAGGGCAAACAAAAATGAAAGACACTCACTTCCGCTTGACATGCTGTGGAATGTTCTGCACATGCATTTGACTCTGTTCAACAACTGTGCGTGTCTGTCTCTCTGTATGCATGTGTGTGTGTGTGTGTGTGTGTGTGAGTGAGTGCGCTGCACAAGTATAAAAGCAAACCGCAAAAACACAAATATAGTTGAATACTTTCGAGCGCCTACACACAAATGTGCACCGAGCCCAGCAAAAAATGAGATGAACTCGAGAGGCTGCAGCAAATAGCAGCGACATCAGCGGCGGCTTCTGCTAATATATATATGCATATATATAATATATATATATATTCATAAAACACACTTGCCAAAAATTGGCTACTGTGAACAAGAATTAGAAAATGTGTAATGTGCCGGAAATTTGATAGGTAAATAATAAGAACAACAATCAAATAATCTAAGATATATCATAGACTATATATAAGCCATCGATTCTTAATCGATACAATGTTAAATAATTAATTTTTGTATATAACCAAATTCCATTTGAGATCATAAATTTATTTGTATTTATTGCAAGTATTTTTATCATTAAGAAAATCCATTATCACATTTTCAAAATCAGACTAAATATTTAATTATTAGCCCAAAGTACACCCATAGAACTTCCTATTATATTTCTTAAAATAAAGAGCTCTTTTTAAGAAGCCAAATGTAGAAAACAGAAGCATGAATAGAAATTTTTCTTGAGTTTAGTAAGTAGCTACAGAAACAGGCAAGTTTTTTAAATATTAAAATTTTGTAATTAGATGTTTTTATTAATATTTTGAAGCAATTATATGTTTTAAATAAATAAAATGGAAGTACATTAAAACAACTTTGTGGAACAGACTATTAAAATATATAGAATAGCACAACATATTATTTAGCATTTTAAGTTTATTTTTCGTTTTTGTGGAGCACATTTAGATATATAATCCTTCATATATTTCGTTTTCATTTCATTCCTTCCAGTTGCTCCTCAATTTTTGGAGCAGTGCATCATTTGATTCCCCAGTTGGCCCGTCTAAGCCCCAAAAAGTCAGCAACACGTTGCCTCTAATGATATGACTAACGTTGACAGCACGTCATTCGCATTCAGATTGCCTGTTTGTAGATGTGAATCTATGTGTGTGCGTGTGTGTGTGTGTGTGTATGCGTGTGTGTACTCTGTTTGGGGAATAAATTGTTAATTATTATTTGAAAAGAGTTACAGCGCATTTTCACAGCGTTGATGAGGACCAGGCCCAGGACCAGGCCCAGGCCCAGGCTCAGGACCCGACTACAGTCGACAGTCGGCAGTTGCTTTCGCTTTTATGTGCGGTTCTCGGGGCTGCGGCGCCAGGGCTTTTGTGAGATCCTGCGGTTGGCCTCCCAGGCCTCCATTGCATGCACATTTGAATCTAAATTTCTATGGCGGGCAGTGGGCACTGGGTATGGTGGATGGGGTATGGGGTTTGGGGCGGACTAAATTAACATTCGTTCGCGCCCAGGATCTGTGCACTAATGTGCCCTCAATTCTTTCCATATGCGTGTGCTCATTTCAAATGCGCATTACAGCAACAACAACTTTTGCAGTTTGTTGTGTCAATTGAAATGCAACAGAATCAGCAGGCAGCAGGCAGAGTGTGTCCCGCTGCTGCTGGTAAATTAAAAAGCGCCACATACATGGCGTATGTGTAATATTTTTATTACACTTGCCTCCTAATTAGGCAAGCTTTCGCTGTCAGTTTGTCAGCTGTCCTGAGCACATGAACTGTGCCACTAGGCGGCGGCTCAGCTCTGCAGCACTGTAGCTCTAGCTGTGGCTTTGGATTCGCATTTGCATTTGCTTTCAACTAATTTGCCTGGCTTCGTTTCAGCAGCTGATTAATTCGCTGTGTATTTGGGCCAAGCGGGCACTGCAGCCATGTGGAACAGCCACCATCGTTTCTTGTTAACATCTGTTGTTATCTGGTAAGCCAGTGTGTCCAATTGGGACTGGTTTGGGAAGGGCAAGTGTGATTAAAGATTATGTGCCACAGTTGGGAAACTGAGAATTGAGATTGAGGCAAGTGGGGCATAGGACGCTGTGGGAATCGAAGAAATTGTATTCATGCTATGCTAAATGTAGAATTATGAAAGAATTCTAGAATTAGTTTAAGTTCTTGAGCGAATTTTGTCTAAACAAAATATTTGACTTGTTCTATCATATCCCATTTATGTTTTGTTTCAAAAATAGCTAAAGTTTTCTAGTATCGGAAACTATACAAAATAAATCAAATACGAAATTGGAACCATTGTTAATTATACAATATTTAATATTTTTTTTAACTTCTTCAACAATTTTTGCATAGCTAAAAATAATTTAAAAAACTGTCAAGCTACACAAACTACATAATTGCACTCAATTTACCTGCTCTATAAACAAGTTAATGATTGACTTCTTTATCTAAACATCTCATGCTTCGCCTCTGTGCGAGGCAACATCCAAAGTTAAATTCCCATACATGATTTTGCAATTCCACAACTTAAGCATTACCACAAATCGATTTCAATTCAATTTGTTTGATTGCCGCCGCGTTTAGATCAAACGAACTAAATGCCAGCCACGTTCGAAACTAAAGCACACCCACATGCGCACACCAATCACACACACACACACACACACACACACTAACACAGAGACTGTTTTGGTTGCAATCACGAAAATGGCTGGGCAATAATTGCGCGTGTCGTTGGCTGCAAACTGGAACTGTTTCTACCTGTTTCACATGCGAAATTAGCTTAAAATGGCTGACGCTAATGTGCAAACAGCCCCAAACCCTTGACACCCATTCCCCTCCAGGCATAGCACACTTCTTCCGTGCACACTCCTTCTCCACCTCGTGCGCATTAAGGCCTTTTGATCTGCACCCAAAAAGAGAGGCAGCAAACTTTTCAGCGTACGTGTTTGTACGACGTCAAAAAGTATGCAATGCTTTCGTTTCGATTCGTAGAACACACACACACACACACAGCCCACCCCAAATGGTCTCTTCACGCTTTTTGGTCTTCTCCCGCTTTAGCTGACATCTCTGGCAAGTTTCAATTGAACGCATTGCACACGGGCCAACAAGTGAATTTTAGCCACCAAAGCTGTGAAAAATATGTCCATTTTAATAGAGCAAACTCAGGTGTTGTGAATATGTTGTGCGCTTTGTAGCACTCATTGTCGACTTAGTTATTTTCAGAAACTTAAAGTTAAAGATGCAATGCATCATGCTTACAGTTTAGTATTTTGAAGGATACACTTACTTATTGATATCAAGTCACTTTTTGTTCATATTTTGCAAAAATAAAAACATAAAAAAATATGTTTATTAAACTATTAATAAATAAATGCATTTATAAATGTTAAACTATTAAATCGAACTTTAAAAATTAGCATTTTCATTAAATCTTAAATTCTTCTACCAGAAAAGAAAAACTAAGCGAATAACAGAAGAAACAGAATATACATATTTTATAGCTTTAAGCCTAGAGCCTATAACTGTCATTAGAGTCAACATAAATTAAATGTAGAATCCATAAATAATATACGCAGGTACGCAGTCTAATATCAATTTTATAGTACTACATTAGCTTCTAACAATAAGTGTATTTTCAATTTCACCTACAATAGATAAAATTCATATCGTATTTTTATTGCCAATGCCGGCTTTATTATGGCCGTTTAGCGATTTTTTATGGCCTGGTCTCTGCACTATAGGCCGCCTGTCGACTGCGCATTTTATTGCATTGCAAACCGCTGGAGAGAGTGAGGGGAGATTGCTGGTGGTGGAGGAGTAGGGGCAGGTGGGGAAGGAAGCGTAACGGGGTCATTTGCTCTGTTGGCTTTTTGAGAGCCATAAAAATCGAATGCCGGCGGTCGACGCAAAACAAATCGATTTGTTAAATTGCAGTGCAAGTACAAGTGGGCAAAGGGAGGGGAGCAGGTGAGGGGGTTAAAGGGCATCACGTGTGTAAGTGTAACACATCCTGTCTTTATGTCCTTACCTAATTGCATGACTGTCTGCTGTATTGTCTAGCCAAATAACTGAATTATTACCATGATATATCTTTCAGCATTTTTAAAAAGTTTCCTGATGCAAATGGAACAAATCGTATCGAAAGAGCCAACCCGCACAAAAAGGGGCTTAGTTTTGCCCGAGTTATGGGCGTGGACATTATTTAAGAGAGGCTGCTAATTTGTGTGGTTTAGTGGTTCGCTAATTGCACTCGACGGTTGCACGCACCACCAAATGAGCCATTCAAAAATGACTTTTCGCTTCGGCTTTTCGTATTTATTCGCATTTTGGAAAATATAAATTTTCCATTTTCGAAAAAGGTAAATACATTAAAGTGGCAGCCAGTTTGGTATGCTAACAAATTTGTAAGCCATGAGCCAAAAAGTTTTAATTGCACTTTGGCTTAGAGTGGAAAATGTATCATTAAAATAGTTGCGCTTACTTAGGCGCTGCAGTGGATACGGCTAAATTCTTTCCGAGTAACTTGTTTCAGTTGAAAGATGGAAAAAAACACACTTAAATATTTTGTTGTAATATAATTAAAGACACCATAAAAATCAATTGAAAAAATAATATTCTGTTTTATTGGAAAAGAGTATTCAAAAGGAAGTTGTAGTCCGACGTAGTCGACTGCATAATACTCTGTCACTGTGAAAAGGCAAAAACACATGGAAAACAAGTGAGAACGTTGCAGTCGGGCGGAGCCGACTGCGTAATACTCTGATACCATTTTAAGAACAGCTGAAAGCAAGTGAACAGAAAATTTTTGCTGGTGTTTGGGTGACCTGAAATCGGCATTCCAAGTTTTTGGGAACGGGAGGGGCATGGTCGATCTTAAGAGGGGGTGACCAGAAGTCTATCTACCAATTTTGGTGACTCTAGCTCTAAAACTGTGGAAGATATAAGCTTTCGCGATTTTTGGGGGCGGGAGTGAGCGTGGCCCCAAAAAATTTGGCCGATCTTTAGAGGGAGTGACAAGAAGTCTATCTTACAAATTTCTTGACTCTAGCTCTAAAACTGTGGAAGATATACATTTTCGCGATTTTTGGGGCGGGAGGGGGCGTGGCCCCAAATTTTTTTTACCGATATTTAGAGGGGCTGACCAGAATTCTATTTTCCAAGTTTAATGACTCTAGCTCTGAAACTGCGGAAGATATAAATTTTCGCGATTTTTGGGGGCGGGAGGGGCGGGGCCCCAAAATTTTCTGCCGATCCTTAGGGGGGCTGACAATAAGTCTATCCTCCAATTTTGGTGACTCTAGCTCTGAAACTGTGGAAGATATAAATTTTCGCGATTTTTGGGGGCGGGGGGAGGCGAGGCCCCAAAATTTTTTGCCGATCTTTAGGGGGCTGACAATAAGTCTATCCTCCAATTTTGGTGACTCTAGCTCTAAAACTGTGGAAGATATACATTTTCGCGATTTTTGGGGGCGGGCGGGGCGTGGCCCCAAAATTTTTTGTCCGATCTTTAGAGGACTTGGCCAGAAGTCTACCCTCAAAGTTTGGTGGCCCTAGCTCTTAAACTGTGCGAGATATAGGCTTCCATGTTTCGTGGGGGCGGGGTGGCTGGGGGGCGTTCTAGTGGGCGTGGCCGGAAAATCCAGGACGCAATCTTTTGGGCTGGTCAGCCCTAGTCTCTAGCTTCAAAATTGCGGGAAATATACACGTGTTATCGAATTGTGCATTCATGTATATCGATTTTCGCGATTACGGGGGCGGGAGTGGGCGTGGTATAAATTTTGTTTCTGTAATCTGTAGAGGACGTCACCAGTAATATATATTCCAAATATGGTGGCTTTAGCTCTAAAACTGCGGGAGATATAAGCATTTCAAATTAATTTTGGAGGGGGGCTGGTGGGCGTAATAATGGGCGTGGCCGATTAACCTAGGATCCAATTTTTTCGGGAGGTCACCAGCAATATACCTACCAAATTTGATTACTCTAGCTTCAAAATTGTGGGAGTTATTCACGTTTAATCGATTTGTGATTTGAGGTGTATCGACATGTTATCGATTTGCCAGCCTCCCAGTGGGCGTGGCATAAATTTGGAATAAACTTGATCTGAAGCAGATAGCTATAATCATAACGCAAAAGATTTCAAGAGTCTATCTAATATCGTTTCGGAAATACGTGCGTTCATCCAGACAGACAGACGGACAGACGGACAGATGGACGGCCTGACGGACATTCGACAAAACCAATATACTATGAGTACCTTCGGTATCAGAGTATAATAACCCTTTTTACGCTTGTGGACATGACTATCTTTGAAGAAGCTTAACAGTAATTTACCTTTGGCGACTCTGGCTATAAAACTGTGGGAGATAAGGATTTAAGCAATCGTTTGCTATAGAGTTGCCAGCCTCCCAGTGGGCGCGGAACAAAATTCCCAATCCTTTATCTGTTGCAGATAGCTACTAGTCAGCTTGAAATTTTAGGTCTCCAGCTCCAATAGCGTCTAGACAGTCGAAAAGCATAACAAACATTGCATAAAACCAACATATTACCTTCCATATCCGATTTTAAAGAATTCACATATTATTTTGTATTTTATAGATTTTTTAATTTGTATTTCATGGATCTCCAATTAGAGGAGCTCTTATTCCATCTTCGTTCAAATGATAACTATGAAGAAATATCTCAATCTTATATTCAATACAAGTAATACAATATCTACTTATCAAAATATATAAGTTTATTTTTTAGATCTTCTTATCAAAATATATAAGTTTATTTTTTATATCTTCTTATCAAAATATATATGTTTAGTTTTTAGATCTAGAATAGAATCCCTCTGAGACACCAGATTCTCCAGATACACCATTATATAATTTACATCTTCTTGCTCCATCTTGTATGAACATTTGTATAAGTATTTGTATAAGTATTTGTATAAGTAATTGTGTAAGTATTTGTATAAGTATTTGTATAAGTATTTGTTTGAGTATTTGTATTAGATACACCTGTTACACCATTAATTGTTTGAGTAAGTGTATGAGTAATCGTATGAGTATTTGTATGAGTATTTATATGAGAATCTGTATGAGTATTTGTATGAGTAGATACACCTGTTACACCATTAGTTGTATGAGTATTTGTATGAGTAAGTGTGTGAGTAGATGAGTGGGTGCTAGTGATTTTAGGATAAGATCACAAATTATTAGTGATCCCAATACGATTATCTATGTACTTACGAAAGACAACCAATATATGTATATATTCAATTGTGTCCAATGTTTCTTCAGGTTTTTCATTTGCAGTGCAATTCTATTTCCAAATGTATTAGAGTAAAGTATGTTTAGTTTATGCAGCACCAACTTTCACCAACTTTTGTTCGAGCAGATGTTCGTATAGGTAATCGCCGTCTAGTGATTTTTGGATAAGGGCACAAATAATAGCGATCCGAACAACAATTATATAAGTACTTACGAATGGCCTTTTTTATGTATTTTCAATTATTTCCAACGTTTCTTCAGCTGCTTCAAGAGCAGTGTATAGCATGTTTAGTATATTGAAATCCAACTTCGAACTTCTGTAAACGTATTAGTAGATGCACAGCAGATGTAAAGTGACGTCTACGTGTTATTCGATCCGAATGTCACAAGTCGCCAATTACTGTTAAATATAATTATACAAATTTAAATATAATGCAAAACTTCGTGAACTTACAGTGTCACTTTTTTAAAAAGAGTGTATTTATATATTTTATATAAAATAATTCACTTTTCACTTAAACTAAGTATATTTGTAGACAAAATAAAATGGTGTACTTTTTTAAAAAAATATATATTTTATATAAAAAATTCACTTTTCACTTAAACTAAGAATATTTGTAAAATTTTGGTTGTTGGAATTTGTTTGTGTGTACAGCTTGTGCCGCTGCAAACTACTGAATAAAACTGAAACTGTTTAAACCAGTACAGGTCTATGTGTTAAAATAATAATGCTACTGAGGCAGAGCCTACTTTGATATGTATGATTTTCAGTGTATTTATGAAAAAGTATATAAATAACGATTTAACTTACCATTTATTTTCCAATAAGCCAAGTCAATAATAATCCACTTCTATTCGAAGCACAAAAATTCGAAGCATTTAAATCTTAAAACAAGTGGGGAAGTATTATCTTAGGCCTGCTGAAGATTTTATAGTCCTTTCCAGTCTGTGGATAGATTTCACTAGCTACACATATGCTACAATTTAGCTTTATATCTGAGTCCTCAAGAGTCCACCCCTCTTCCACCGTTCAATGACAAACTCGATTATAGTGGGGGTTTTTTAAGACATTGGTATCATATGAATTTGAATTTTTCTTTTGCATTATAATTTTCACCACCGAACCATTTTGATGTTTAAAGAGCTTAAAGAGCAGTCAGTTGAAAACTGACTTGCATTTTATTATTTATATTTAATAACGCATATCTGCGATATGTATGACTCAATCGTTTTGCAATTGCGAACATCGATGAGTTATAGGGAATGTCAAGTGTACAAGGATATAGCTTTGAAAACATGGGATATATGGCCAAACCCGATCCGATCGGTTCCGACTGATGTGCTGTCCCTCTGAATTATAAGTCAATGTGCCAAGTTTCATGAGGGACTATATATTCAAATTAGATAATTGTTTGATTTCTTGCTTATCATAAATAGAGTTGTGAGTCTGTGGAACTGTTTGATTAGCTGTCTACTACAATGGTGTGGATGACTTGAGTCAAGTGTTCGTTTGGATATTTGAAAGCATGAAATTCGAATTTTAAGTAGCAGCTGCCAGTTAGATGCCATTTGTGTTTTGAGATGCTTTAGGGCGCCTTGTCTCTGTGTCAGTTCAGTTGTGCCTTCAGCGCATGACCACAAAAACCATCTCATTTATCCATGAAAATCTTGTGGCAGCACAAAAAGGAAGCTGTGCGCCGTATCCTTTTCATTTTCAACCAACCACAAAACACATTTCGCTTTCATTCCATTTCAAAAGTCCGCAAAAGCAAAAGAAATCGAGAAAATGAAAATGAAAATGCGAATGATGAAAATGCAACTAATTCCTGACGGCTTATGGTTATTATGCCAAGCCCGGGCGCTACACTCTATTCTTGGGCTCTTTTACCCTCAGCCGACCCACCTTTGGGTTTTG
Organism: Drosophila flavopinicola; assembly: GCA_035042425.1. Classification (NCBI taxonomy): domain Eukaryota; kingdom Metazoa; phylum Arthropoda; class Insecta; order Diptera; family Drosophilidae; genus Drosophila; species Drosophila flavopinicola. Next base: position 54,118 of record JAWNLL010000074.1, on the reverse strand, counting down.
TTATAATTTTTATTTTATTTAGCAAAACAGGCATTTAATACAGCAACCGAGAGAGTCAGAGATTAACCTTCAACGTCGCTCAGCTGTATATCATTTAATTTTTGCGGTAAGCTCTAAATCCAAGCAATCTGCCACCCCAAAAAGCACCAGTTGAAAAGGTACGAATATAGTTTGAATAGCATTTTGTTCAAGGTTGAAATGCGAACGGCCGAGATTCCATGCGTTTCTTTTCGCCCATTTTCTGCTGAGCTCTTTTGTTGTTGTGTTGAAAGGTCAGAAAAGGGCTCACGAATTTATAGATTGTGGGCTTTATGTATTTTAATTATGGAAAGAGTTTGCCGTCGCTTAAATTGGGTTACAAGAGGCAGTGCTCTCTCTCTGGAAAACACTTGTTGAAACATGAACTGGGCCTTAACTGACAGACATACCGCATTAACAATGCCATTCAAACTGCATAAATCAGCATTCAAATTAGAAATTAGCCAAAGACACAGACACATAGACACAGAGACACAGAGAACCAACTGCGTCCAGATTCAAGAGCTGTTCAGACTAAACTCATCTAGAACAGCCACTTGAGGTTGCTCTAAGCCCATATTTCCCACTCTCTCTCTGTCTCTCTCTCTACCTCTCGCTGTCTCGCTCGCTCAGTCCGTCTCTTGTCTCGCTCTGTTGTGTATCTGCAACTCATTCGTGGCACACTCGTCAGCGCACTCATTATTAGGCTCAAGTGCAAATTAGTGTGTTTGTTAGTGGGTTATTAAGTTCTCCTGAGCCTCCTTACACACCTCCTTCTCAATCCCCAGCCCCAGCCCCATTGTTGTTCTTGTTGTTGTTTTACTAACTAAATGAGTTTTTGCCAGTACGAAAATGTTCGCCTGTTTGTCTGCACAGTAAAACTTGAGTATACAAATTTCATTTCATTGTTTTTCGAGTGCGCTCACAGCTTCCCAGCCAAGCCAACAACAACAACAACAATAATAAATGAATGCGGCTGCTGCTGCTGCTTCTGTGTGGGCGTTCATTTTTGGTATGTGTGGGCGTGGCATTCGCACTGTTCATTGTACTTGAATAGTTTTTGCCATCGTCGTCGACATCGCCGAATGGGCAAAGTTTTCGCAATTAACATGAAAATACACACACAGACAACTAACACGGCTAATGCAGAAAAATTGTGCTGCCTACTTTTAGGCAAGCCGCATAAAAAATTAATTAAAATCAATTAACGCCGCCAAGCGGAATCATTATGAAAAAAGTAGGCATAAAATCACCTTTATTATGGTCACACCCCGAAAACCTAACCAAAGTATGAAAAAACAATTTGGTAAACAAACGCAGAGCATAATAAAAATTCAATCAGTCCACAGCAACAAGCAAATGACTGAAAACAACTGACCCAAAACTCTCAACGAGCCGCCCAAAATGACATTAATTTACACATCAACGAAGCGCGAAAGGACGCAAAAAAATCACACAGCCGGACAGACGGCAACAGGACGTTGCACAAGGAAATGTTTGAGGCGCGGCTTACCAGATGACAAAGCGCGTAATAAAAGGTCATAAAAAAGGGGCACCCAGTGGCAGGCATCAAATAAAGCAACATTTTTTAAGCGTTTACCGAATATGATGAAGAGTGCACAAAAGTCGCGAAAATAATGCGATTAAATGATAGAAAGCGTACTTATTTGAAATATATAATTTAAGCTGCTTGAGTGTATAAACAGACCTGAGAAAGGTAAATACTTCGTGAATTTCATAGAGACTTTCTTAAATTAATTATTCGTTTATTATATATTTAATTTTTAATTATTATACTCTTTTCGAAGAAAATAGTATATTAAGTTTGTGCTGAAGTTTGTAACGCATAGAAGGAAGCGTCGAAGACCCCCAAAAGTTACTGCCAGTATGCTTAGAATGACAATAAAAATTGATCTAGCCATGTCCGTCTGTCTGTCTGTCTGTCTGTCTGTATGTATGCAAACTAGTCCCTCAGTTTTAGAGCTATCGTGATAAAACTTTGCACAAAGACTTATTATTAAAAGGAACAGCACATTGGTTGGAACCGGCCAGATCAGACCACTATATCTTATAGCTGCCATACAACTGGAAGTCGCTTTTGGCCATAAATCCCATGTTTTCAAAGCTATCGCAATGAAACTTTGCACATATTCTTATTATTCAAAATGACAGCAAAGAGATCGTAGCCAGCCGGATCCGAGCACTATATCTTTCAAAAGAAAAATTTAAATTCATATGATATCAGTAGTAAAAAAAATAATAAAAATGCCATGCGATACAACGAATTTTTATAGCTCATGAATGTTCTGCAGTTGGCAGAGTGAAAATTGTCTAAAGGGTCGAAAAGACTATGAAGTCTTCGGCACGCCGAATATAATCCTTTCCCACTTGTTATCGTTATTTTTATTTTTTTATTCAAAATTTGTATATTTTATTTCAACAAGTTTTCTGCTACTTTTAGTCGCAACTTAATCTAGTTTTACATAGTACATAGTATATCTTAAATCTGTTTAATTTCTACTAACAAGTATCCAAGAAGCAACAGAGAAAGGTCCAATAAGTTTTGCAGTTTTGGTGGATTTATTATTATATTATTATTATATATTATACATTAATTTGATAAGACAACATTTATTTGATATAACCTAAACTCTTATTGCGTTGGTCCTTAATTAATTAAGTTTCAACAAGTAAAGCTCTTTGGCTTTGAAATCTAGATCTTAATTTGCAAAAAAAAGGAATAAACAATCATATTCTCTCAATGCAGCCTCACAATAACTACACATATACATATAATCATAAAAAAACAGGACTTACAAAGAGCCAGGGACGATAGGGATTGCATTGGCTAAGCTAACTGTGAAAACTACTAAAGCAAATGTCTGTGGATATCAGCTGAAGGATATTTGGGACTATGCAGGCAGACTTGTGCCAGGCTGTCCGGGCCATAACCGCCAAGACAAGCAAATCAAGCAACTTGCCACTAATCACAAAGGCGAGCCGCAAGGCGAAACGAACAAACAAAATGGCGCACAGCTGCCCCAGCAGAAGCTGTGCGTATGAGTGTGTGTGTGTGTGTGTGTGTGTTAGTGTGTAAGCACGTTTGCCTCGGTATATGCATAATTGAATTTGATAGCCCAAAAGATTGTTATTGCTAGAGATTTGTGTGGTAAGCGACTCGAGAGCTGAGTGAGTTCTCCAACAGCTGCTGCTGCTGCTCCTTCCTTCTCTGCTTCTTATTTTTGAGCTGTATTTACTTTGTGGCAGGCGCAGGCTAAATACAAATATTTTCCAAGACCCTGTTAGAACTGAAATTAATGCCAGTCAACTATTTCAAAGCATCTAAAGCAGCTACTTTACATCTCAAATATATCTGCTCGACGACAGTTTGTTGTTGAATTGGACGAGCAAAAATAAATGAGCTTTTGGGCTTGGACTCTACACACACAGACACACACACACACACACACCTAAAGTACATCCGCACACAATTAATCAGACAGCATTAATTATTGTAGCTAGATTTAAATTTGGAGCGTATATTTGAGAGTGTTGCAGGCGTATACGCAATGCCGGAAATTAAACATACGCCATGTAGGCCAAAAAGACGGAAGTTTATTGCTATTCAGTGAATGTACGCAGCAGGAGGAGGAGCACAGTACAGCTGGCAGTGCTCACAAAAGAAAGCGCTGTTCCTAAGACGATGAAGACAAAATTTTAATATTTAAATACAAAAAACTACTTATGAGCAGGCAACAACAATAATAGCAAGAGCACCAAACTTAAGAAAAAAGTAAATAAATGCGCAGTGAAAGCAAGCTGCAAATATGTGGCAGAGTTGACAGACTAAAATGTACTTCGTCAAATTGAGGACTACAGAAAGAAATATATTTTATTTTTGCAATTCCTAAATGTTTAAAAAAAAACAAATTTTAAAATTACAAAACTTAACCGAATGTCGCATTTGAAATCCATTTAAATATTATTTTCACTTATTAAGTATTACATTAAGAAGTTATAGCAGAGAATTAGACAAATCAAAAACAATTTTATTGTCAAACTTTATTACCTGACTTTTTAAAGCATCTGTTTAGGGTTGAAGACTCTAAACCTCTATACCCTGCAAGTAAAAATATAATATCCATATTAAAACCAATCGGTTATGTTTTGGAGCTTCTTTAACATAAGCTTACAATATAATAAAAATACGACTGGAATTGACTTATTTGAAATTGCATTGCTTCTGCAAGTAGCTCAGCTCATCTTTCCCGCCACATTTGCTCTGCACAACAAACCACTCGCAAATGCATTCCAGTCTAGGGAAATGTATAATATATGTGAAATTCGTCGCTGGCAGCGAATATTTTAATTTATAAAATTTTTAGCTGTGTGACTTCCTGTTGCAAAATGCAGTTCTATGTGCAGAGAGCGAAGTTTGCACAACTTGTTTATGATTTCATGTCAAATACGTGGAGAAGTGGCCGACTGCAGGCTGGCTGGCAGCCCCCCGGTTTTTTGGGGCGTGGCTCGCCGTCGAAGGGCCTGGGCGACAGCAGTTGAAATATCTATAAGTGGAACTTGTACGAAAGGCACGCCCCTATTTGGCACTAGAAAACTTTTTTGATTTACTATGTGTGGATGGGTGGAGAGTCATGTTTGCCATCTTCTGTTGCCATGCTTAAAGGCAACAGGAAGTGGAAGTTTATGTTGCATTTTATTCCACGGAAGTGCAGCTTTCTGTTGATAACTTAAATATTGTGCGCATTGTGAGGAATATGCAACATTTGAAGTGTTTACATTGCCTGAAATGTAATTAGATGGAATATGTAGTCTGAAAATGTATTATAGGCTTTTTATTTGGTGCTATATTTTAAAATTTGATAGCAATATCAAACTTATTTATATTTGTCATCAGCATTCAATTCAAATAAAATGGAAATTATCGAGAGAACTTTATTTAGCTTATCAAACACGTATATAGCTTCCCAAAAGAACAAATTTGCATCAATACTAAATTATACATATTTTAAGTCAATTGCATTTGATTTTATAAATATTTGTCTATAATTTATATTTAAGTGTTATCACAACTTGCCCGAAATTGTTCCTTTTGTACCCCACTTCAAAGTAGCACAGCTTTCAACTTGAAATGTGAAGACTTTATTGCATTTAAAGTGTGGTTGTCCTTTTATTTTTAACAGTTGCAGATGAGCAACCAAAACTCACACACAGACAACTTTATTCCATGCTGATGCATTAAACCGCCCCGCTCACAAAACGCTACTTCAAACCAAACACTTTGCATATGTGTGTGTATTCTCAACATAAATGCATTTAAAATATATAAAAATGCGAGTGCAAAAATATAAAAAAATATATATATATATATGGCGTAAAAAAAAGTTAAAAGAGAAGAGAAATCTTTTATGCGCCTGAAAGCACGCTTCAGAATAATTTGCGGTCATGTTCATTGATCTCCTGGGAAGCATTAAAATTTAATGATTTATATTATGGTAACCATTGGGGGAAATGCTGGGGGCAAATGAATTTATGCTGCTGCGCACTTTAAGGGGTTAACATTGTGAAATTAACAACAATTTGACTTATGCGCGGACGTAAATGCCAACACACACACACACACACACAGACAGAGAGAAAACAATATCTGCGCCCAAAAGTATGCTAAACAGCCCAAACGAAGGCAGCAAAAGTCATAATTCAGCTAGGGAAACTTGGCGAAAGGTAGCGAGAAATGTGAGTTTTTGGCCCGACCGCAGCCCGCCTGCAACTATTAATCAGGCTTTAATTGTTTTGTGTGTGCGTGTGTGGCTGTGTGTGTGATGTTGGTTTCATTTGTATGCGAGCAAAGAGACAGTCAGACAAACAGAGCAAGGGAAAGACACACGCGCTCGGTTGAGGCCCATGCATCATGCGGCCGAAATCTTTTTGTAATCTCTGGCATTTGTCTGGATTTTTCGTAAAGTCTTTGAATAGATTTATGCGCCTTTGACAAGCACAAGATGTGAGCTCGTGTCTGTGTGTAGCTTGCGGCTTAAAGTGTCTTAAAGATACGCTACTGCCAAGAACTTCGAGCAGAAAGGTTTACAACTTCTGGACTGCATGCTGAAACCAAGCTATAAAGTGATGGGGCTCAATTTCAAACGAATTCAAAAAAGCAAGTTTTCAAGATAATAGAGTCTAATAACAATGGCAACTGCAGTTTACAAATGAGCATAATCCAAAAATGCTCTATACAAATGTTTGAAGATTAAGAATCAAGAAGGAAAATTGCTAAAATCAATAGTACGTTTTTTAAAATTATTTGATTTATTATTTAAAAGACAGTGCGAAAATGTTATAGAACTCGGTTAATTAAAGAAGTTTATTTAATTGTTCTTATATTATAATTTAACAGTGATCAAGTACAATAAAAACATATTTACCTTAGCAAATAAAAACAAGATTAAAAAGAAAACGAAGTTTTTAAGTAAGTGTAAGTTTTTGCAAGCAGATTTAGAAGAAAATAAACTATTTATTCATATTTTCATATAAAAATAAATCAAAAAAATAGTTATATAAAGATAATTACAATAATCGATAACACATAGTTGTTTGCGTTGCCAACTCTATAAGAATCCCCATTCAAAAAGGGAAGCAGCCCAAAATTATTATTGCACAAATCTAAAATGCCAAATGCCAAAATGTATGTAAAGGCTTATAAAAAATGTGCAGCTACAAGTTTTAGTGCCTGCTGAAAACTCTTATGTATTGGCTGCTGTTGTTGTCGTTTTCGTTGTTGTTGTTGTTGTTGTTGGCAACTCTGGCAACTCTCTGGCCGTGACAAGAGCAAACGCCATTCACTACACAGACAACACTTGCCGAGAGAGTGTACACTGGGTATACCCAGTGCAAGTTGAAGTGGTCTTTGCGCTATGGTTGCGCAATCGTCTGTGTTTGTGTCTGTGTTTGTGTTTGTGTTTGGTTCTTTTACTGGTTCTGGTTCTATCTTATTTTTTGTCGAGTTTTTTGTTTCTACATGTATGTCTGCACATGCTGCGGTCAAGGGTTGTGTTGGTGTTGCCAAAGTGTTGCCATATATTCTAAATATGTTGGTTGCTGGTTGGGTACGCCGTTGACCAGTTGGCCACGGCCACTTGGCTCGATATCTGGCTGGAGGTTGGGCAGGTTTGGGATATCCACATAAAAGTGGCCCAAACGACAGTTAAACGCAAAAGCGGGCTCTAAAAAACCACTTGGCAGCTAAACGCGTGATTTATGCTCCAACTATGATAAGAGCAGGCAAAATACAAAACTGGACTTTGAGGTGGGGCCAAGAGAGAAAATAAGCTTTGCAAATAGAATTTGTTTGGCTTGTTTCACAAGCGCCAGCTAACTGGCACAATATTTGCTCAGAATAGTAAACCAATATTTAATAATTGCCGCAAGCAATATTCAATTCAATTGCAATGTCAGTAAATTAATCAAACATTTTAACAAACATACATTTTGCAATAAAATATATATATGCATTTTTTTCAAATGTTGAGACTGAAACTGTTTAAATATTTGTTTATTTGCACTGCAACATTTCTTGGAAAAATGTAATCGAACATGTTCGTTTATTTTCCTTTCAATTGCTTCATTCATTTATTTGTATGCATGTTTGCTTTGTCAATATTTTGCTGTCTATTGGCAATTAGATATAGAGGTAAGAGTATCATCATTTTCTCAAGTAATTTTAGTCGCATTGAAATTGGAGCTTAACGGCCAATAATAAATAGGTCTATAAAAATTATCAGCTTATTACATGAATATATATTTATAATTAAATTTAAAATATTATTAAATTAATGTCCTCATTTAGGGATTCGATCATAAAACTTTTTACTTAGCTCCCAAAAAAAATAGATTTGGTTTGCCATTTGGAGCTGTAACTAACATTTTCGACTAGTGAAGTTATTTGACGATCAGTTATCCGTAGCATAAATGTACACCATACCTATAATTATAATTTCATATAATTTCTATTAAATATGTATATATATTTACACTCTTTTCGAAGAAGTGTGTGCTGAAGTGTGTAATGCATTGAAGGAAGCCTCGGAGACTCGGAGAAAGTTACCTCTAGTCTGCTTAAAATGACAAAGCAAATTATATGGCCATGTCCGTCTGTCTGTCTGTCTGTATGTATGCAAACTATCCTCAGTTTTTGAGCTATCGTTATAAAACTTTGCACAGAGTCTTATTATTAAGCGGACAGGACATTAGTCAGAACCAGACGGATCGGACCACTATAAGTTATAGCTGGCATACGACAAGTAGGTTAAGCATTTTGAAATATGAAATATGTCTGCTTTCTTAAATCTTACGACATTGTTACTGTTAAAATATAACTATTATGTGAGATATGTACTCACTGGTCCAACTATCGATATGTTTTGTATTTCACAATTGTATTTCATAAGCGAATTCAGTTTTCATTAAACCGTTACATGCACCACAAGTCGCTCTGGTTATTTTATAGCGCGTCGGCTACAATTTATCCAACAGTAACATTGTTGATAAGTTACTTAAGTAGCTCGTTCTTTTTTTGAAACCAGCATATTTTTGTAATATGTAATTTTACCCAATGTACCCCCCTCAGTAACCACCTTTGGTCTTAGCTAATGCTGGGCAATTTGATAATGCTCAAAGTCCACACAGTTTAATTGAGTTGGGTTGGAGGGGGTGGGTTAGTGGGGTGATGGGGCGGTGGGGGTTGGGGGCGAGTCTTTGCCGTGGCCAAAAGCTGTCATTCAACTAGATGGCAAAGGCAAAGGCAACGTTTGCCAGCGCCTAATTGCATTTACGCTAATCCAATAGATTAAGACGCAGCTGAAGGCAGCTGCAGCAGCTGAAGCATCGGTAGCTTTGAGTTGGCAGTTGGCAGTTGACTGTTTGCTTGTTGCCTGCCTGCCTGTTGACTGCTGCTGTCTTTTGCAGCTGGCCTTCATCTCTGGCCTGTAATGCAATGCAAAACAATAACAAAATTATGCTGCCAGCCAGCAACTGACAAGCTGCCAGTTCAGCTGACCTCAAAATGTGCAAGAAAGCACAACTCGTGCTTTGCTTTCCCACTGACACTTATTATTATGCAGCTTCATATTTTCTTTAGCTTGCTACATATTTAATTTCGTAATTTTTTGTTGATTTAATTAGCAGCTGGGGCAAAATGCAAATCATGCATAAATTATGATATGCGCAATGTTCATAGCGATTTTAGTGGCGCACACATTTGGGCCGCCATTTTAGCCAACTAATTATATGTTGACATGACATTTATTTGACTTGCATAAATTAGCCAATTAGTTGAGTAGCGCAAATGAAGTTAGCTCACAGGTGTGAAAGTCAAATGGTTGTGCGTGTGTGTGGGTGTGAGTGTAGGTGTGTGTGTGTGGGTGTGTTTCTAGCTGGGAAGTTACGCGCACAAGTTTTGTGCAAAACAAGTTAAGGTTGAGCATTTTAAGGCATTGCGAAAGTTCGAGATTGTTTTGAATAATTTGCGAGAACTGCAGCCAGTTTGGAACTTGTTCGATCAATTAAATAAGCTTCTAAAAGCGTTTCTTGTGATAAACATATGTGAACTCAGTGTAGCAAGACTTTGCTACAGCTGCTGTTGAAACTCTCAATATTTGTATGACTCGTCAAGAGATATTCATTCAAACTACTCCAACTCGAGCCTCCATCTGCCACAGAGCTTAAAGCTAAACTTAGAATTAAGTGAAGTGTACTTATATTCGGACAAAACTTAATTAAATTGTATAGACTTTTTGCTCCAAACGTTTTTGCAACGCAATTTGTTTTGAGTTAGAGAAAATTGTACTTGCTTCATTGTTATTAAGCACACTTTCATATGCTACAGTTTCTCTCTCTGCATTTTGAGGAACAGTCAGCGGCTTATTCATCGCTTTGTCCAGCTGCCTGACAGTCTGTCTGTCCGTCTGTCCGTCTGTCAGTCAGTCTGTCATCTGTCTGAGGCAGCTGAGGCGCCGGACAAAAGCGAGAAGCATTCAACCAAAATCTAACAGCACGCAATGCTGGCTGGCAAACAAAAAATAAGTGCTAGTGCAACAGTCTGTAATGCTGAACTAGGGAGACACCCTGTATTCAACATTAAAAATAATTTGGCATTTACTTATCTGCATAGATGCTTAAGAACCAACACACAAGTCAATCTGCGCGCTTTTGATGATTATTGTACTTTCTCTGCAAATGGAAAATAGTTTTATTTATTCAACAGTCGACTTAAAACCTTTGACACAGGAAAAGGAATTGAAATTGTAAATTACAAACATATTTAAAATTGTGAACACTTTTTGCAAGAAAATCGGACAAAAAATCCAATCAGATTCAAATAATAAAAATACAAAAAAATTGGTAAAGATTAGTAATTTATATAACTTAACGTAATTTTAACTTTATACCTTTAATTTAATATATTAAATTTTAGGTAAATGTTTTATATACTTTTAAATGTTTCATTATTATACTCTTTTCGAAGAAAATAGTATATTAAGTTTGTGCTGAAGTTTGTAACGCATAGAAGGAAGCGTCTGAGACCCCCAAAAGTTACTGCCAGTATGCTTAGAATGACAAAACAAATTGACTCTAGCCATGTCCGTCTGTCTGTCTGTCTGTCTGTATATATGCAAAATAGTCCCCCAGTTTTTGAGCTATCGTTATAAAACTTTGCACAGATACATATTATACAAACATATATCACATTGATCGGAGCCAGCCGGATCGGATCACTATATCTTAAAACTGCCATACAACTGGAAATAAATTTAATATTTCAATTAAATTTATTGATATCATATATCAATTTTTACAGATGAAAGTGCTGCTGCTAGAGGTTCGAAAAGAGTATAAAATCTTCGGTACGCCGAAGATAATCCTTTCCCACTTGTTTTATATAGATTATTTTGTGTCGACTGTCAATAGTCGACAATAAATAAATAAATAAATAAAATAAAATAGGTTAGACCTTACTTAAGTGGCGTTACTTTCATTCTATCGTCTGAATACAGGGTAGACTCAAAAAGAAAAGAGTAGTCGTCGCTGAAAGGTAAGCGCACAACAATTTGGACACATGTGCAACGCGGCGTATACGCATCGCTGCTTAGCACATGGCCGAGTGCAATGGCCAAAAACCACGCCCACACATTTGCCAGACGACGCTTGTCATCATTAGATTAGAGTGCATACACACACTTACACACACACACACGCACACACACACGCACACACACACACGCACACACACACACACACACGACACACACACACACACACACACACACACACACACACACACACACACACTGACAAAAATTAAACTGTTGGGCGTCGTCAGCAGCGACTGCGTTTTGCTTGTCAGGATGTGCGTTAAATTGTAAAACAACACAAAGCGTTTGGGCCAGCGGGAATGTGGCTAAAAGCGGGCTGATGTAAAAGGGGGCCAGTGACATTGGAATTGGCCCAGCTGGCTGCTCTGGCTCTGGCTCTTGCTGTTTGGCTGTTTGGCTGTTGGGCTGTGGCCAGTTGCCGTTTATTTTTGCGTATTAGACGCTGCTATTTTGTGCTTATTGTTTCCACACACCCCACTCTCGCAGAGCCCCTACCCAGCCACTGCCCTGCCATAACATTTCCTTTGGCGCTCTTCGAAACTGTTAGCCCTGTTATTTTTCGGTTGTTTGGGTTCTTGGTTGCTGTTCGCATTGTCAGCTCATTTGTAATTTTTGCGCTACGATTTCAAATTAAGCAACCGGAAATGAGCTGACATTTTGCCTGTTGTCCTGCTTGTTGTCCTGCATGTTGTCCTGCTGCTGTTGTCCTGGCCTGCTGCTGCTGTTGTTATCCTGGCATTGGTTTAACGACACTTTTCGGTATTCGGCAGCGCTTCGAGCTGCATTTAAAGTTGTCCAAAGCAAATTTGCTGCTTACATGTTGTCCATTATGGCAATATTAATATTTACATTTTGCCGGCCATTGTCCTGTCATATCCTTCACATCCTTTAATACACATACACATATATATATATATATGTGTGTATACACATACACATACACATACACATACACATATATGTTTGTCTGTTTTTACTGCACACATGTTTCCTTTCTCTCGTCGTATGCATTTGGTATTTTCTTGTTTATTGCTTTATGTCTTCCTGCTCCCTCTCTCTCTCCCTCTCTCTCTCTCTCTCACACACATCTTCTAAAGAAGTCATTGTTCTTTGTGCACTTTTCAGCAGCTGAGCCTTCAGCCTTTAAGTATGTTTTATTATTGTTATTTCTGCTTGAATTAGCGTGATTTTTGCCTTAAGACATATCTCCAAATGAGTTTATTATCAATGTATTTATTTATTATTTTGAGAATTAAGATTAAGTTGGCTCACTTAAATTAAAGCCGAGTTTGCTGTTCAGAAAACAGATTCACTAGCTTATGGCTGTGATTGAATTTATTGCAGCTCGATAAGCTTGATTAATATTTGAAACTATATTTTTTTTCTGATAGAAAGATATTTAGTAAAACATTCTTAAAAAAATAATATATACACATCCTTTGAGTTGATCAAATATTCTATTCTTAAGTTATTAAAAATATTGGCGAAATAGAAATAGACAAATTAGTTGCAAACATATAACTCCGTAGAGATATAAAGACATAGTTTATTTGTCTAAACTTTCGGGACAACGTGCATTTTAAAAATGTACAGTTGACCTTTATAAATTGGTTAAATATATGGAAATGTGAAAAAAATAACATTAGTTGACTGCATACTGTATGGCACTTTAATCCACTTTACTTCAAATATACTTAAAACGATAAAACTGTTCAAAATGCATATTAATTTTTATACTCTTTTCGAAGAAAATAGTATATTAAGTTTGTCCTGAAGTTTGTAACGCATAGAAGGAAGCGTCGCAGACCCCCAAAAGTTACTGCCAGTATGCTTAGAATGACAATACAAATTGATCTAGCCATGTCCGTCTGTCTGTCTGTCTGTCTGTCTGTCTGTCTGTCTGTCTGTCTGTCTGTCTGTCTGTCTGTCTGTCTGTCTGTCTGTCTGTATGTATGCAAACTAGTCCCTCAGTTTTTGAGCTATCGCGATAAAACTTTGCATAGGCACTTATTATTCCAGGGGACAGCACATTGGTCGGAGCTCGGCCGGATCGGAATACTATATCTTATAGCTGCCATACAACTCGAAGTCGGTTTTGGCCATATATCCCATGTTTTGTTTTTTAATCTATCCCGATGAAACTTTGCACCGATACTTTTTATTCAAAGAGACATCACATTGGTTGGAGCCGGCCGGATCGGAATACTATATCTTATAGCTGCCATACAACTCGAAGTCGGTTTTGGCCATATATCCCATGTTTTTTAATCTATCCCGATGAAACTTTGCACCGATACTTTTTATTCAAAGAGACATCACATTGGTTGGAGCCGGCCGGATCGGATCACTATATCTTTATAGCTGCTATACAACTGGCAATGAATTAAATATTCTTAGAACAAAAAAAAAAAATGTTACGCGACAAAACGATTTTGTACAGCTTATGAAATTTCAGTGGTGCAGTTGGCAGAGTGAAAATTGCCTATAGGTTCGAAAAGAGTATAAAATCTTCGGCACGCCGAAGATAATCCTTCCCCACTTGTATACCTTTACATTGTTTTGGCAGACACCACAAACATGCTGTTAACTTAACAGTCAGTCGACTGCTACTGCTAAAATATCCCCCGCTGGGCACAAATTCGAACTGAAAAGCTTTTGCCTATTACATCATACGCCAGCCGCGCTCTCGCGCAGTCAGCTGTTCGCCACTCACACAAAATTCCCTCACACGAGCCACAGCGACGGCCGAGCAGCGCGCCCTTCGGCTGCTTTCGTTCAGTGGCGAGCCGCAACTGAAGCGCACGAAGAGCGACAGGCAATAACGGCGCTGGCTTTGGCGACAGAGCGAGCGGCCGCTGCCGCTGCCGGCGACTGCGACTGCGACTGCGACAGGCAGAGGACGACAGCTTCCTGCTGCTGCTTCAGTTACGTTGATAATGTCAAAACGTTTGGTTCACTGTGCTGTTGCTGCAAGTGCTGCTAGTGCTGCTGCCGCCACTGCTGCCGCTGCTAATGCTGATGCTGATGCTGATGCTAATGCTGATGCTGCCACGCAAGGACGACAACAGGGCAACAACTCTGAATGTTGCACGGTCCGCGCCAGGGGCTTAAATAACTAAATTAGTGAACGGAAACAATTAATAAACAATAACATAAAGTTGCATTTGGCCGTGGCTTGAAAACAAATGAAATCAACAAACACAAGCAAACACACAAAACAAAACAAAACAAAACAACGCAAAACAAAATGGATAAAACGCAGCCCATGGCAAAGTGTCAGAAATTGTGAGAATTAATATTTCACTAGAGATTTGAGTGCTTTGGCAAACAAACAACGTAAACTTTTTCCGTTTTTACAACATTTTATGCTTTTTGGGCCAACAAACAGTTTTTGGCATTTGTTTTTTGTTCGTGTTGTTGCTGCCGTTTGCTGCCCGTTGCGCGTAAAATTATGAAAAATATGTGAAAAATGTGCAACAACACGAAGAAGAACAACAACAGCAGCAGCAACAATCATTTCTAGGGACAACACGGTCCACTTTCGGTCTCAGCTTGGGTTACGGTCGGAGTCTGGGTCCCGTTACCCAACCCATCTCAGTGTTGCTCTCAAAGTTCAAATCCCAGCCGTGTGTTCTGTGTTTGTGTTCGTGTTTCGTGTGTGTGCGAGTGTGCGAGTGTGAGTGTGTGTGTTTTACACAAGACTGCAACTAGCGAGCGTTGTGTAACACTGTAATGTGCTAAATTTGTTAATTTATGGCCACAGACTGCAAAATAATCAAAAGCAACAACCACAACAAAAACAACAGGCTACAAGCAACATAACATTTGATATTTGTTATGCCCCAAAGGTGAGCAGCAATCACAATTGCGTTTGGTATTTTAGTTGTGCTCTTACCTAGTCAACAGTCAAACGATTCCAAATACTCGAGATTCTCAAGAAATTCAAAAGAAACCCAACAAGATTCGTATGCGAAAGGAACTTAGATGAAGCAAACAATTTAAAATTTATGTGATATTTGTTTTAATTTTTTTTATTTTATTTTGTATATATATTGTATCAATGAATCTTATGCTAAACAAAACCTCATCAAATTATAAGTGGTATTTATTTTTATTTTAATATGGTGTTTTATTATTATATTACCCCATTTAGTTGATAAATTCTTAAGGAATCATATGCAAAACAAAACCTCATTAAATTATAAGTGGTATTTATTTTAATTTTATTATGATGATTGAGGTGTAATAAGTTTTGCATTCATTGTGCTGAAAATGTTAATTGTATTCTGACCACATTTCGTACAAGTGACAAACAATGGAGAATGAATAATCTGCAATGCATTAATTTGTTAGCATAAAGTGACAACCACTTGTCATTTACGTAATTTGCTTGAAATTAATTTGCTTTTAAGGCACAGGACAAGCATTTAGTGACTTGAAATTGTGAATTTGTCGTAGAATGCATATATTATACGCTAAGCTGCGCATATATGCCATATATGATATTTCCACTAAGTCAGGAACAACAGAATTTCTAGTTCTATATTTTGAATCAAAGTTATAGATTTTACAATTAGTATGTAGTAAATGCATTTTTAAAGATTATTTGGCAGAAAGATTGAACGAAATAAAACAAAAACTGAAACAATTTATGCAAACATTTACTACATTTATAAAAGTGCACTTCAATCGATCTTTGGAAACTGGTTCCAATCCTTGGCCAGCTCAAGGAATCGCTTACAGGCTGTCTTACACTCGTCTTGACTCATGTACACCTTTGGATAGCAATGGTCGCCAGACTGGAGAGTCTCGCAAACAGCATTGCCATAGTAAAACTTTGGCACATCTTCATCATAGCTGTGGCATTCGATGGCAGCTACTTCTTCTGTTTGCTGTTTATAGCAAAAACATTCATTGCACGCGTAGGTGCCATAAACTATATAATATTAATTATGACATCTATATTTTCTGTTATGTGAAGTTGTAATATTTACCCGTGGGTAAAGCGAGAAACAGCAATGAAATAAACATGCTTGGCAAACCGAAAAAAGAAGCATATTGCTGTATGTATTAAATTGTAATTGGAACAATTTATAATTAAATTGGAAACGCTACAAGCTCTTATATTGATAATGCAACGGTTCGAATATTTTAAATTAGTCTAAGCCTCTATATACCAGTACTATTCAGTACTTCTACTCTGGTTCTCATTTTAAGAACATCCATTTTTTTCTTCATGTTGGTAGAATGCTCTTGAATTAAGAAAAAGTGTCCATTTGGTTTTAATTATTTTACTTTCACATTAAATTTATTGTGTTTTGGTGGAGCTAAAGTGAAATAAGTATTTAAATTCGTATTTTATTTGTATTTTACATGCATATATCACTTTGAGATGTTTATTTTGTATGTGATGAAATATATATTCATTTAAGTTACCTCTGTCAATAACTTTCTTAATTCGCATTTTGTTTGTATTTTAGGTACACATATCAGTTTTAGATGCTTTCCTTAATGTGAAAGAATGTATATTTTGTAAGTTACCTCTGGCAATAACTCACTTAAATCAGACTATATGAAAAGGCTCTTCACTTTTACTTACCTAGTAGTTTAAATACTTTAGCTTTATAAAAGTCATGCACTTTTCAATTAAACCGTTGCTTTCCCAAAGCCACAAACAACTAGTTTATAAGCCCATTTCAAAATATATATAGTACGATTGGAAGTCCCTGACCTATTTTTATCTACACAACATTGCTGTGCCCCATGCGCAAAAAAAAAAAAAATAAAGTAGAAAATAATGTGCGCTCACATTGTTTGAAAACGCACTCTTTGTTTTTACACGTTACCGGCATGTTTTTCTATTACTTCGTTTCGTTGTTGTTGTTGTTGCTGTTGTTTGTTTATTTATTTTTTGGGGTTAACCCGAAAACAAGCAATTTCGGATTCATCGCTTTTCGCCCAATGGTTGTGCCTTTCCAATATATGTATGTATATGCGCTGTTTTTGTTAGCTGCGAACAAGTTCGAATGTTAAATTGGCAACATTGCTGTGTGTGCCCAGGGCAGGCGAAAAAACAAGAAGCACAAGTGCATGACATACAACAAATTTTATTGAGCTCAAAAATATGAGAAGCTTGCACGCGCTTTGGGCTAGTAGAAGGGCCCAAAGCAACCCCATTCCCAGCAGCAGGCGCACCTGTTTGGCACAAAATAAAATGGCGGACAGCAGCCGCAGTCGCAGCAGCCGCAGCACTCCATGCAGGGCAGCACTGGTCCGCAGGCTCCGCTGGCCAAGCGGTAGGAGACAGTGCCGCAGGGCGCCTGGCAGCAGGGACTGCAGCAGGATCCGCAGCCGGAGCCGCATGGTCCGCAGCAGCTGCTGCCACAGGGTGCACAGGGGCCACAGGGTGCACAAGGGCCACAGGGTGCACAGGATGGTCCACAGCAGCCGCTGCCACAGCACGGGCTCTTACAGGGTCCACAGCAGCCCTTGCAGGAGCCGCATGGTCCAGAGCAGCAGCCGCCGCCGCCAGTTCCACATTTGGGCGGACAGCTCGGCGCCCGGCAGCAGCACATTTAAGCGTTTCGGCGCCACACCTGTTGCTCTTGCTCTCCTTTTGCAAATAGTGCACGCAAAAAACGTGCTAAATAGTTGGCAGGCAATTAGCGGCTGTCTTCGGCTTATTTAACACCTTTTTTGGCAAACACTTGGGGGAATTTCATAGATGTTATTTACTTTTATATTTGAATATTTATTAAAATGACATTTAAAGACAGCACATTTATATACTCTGTTCGATGCAAATAGTATATTAACTTTGTGCTGAAGTGTGTAATGCACACAGGAAGCGTCGAATGACAAAACAAATTGATCTAGCCGTGTCCGTCTGTCTGTCGGTCTGTATGTATGCAAACTAGTCCCTCAGTTTTTGAGCTATCGCTATAAAACTTTGCACATAGACTTATTATTCAAAGGAACAGCATATTGGTCGGAACCAGCCGTATCGGACCACTATATCTTATAGCTGCCATACAACTGGATGTCGGTTTTGGCCATAAATTCGATATTTTCAAATCAATTAATTTAAATTTTCTATAATCAAATTTTTAAGACAATAAATAACGAAGATATGCGTCATTAAATATTTGGAAAGAACAGGTGCATACGAGCAAACAAAGCCAAGCACAAGTTGCAAGTTGTGCAGTTGGCAGAGTGAAAATTTGCCTAAAGTTTCGAAAAGAGTATAAAATTTCCGGCACGTCGAAGATAATCCTTTCCCACTTTTTGATATATAATATCTAATATCCATCTATCTTTTTGACTTTGATGAGCAACCACTTAGTGGAAATTCAGCAGATGCTTTCTTTGCTTTTACTTCTATAGATTTCTCAAAATGACATTTAACGACAGCTTCATTCTAACCTCAAAACTGTGTCGCCTAACCTCAAAGCTGCATTCGCCTGCAAGCTATTAGATTTCATTTAAATTTGTATTTGCCCTTGCGGTCGCCTATTTGGCTTTTGCAAGACAACGGCTCCCGACTCCACACACAGTCGCCAAAAACCACACGAGTGAGTTTTGGCGACCCGCATTCAAATGGATGGAGTCTTGGGGGTTTTGGGGCAGCATGCCGCTGCGGTTGGTTGGGTCAGTGGGGCTAATGTAATTGATTGTCTGGGCCTGGCTGAGCAAGACCTGAAAGTGCACTACGGCAAGTGCGACAAAAAAATTTGATTGTCTAGCACTCGGTTTCTCTTCTCTCTCTGTTTTTTCGGTGACTGTGTTTGTGTGTGTGCGATTTTTGCATACCAACTGCGTGTGGTCGGCACAGTGGCAATTTTGGCATTATTTTAAAGCAATTTCAATGTGTTTTAAAGTGTAAAATACTGAAGGAGAGCTCGATTAAAAAATGTTACCAAACAAATTTACGAAGAGTAGAGTTGAAGGGATTTTATAGTAATGAGCATAAAATATTAAAAATTATACTGAAGATATTAATAACAATAGGTTCAGGGTCAGTAATAAGGTCATGATGGAGTTTGAAAGTAATGTGCCACAAAATATGATTGTTGAAAAAATCTTGAAAGAATTCCAAAAATAACTCTAAAATTTATTGTATATCAAGAGAGAAACGAGTTAAACTGATTTGACTCGCAGTCTTCTTTGCACTGAAACACCCATCAAACACAAACTTTCAAATAGTGTCCAAGCCTATTTGATGTCAGTTGTCACCACTGTTTCTGGGTGTTGGATTAAATTCTTTTTTTTCTGTGCACTGTGCACTGTGCGCTGTGCGAGATTTTCGTGGATTTCAACACGGCTTGGCAAGATTTACGAAATGGTCTGGCTGCCTGGCTGCCCGGCTGCCCGGCTTGCTCTGACCAGGGCTCTAGGAGTGAGATTTCAATTGTACTAGACGGCAGTGCCTGGCATGTCAACAGCTGTCACGAGTTACGACAGCGACGAGACGTCTGTCTATGAAATGGGTTTCATTCGAAATCCCCTTTCGGTCCTAGTAACACCTCAACCCGATACCCATTTCGGCTTCAGTTGGCTTTAACTAAAAATTCCGGATTTTTTTTGCTAGTGCTAACAAACTTTCTACCCCCCTCAAAAAAAAGGCGATGTGTGGAGGCTGGGCGTGTGCTTCGTATGGCATTGCCTGCAACAATCATCGTCTCTCCAATATGCGATTCACTGGCCGCTGCTTTGCACCCACTCCGTGCGGACTCTGCGACAATTGCTCCACCTGTGGGGGCTGTGGTGGCTGCGGGGGTTGTGGGGGCTGTGGGGGCTGCGGTGGTTGCGGTTGTTAGCAAACACATACAAAGCTGAACTGACTGGTAAGCTAAGGCAATAACCATCTCTGTAGCTTAATTCGCCACGCCTGCTTTGCAGAAGCCTAGAATGGGAGAACGCATAGCTGGCCTTGAAATCGTTGCTAGACATATAATAAGCAAAAGTTGAATAGCATTCACAGTCTAGTCGTTGCCAGCAAACGTCGCACAACAAAATTTTACAGTTTCAAGAGTAAGTTGCGTAAAGAAAACCGAAAAGAATATATTTTAATATTAGCAATTCCTAGCCAACACAATCTGACCAACAAGATGTGCGGCGGCTGGTCTTGTGCCTCATATAGTCTGGCCTGCAGTAATCCGCCCCTGTCCACTCTGCGGTACACCGGACGGGAGTTCATACCCACACCATGTGGACCCCACGATAAGTGCTTTGCCAAGGACACGAGCTGCAGTCGCGGCAACTGTATGCGGCCGCACAATGTCTCAATCGTAATGAATCCTTGCCTGGATCTGAGCAAGACTGCGGAGCCCGTAGAGGAAACGGAGTCCACTAAGCAGGCGAAAGAAAATTGGAAATTGGCATTCGATAAGGTCAAATGTAGTCCAGCAGTTACTTCGAAATAAGCGATTGAAATATTGTACAACACCTTGCCGACTAAAAGATTGCAATGTTTTTAAATTTATTGGAAAAATAAAAAAAATATAAATTTTTGTGTGTAGACAAAAATGTGTAAAAAAATGATAAGTTTGACTAGTTAATATTAAATAGAATTTATATTTGCTTCAAAAAATAATTGTAAAAATAGATATATTTCCTGTAAGGAATCTTTCTACCTGCAGTTGGTATAGCTCACGCTTACATAGAATTAATCATATTTGCTTCCATGAGTTTTAAAAAAGTCGATTACATAAAAAGAAAATTTTGCAATTAAAAATAATTGTTTTCTTTATACCGCATGACGAACTTCAGATAATTTTATAAAAACTTTATTTTATGAAATATAGTATATGCATAAATTTAAAGAATCCTTGTTTTTCATTATATTAGTTTATTGCACAATGTAATTTACAAGCATCTACAACTAATTGCGATTTTACAAAAGAAACGAAAAAAGAATGTTCGCCGTCTTCCAACGCAAGTATCGATTATGGCTTACAGCTACTTTCCAAGACTAGTAGAAGGGTCCAAAGCAACCACGTTCTCCGCAGCAGCAGCATCTGTTTGGTGCACAGGTCCAAGGACCACAGGGCGGGCAAGGACCACAACAGCAGTTATTGTAATTCATGGCAGGCAGCGCGGGTCCTACAGGACCATAGGCCAGGGCATATGAGACGCTTCCACAGGGACCACAGCACATTTTTAATATGTTATTATGATTTGCTGAAACTAGACGCTGCAATTACAAATAAACAAATCAAACATTACCAGAACTTACCAAAGTTTCAAAAAACAGAAATTTGTTTTTATTTTTCACAGTTACTTGCGTTTGGAATGCGAGCGAATATTTTTTTTCGTTTCGAGAGTTGTTTTTTCTGAGGTGTTGTTAGGGCGAAAGACAAAAATGAAATGGAATGTACAGCTGCTGTAGCATATGTCGGCATCTTTATAAAGAATTTCAATTCAATGCCAACTTGATTTGTGCCTTAAAAGTTTCGGGGGAAAATTGCAACGAAATATTGATCAAAAGTTTCACATGTCGAAAGCTTTTCTCTATTTTTTTTTTTTTGCACAAATTTCACACATCAATGATTTAACAGCAGGACGAGAAAAGAAGGAACAACAACTAAGAAAAATAAAATGGAATTTCTCTAAACGACAAAATAGCGCAACAGTTTCGCCTCATAGCAAAAATAAGAAATCATTGAAACATGTCTACGAAAAGCGAAAAAATAGGAGCCGAGTAGATGGAGCGCCATAAAATGCCAGAGCAAAGTGGATGGCAAAGGATTTCGCTTACCGTGCGCCTGCAGCTCAGGGCTCCAGGACTCGAGGAGGACTCTAGTCGAGTCGACTCTAAAACTGGGGCAAAGTCGAAGTCAACCCACAGACAGCAGCCATGAAAGTCTATTAGACTCAACGAAGCAACCTTAACGTCATTTCAGCTCGATGGGGGTTAATGTCTCAGTATGTGTGTGTGTGTGTGTGTGTTTTGTGTGTGGCACATCACAGGACACGACAGGCTACCTTACAGTGCCAGTGGATGTGTGTGTGTGTGTGTGTGTTGTGATTCACAAAAGCTGACAAGCTCATCGATGCCTGAACATTAGCTAAACATAAATTACACAGATGACTGCACAACAATTGAGGCGTTTATTATAATGTGTGTTCACACTTGAAGCTTTCTAAAGCACCGACAGTGCCCGTCCTAGTCCCCAGTGCCAGTCTCAGTCTCAGTACCAGTACCAGTCCCGGGCATAGGTAAAAGCGAAGCAAAAGTGCAGACTAAAGATAGAATACAGTATAAACTGTATACTTAATTTTTCTTACTTTAAATCTAACAAGCAATATGTGCAGGCAGCAGATAAGTTAAGAGGAACAAGTGGAGAAGGATTATCTTCGGCGTGCCGAAGATTAAATACTCTTTTCGAACCTTAAAGCAATTGTTACTATTTTTCCGTGACTGCTTATTTAATCGCAGATATTAATGTCGCCTACATATACCCCTACATATAAAATAAAATATATAATGGTATTCATGTAAACAGGGACGGTTCACTATCCGCAGCTCGTGGACGCGTCCCTTAGCATTCATAAGTGCTACCGAATTGAACAATAAACAAGTTTCAGTTTTTCCAAAAAGTCAAAACTACATTACATATGTATACTACAATATACATACCAAATTTTGTGCCTGTTGCTCTTATACCTTTCAAGGCCGCTGTCGGAAATTGAATTGTCATAAAACTTAATATGAACATACGAGAGCTTATATTCAGAATTTGAGATCCATATTTCTTTTCGCGTGGCATTGGTTTTGCCAATGAATTTAAATTTTTCTTTTAAATTATTCAATTAAAGCTACTTTATGTATGAAAAAAAAAATTAGAAACAATTTAGGAAATTTAAAATAAATGACTTTGATTACAACTATTATATATTTGAAAAGAAGAATAAGAAAAAACGAAAATAAATGACCAGTCGCCGCCGCTGGTCTTGAACCCAGGCCCTCTCGCTCACCAGTTCGCAACCTTACCCCTTACGCCACAAGCCGTTTTGATGATCGCTGACAAAATCCCTTGAAGAGCAGATTGTCAAAAACTTTCTTGTTTTGCTTTTTACTGCTTACACAAAGCAGTTTTAAAAATCGCTGACAAACTCTATTTATACTGAGCTTTTGTTTTTTGCGTGGCATTGTTTTTGTTCTAAGCCATTTGAAAGCAAATGAATTTGATTACACTTATTATATATTTGAAAAGAAGAATAAGAAAAAATGAAAATAAATGACCGGTCGCCGCTGGTCTTGAACCCGGGACCTCTCGCTCACCAGTTCGCAACTTTACCCACTACGCCACAAGCCGTTTCAATGATCGCTGACAAAATCCCTTGAAGAGCAGACTGTCAAAACGGACAAACTCTATTTATACTGAGCTTTTGTTTTTTGCGTGGCATTGTTTTTGTTCTAAGCCATTTGAAAGCAAATGAATTTGATTACACTTATTATATATTTGAAAAGAAGAAAAGAAAAAATGAAAATAAATGACCAGTCGCCCGCTGGTCTTGAACCCGGGACCTCTCGCTCACCAGTTCGCAACTTTACCCCTTACGCCACAAGCCGTTTTGATGATCGCTGACAAAATACCTTGAAGAGCAGACTATCAAAAGCTTTCTTGCGCTTGACTTTGTTTGCTCATATGCACCTGTTTTTTCAAAATATTTAATGACGCATATCTTCGCTGTTTATGACTCAATCGATTTGCGATTTTACCCATTGATGAGTTATAAGGATGTTCAAGTGTACAAGGAAATTTAAGGCAATTGCTTTGAAAACATCGGATTTATGGCCAAAACCGACTTTGAAGTGTATGGCAGCTATAAGATATAGTGGTCCGATCCGGCCGGCTCCGACCAATGTGCTGTCCCCTTGAATAATAAGTGTCTGTGCAAAGTTGCATCGCGATAGCTCAAAAACTGAGGGACTAGTTTGCATACATACAGACAGACAGACAGACAGACAGACAGACAGACAGACAGACAGACAGACAGACGGACATGGCTAGATCAATTTGTTTTGTTTTTATAAGCATATTGGCAGTAACTTTTGGGGGTCTCAGACGCTTCCTTCTATGCGTTACAAACTTCAGGACAAACTTAATATACTATTTTCTTCGAAAAGAGTATAAAAACAGACTCTTTGAGGAATAGGGGAGTATATTTGAAGCTAGATGTTATTGCCTATTTTTATAGAATACATGTGAGTGCTGGGGAACTTCCTGAAGGCATTAAAGAACTAGTAACGGGCAATATATTAGACTTCATCTTTTAAAATGTTCTCTTTCATTTTTCTAAAAATTCAAATACAAATCTTTTAATATGTATTAAAAAATATTTAATGGGCATTCATGTCGATCAATATGGATATTCGTATAATATCTTAAAACCGAAATTACAACACTGATTGGCTTTAAAATATTCCATAATTTATAAATATCCTTCATTATTCTTATAAACATATCGAAGAGAGTTTACTTAAGATCTTCAAACTGAGATTACAACAATGATTCGAATTAAAATATTCCATAATTTATAAAAATCCTTCATTGTTCTTGTAAACATGTCGAAGAGACTTTACTTCAATATATAAGAGAGTTTACTTCAGATCTTAAACTGATATTACAATGATTCGATTTAAAATATTCCATAATTTTTAAAAATCCTTCATTGTTCTTATAAACTTATCGAAGAGAGTTTACTTCAATATGTTAGAGAGTTTACTTAAGATCTTCTAATTGATATTACAGCAATGATTCGATTTAAAATATTCCATAATTTCTAAAAATCCCTCATTGTTCTTTGAAACATATCTAAGAGGGTTTACTTCACCCATTTACTTAATAGCACTCTGTCCATAGCAATTTTACTTTGCTAAAGTCCACTTTATGCACGCATTTAAAAAATATTGCAAAACTTGTCCAACAATAGCAGTGGAAACCAAAACCAAAACCAAAACCGAATCAAAGTCGACTCGTGGTGGTCGCTCACTGGGAGTGGGGGCATCCTCTTCGAAAAATGGTAGCCCACTTAAGATAATCTCATTGGTGGCATGCCAAAAGTTTGCAGCGCGCCGAGAGAAAACACACACAATATAAAAATGTCACCACAGCAAACAAACCAAAAAATAAAAGCCAAAAACACACAAGAAAGTAAATAATAGCGGCAGCAACAACAACTACAAAAAAAAAGGTATTTCCTTTTAAATCAAATAGACGTACAAAAATTCTAGGACACATTTTGTTGTATATTTTTTTTTGTATATTTGTTGCTGTGCTCCTTTTTGCTGTGTCCTTTTTACAAGTGGCCACAGGAGCAGCCACTTCATTTCACTCCAGAAACATATTGAGCCGCTGGCACTTGAGTGTGCGCCAAGAGATAAGCGCAATTATATGGCCTCAAGTGGGGGACACGATTCGGCACAGTCCAGTCCAGACACCCTGTATAAATTAGGTAAAAATCGTAACTTATGTGACGTGGCCTTCATTGAGACAAATGCGGAACAGCTCGGCTCGGCCTCGGCTTTAAGTGCACTTCTTCTATTTGTGTGTGTGTGTGGGTGTGTGTGTATTAGAGCACTTTAAATCAATGGATATACAAATATGTGTATATACATATCTGCCATTCAAGATATTGAAAAGGTATCCTTGCAAGGCAAGAAGCAAATGCCCGTAAACTTTTGGCATGTCACATTTGTGTTCAAGTGCTCGTTATGGGCAATTTTTGGCAACTGCTTTCGAGTCCTTTGGCTTTTGTTTTCCAACCGCATGCTGTGTGTGTGTGTGCGAGTGTGTGTTGTGGGTGTGGCCTGCTGTGTCCCATTCTTTTTCAAGTGCCCTGTGAGGTACCCCGGTGGCATGTCAAGTCTTGTGGCATGCCAAGCAAATTATTGCTGAGAAGTGAAACGTTGACAAGTGCCCATTGAAAATGAGACACTCAAGTCGTCAATATTGTAGTGGGCATCACGAATTTAGAGAGCCCAAAAGATTACCTAAACTAAAAGAATATATGGAAACACGTGCCTGCTTCGTTAAGCGAAATATTCGAGTGTTTACACAAAAGAACGAGAGCTGTTAGGGCGAATTTATTGAGGACTCTGTTTAGCTAAGCTCTTTATTATTTTCTTCTTTAAATGCGTAGTGCAAAATCAAACTTTATATATATATATATTAGAAAATTTCACTACAACTATAAATAGTGCATGTGATAGCTTGTTATACTGAAATCTAACTTATCTGTCATCATTTTATTAAATGTTATTCAGCCGAATAATGACCAATCAATAACTACAAACAATTTAAGCTCATAGATGAAATAGTTGAATTTTATTTAATTGTCTACACAAAAGAGCGAGAGCTGTTAAGACGAAATAAGCTCCTGAACATATTCTTCTTTAAATGTGCAGAGAAATATGAAATGTTTTATATATATTAGAAAATTGAACTAAAACTATAAATAATGCACGTGATAATTTCTTAATTTGAAATCTTACATATTTGTTTCTATCACAATTGCATTAAATGTTGTTCAGTCATATTGTTATCAAGCAATCAATAAAAACAATTTAATCTCATGATATGGTTGAATTTTGCTTAATTGTCTACAAACAAAAATTCTTTAAAATGTAGATATGCATATATAAATAAATACATTTTTCCGCTATCAATTAAATAAATATTTTTGCAGCTGGTTATTTGACTGGTGGAAATATGAATTCACTTTTAATAGGATTGAAAAAAAATATACATTTAAGGAAATTTAATTTATAACTAATATAACTAACTTATATCAAGTTTCGCCATTCAAAAATGTTCAGCATTTATTCGGCTTTTAAATATAATTTATTTGCCCACTTTCAGCTTCCATCTATCATCAAAAATTACGTCTAGCCGCAATCCTTTGCCCACACCCACTAAGTCCTGCGCTCGCATTAACTCAAGCGAATTATTGAGTTGGGTTTGAGAGATTCGTGATTTGGCTGGTTGGCTAGGATTTGAACGTTTCTTTTTTTCTTCGTTAAATATTATGCGTACTGCTAAAAAGTTCAATTTCTGCTTCTTCTAGTAGATACAATTCGCATCTGTTTTTCCTTTGCTGTTTGAGGCCCCCAAAATATTATTCGTTTATTTGCACAGCCCCCTCAGTCAGCTTATTTGTTGTTGTTGTTGTTGTTGCTGTTGTTGCTGTTGTCGTCTACTTGGCACCGGCGTCGTCTGCTGTACTCCTCCTCTCCTGCTGTGGCTTGGTTAGTTCGACTCAGTTCCTTTTTGGTTTTCGTGCGTTTGCCAGACGCCCGCTCCCCCCGTCAGTCCCATGTGCGTGGGTGCGTATGAGTGATATTTTTTCTTATTCGTTTGTATTTTTTTTGCGCTTCGTAAATGCTGGCAAACATAAAACATCAAATGTAAATTGAAAGTCGTTCGTGTGTGAAACTGAATGTGTCATCAGTTGAAGCGTTTATCATTTTTTACAGCTTTTGGCTTAGGCTCGCTTTAAGAAGTCTGCTTTCTCTTCTTTTTTTATTATTTGACTCGCGTGTCACGTTGCCTTTAAAAATGAGTGAGTGAGGGAGCGTGTCTAAGTTCTAGGCAAGGCATTGATTGTGCAATGTTTTGTAAAATCTTTTATTTCCGCATACCCTCTCCACGCTTCCAACCGCTTTGCCCCAGCGTAGATATGTGACACATGTGGCAGCGACATCTTTTGCTATTTGAGTTTCCAGTTTACTTGCTTTCGTGTAAATATGAATCCAAAGTACTTGAGCGTAAACAACAGCGATTGTCATATGGCTCATTGAAATTGTATGCAAAGGATGCACAAAAGAGGCTGGCTCAGGGAGTGTTGTGGTAGCTATAAGCTTCAAGAATGAACATATTATATATCAATGGGCAAAGGTGATACTTAAGTCAAGCTCAGCATAAAAGTATGTGAGTGTAAATGTTAATGTTAACAAAAAAGTATGTATATATATATGAAAGTGAACAGCCAAAAGGTATATTTTAATAATATGTAATAATAATGCTTAAAAAGTATATATTTCACATATTTATGCTCACCATAAAAATGTTGAATAATGTTAAATATGTGTTTGCCTCTAAATACTTTTCTTTGTCACATTTCTACCAAAATAATAATAACAATTTCCAATAGCGATTTCAAATATTTCGATATATTTGGCTTTTCATATTTGAATTGTTAGTATTGTCATTTCCTAATTATATCGTTGGCAAGGCCATGCAGTCAACTAATTGCCAATTTCTGGCCCCTAAAGCATTTAAAACGCAAACAAATACATACAGCAATAACAATGACAAGCGAAAATATTGCAGAAACTCGTGACTCTAAAAGCAATTTTACATATATAATATTTTGGCTTTTGTTCGTGTGTGTGTGTGTGTGTGTGCTTACAAATTATTTACAAATCAATTGAAAATTACACAATTAACGTTTCGCTCTCACTCTCTCGCTCACTCTCTCTCTCTCTCTCTCTGTGTGTGTCGTGAAATATTTGTGTGCGATGCAAATGTCAAGCTTATACACAAACAATTGCGAAAATGCTAAAATGCGTTTCAGCTGTCAACTGCAAATTTAAACAACAACAAGAACAACAACTGCAACTGTAACAGCAACAGTGACTGCAAAAACATCTGCCAGCTGTGGTTACCTTCTCCTGACACAGTTATTGTTGTTGCTGTTGGCTCCTGGCTGGCTCCTGACTGGCTGCCGTGGCAGTAACTTCATGTCAATCCTTTGTGGCTTTGCCAGTCGTTTAATTTGAATTTAAAATGTTACTTCTACATTTTTGTTTAGCACTGTTTCCCCCTACGCCACTGCGCACTCATTTTCCACTTATTTACAATTACCACATTTTATTGTAGTCCCCAGTTTCCCCTCGTCTGCTCCTCAGCTCAGCCCTCAACCCTCTGCATTTACATTTTGCCATTTTATTTACACTCCTGTTTATATTTGTCACACTTTTGTCTTTGTTCTCCCCTGTCGGTCTATTCTCTCCGCCCTTGTCGTACATTTTTAACTGCATTTTTGTGTATTTGTCAAGGCCCTGAACCTCTAACCACGATTGCCCCCCTGCCCTGCCCAGTTGGTAGATTTTGATTGTATTTTTGTTGATTTTGTTGCAATTTTAATTACTTTAATGAAAGTTTTAATTGCAAAATAGCAAAAACGCAGATACTGAGCGAGAGCAGCCCCGTAATGAGTTTCTGCGGTCTAAGAAAGGTTGGCAGCTCCGACAGTTACGGCAACGACAACGAAAACTAAAACACAGGAAACACCGAAACACGCAACACACAGCACAATCACTTTGTATTCTAAATTGTTCCTGATTGGTATCGTACAAAAGCAGCATTGATTGAAAATGAAATCTTGAAATGATTTTACTTGCAAAAAAACTTTATGTACGCCAAGAATTGAAGTACTAAAATAATACTCACAAATACATTTCTGTAACATTATTCTGACACTAAGTGATTTTTTAAATATTTATACTCTTTTCGAAGAAAATAGTATATTAAGTTTGTGCTGAAGTTTGTAACGCATAGAAGGAAGCGTCGGAGACCTCCAAAAGTTACTGCCAGTATGCTTAGAGTGACAAAACAAAATGATCTAGCCATGTCCGTCTGTCTGTCTGTCTGTCTGTCTGTCTGTCTGTCTGTATGTATGCAAACTAGTCCCTCAGTTTTTGAGCTATCATGATAAAACTTTGCACAGCCACTTATTATTCCAGAGGACAGCACATTGGTCGGAGCCGGCCGGATCGGACCACTATATCTTATAGATGCCATACAACTCGAAGTCGGTTTTGGCCATATATCCCATGTTTTTAAAGCTATCACGATACAACTTTGCACAGATACTTATTATTCAAAGAGACATCACATTGGTTGGAGCCGGCCGGATCGGATCACTATATCTTATAGCTGCCATACAACTGGCAATGAATTAAATATTCTTAAAACAAAAAAACAAAAAAATGTTACGCTACAAAACGATTTTGTACAGCTTATGAAATTTCTGTGGTGCAGTTGGCAGAGTGAAAATTGCCTATAGGTTCGAAAAGAGTATAAAATCTTCGGCACGCCGAAGATAATTGTCCCCACTTGTTTTTTATTATTTATTTCAACGAAAATGCAATCACAAACAGAAAATAAAATTTAGAAAAACAGAATTATAAATACAAATTAAATAATATTTAATTTGTTAAAAATTTTAGCTTTTATTGTTATATTTACTATCAAATATTTCAATATAAATCAATCAAATAAATATTAGCACACGTTATTAAAATATAATATTTTATATTTGTATTTGATGATAGATATTGTAGTTCCAAAGTACACAGTAAAAGCATATCAGGCATATTCTTCATTTGCATTTCGATTGCATATCTAATGATTTCAAATGCAGCTCAATCTTGAATGAATTCAAAATGGATTTGAAAATAATATAGTTAGAAATCCACTCAATCCACCTGATGCCGAATCAATGCTCTCAGTATCTACACACATGTAATTGCTGTTAGCGTTTGCCTTCTGAGTCATCCCTGTGGGGGCTTAGAACAACATCAAAAACATTTTAGTTTCGAGTCAGTGTCAACCCACCGCTTGACCCACAAAGTCAAGCAAGCAAATCAGCACAAAAAGCAACAACAACAAAATAAAAAAAAACAAGTGGAGAAGGATTATCTTCGGCGTGCCGAAGATTAAATACTCTTTTCGAACCTTAAAGCAATTGTTACTATTTTTCCGTGACTGCTTATTTAATCGCAGATATTAATGTCGCCTACATATACCCCTACATATAAAATAAAATATATAATGGTATTCATGTAAACAGGGACGGTTCACTATCCGCAGCTCGTGGACGCGTCCCTTAGCATTCATAAGTGCTACCGAATTGAACAATAAACAAGTTTCAGTTTTTCCAAAAAGTCAAAACTACATTACATATGTATACTACAATATACATACCAAATTTTGTGCCTGTTGCTCTTATACCTTTCAAGGCCGCTGTCGGAAATTGAATTGTCATAAAACTTAATATGAACATACGAGAGCTTATATTCAGAATTTGAGATCCATATTTCTTTTCGCGTGGCATTGGTTTTGCCAATGAATTTAAATTTTTCTTTTAAATTATTCAATTAAAGCTACTTTATGTATGAAAAAAAAATTAGAAACAATTTAGGAAATTTAAAATAAATGACTTTGATTACAACTATTATATATTTGAAAAGAAGAATAAGAAAAAACGAAAATAAATGACCAGTCGCCGCCGCTGGTCTTGAACCCAGGCCCTCTCGCTCACCAGTTCGCAACCTTACCCCTTACGCCACAAGCCGTTTTGATGATCGCTGACAAAATCCCTTGAAGAGCAGATTGTCAAAAACTTTCTTGTTTTGCTTTTTACTGCTTACACAAAGCAGTTTTAAAAATCGCTGACAAACTCTATTTATACTGAGCTTTTGTTTTTTGCGTGGCATTGTTTTTGTTCTAAGCCATTTGAAAGCAAATGAATTTGATTACACTTATTATATATTTGAAAAGAAGAATAAGAAAAAATGAAAATAAATGACCGGTCGCCGCTGGTCTTGAACCCGGGACCTCTCGCTCACCAGTTCGCAACTTTACCCACTACGCCACAAGCCGTTTCAATGATCGCTGACAAAATCCCTTGAAGAGCAGACTGTCAAAACGGACAAACTCTATTTATACTGAGCTTTTGTTTTTTGCGTGGCATTGTTTTTGTTCTAAGCCATTTGAAAGCAAATGAATTTGATTACACTTATTATATATTTGAAAAGAAGAATAAGAAAAATGAAAATAAATGACCGGTCTCGCCGCTGGTCTTGAACCTGGGACCTCTCGCTCACCAGTTCGCAACTTTACCCACTACGCCACAAGCCGTTTCAATGATCGCTGACAAAATCCCTTGAAGAGCAGACGACTGTCAAAAGCTTTCTTGTTTTGCTTTTTACTGCTTACACAAAGCAGTTTTAAAAATCGCTGACAAACTCTATTTATACTGAGCTTTTGTTTTTTGCGTGGCATTGTTTTTGTTCTAAGCCATTTGAAAGCAAATGAATTTGATTACACTTATTATATATTTGAAAAGAAGAAAAGAAAAAATGAAAATAAATGACCAGTCGCCCGCTGGTCTTGAACCCGGGACCTCTCGCTCACCAGTTCGCAACTTTACCCCTTACGCCACAAGCCGTTTTGATGATCGCTGACAAAATACCTTGAAGAGCAGACTATCAAAAGCTTTCTTGCGCTTGACTTTGTTTGCTCATATGCACCTGTTTTTTCAAAATATTTAATGACGCATATCTTCGCTGTTTATGACTCAATCGATTTGCGATTTTACCCATTGATGAGTTATAAGGATGTTCAAGTGTACAAGGAAATTTAAGGCAATTGCTTTGAAAACATCGGATTTATGGCCAAAACCGACTTTGAAGTGTATGGCAGCTATAAGATATAGTGGTCCGATCCGGCCGGCTCCGACCAATGTGCTGTCCCCTTGAATAATAAGTGTCTGTGCAAAGTTGCATCGCGATAGCTCAAAAACTGAGGGACTAGTTTGCATACATACAGACAGACAGACAGACAGACAGACAGACAGACAGACAGACAGACAGACGGACATGGCTAGATCAATTTGTTTTGTTTTTATAAGCATATTGGCAGTAACTTTTGGGGGTCTCAGACGCTTCCTTCTATGCGTTACAAACTTCAGGACAAACTTAATATACTATTTTCTTCGAAAAGAGTATAACCAGAAAGTAAAGAAGAAAACGCATATCATACTCGTCGCACTGTCTCCGAGAGATATCGTTTAAATAAAATATGCACACAATTGAGAGACCGCAGGGCACTGGGAAATGATATAAGTGAGCCGTGGCAACCAGGCAAAGAAATAAATACAAACTCATAGATATAAAAACCAAAACCCAAAACAACACCAACAACAACAACAACGACAGCAGCAGCAGTTGCAGTTGCAATGTGAGACTGCTAAGTCAATGAACTGCAGCAGATATAAGATACAAAAATAAAAAAAATACTAAAAGTATCTTTGAGCTGGTGCAGAACTGTGACTTTGATGACGTCGTTTTGAGTGTTGTTCAGCACTCGATGTGCAATGGAAGAGCTGTTATTTCGTTATTTATATACATAAATAAAGAAAATATAGATTTGTATTTCTTGTTGTCAGTTTGTCAGCTGTATGTGTGTGTGTGTGTGTGTGTGTGTGTCTTATGTGTTGTTGTGTTGTTGTGTTTGCGACTAGATTGCAGATATGGCAGAGGAAATGTACTGCACAGATACGAGTCGCAAAACGAAACGAAAGAAGCGCAAAGCATTCAAGTTTAACACAGATTACGCATACGCAGTGTTGAACAGCGGCGGAAGTCGGGCAAGGGTGTGGTTTAATAATCTTGTTGCAGCTGTTACCATTTGTAATAAATTATGTTATTCGGTGTACAAACAAGCTAACAGAAAACGAAGATAACATCATACATATAAATATTTAAGTTTGTCTTTCGAGAGTTACAAATATATTCTAGTAACTTTTAATATAAATAGTAAATATGGAAAATTTACCTCTTTTCTATATTTTCGAAATTATTAATGTGCAAGTAAGTCATATGTACCTGTTTTATCCCTAAGAATTGCTTGACATCATTAGCTTTTCCCAGAATCATACCTGTTATACTAATTAATAAATCCTACAGTAAATGCTTCTCAGAAATATTCTACTTTTGTTAATCTAACACATTTCACCAGTCGCATTTCTCTGCTATTTATAAGCATCATCATTTATAAATCCCACTCAGAAAGGAAAATGTACCGTTTGTCCCCTTCAATTCGAAGAAAATATCGCAAAATAGATTTCACAAGAAATTCGTAATTGTATTTTTTATGTTTGCTATTCTCACGCTTCCTTCTTCAACGAACTATTTTCCACTGTTGTTTGAGACTTTTGTTTCAATCTTTTGTTACTGGTGCTTGGCATTTGCCAGAGTTCAAACTGGAGGCTCGTTAAATGCATGCGCCGTCGACTTTGGCCATAAAGCGCATTAATGCGCCTTGCATACTATTCCCTCTGAAAGATGAGGGGGAAGAGGGGAAGCAAGCGTAAAGCAAACAACGAAAAAATAATTATACGTATGTGCAAATGTGTAGAAAGTAGATCCCAAACATGCCGAAGTTCCTATACACTTTTTTTGCATATTATCTTAATACGATTAGTTTATTTGATTATAACTTCAAAATATCTATTGTTGAGAAAAATCTGAAATTATATATAACATTTTTAATGAAATAAAATTATTTTATTATAATTTGACATTTATTGTTGAGAAAAATCTTAAATTATAAGACACAGTTTTAATGAAATAAAATTCTTCCAAAGTACGCTTTGTATTAGATTTCGTAAAAAACATTTGTTACGTTAAGACGTAAATAATTATTTATATTGCGCATAATGAATTAATGAAATTTCGTTATATTTATTCAAATTGTTAGTTATGTTTATATAACAAAATAGCTCCAAATAAGGTTACAAGCTTAGTGGTAAAGTCGTCATAGCTTGCGAAACAGCGTAAAGAAATATACGCGAAATTGCATTTTTGGCAACAAGCTTTTAATTGCACTCTGTATGTGCTCATTACCTTAAATTGAGAGTGAGATAGACAGCGACAGCTGCTGTCTCGTTCTGCCATTGGCAGCCATTTTAATGCAAAACTTGGCAGCTTTTTTTGCAACATTTTACAGGCCGAGCCAAAAAAAAATATATATATAAAAAACTGAAAACAACAAAACGAAGTCAGCATTTAAATGCATAAAAAGTCAATGCAGGAAAAGAACAACTAAGGAATTAACCGAAAGAGAGAGAGAGAGAGAGAGGAGAGAGAAAGAGTTCACATATGTGTGTGTGTGAGTGTGTGTGTCAGGTTTTGTTGTAAACGAGCGGTAGAGTAGCAAAGCGAAAGGAAATTGGAAAAGGGAATGAGAATGAATGAAAATGATATTGCCAAAAGCATTACGAAAAACTTTTAACGACGAAAACAAGCCGAAAAGCGAAGCCTGAGGGTATAACAAATGCATGTGTGTGTGTGTGTGTGTGTGAATTGTATTTAAATGTGTAAAGACTGGCGAAATAATTAAAGTGTGGATTGAAGTTATTTTTGGCGCAACGCAAAGACAATTAGGAAATGGTCCTTAAAGAAGACAACAGGCCAGAACGAGAGGGTATTTTCGCTTTACTTCACTTGCCTTTATGTGGGCGACAGATATGTAGTTTCAATTAAATGCCAGCATAGGGAATACCCCTAACAGCAACTGCCATTTGCAGCTTCTGTTATTTTTTTCATTTTACATATAGTATGTATCGTTTTTTTCTTCTGTTTTATATTTCTTTGTGTATACTTTGTTGGCCGGTGGCAGTTAATACTATTATTTTTTCATTTGCAGCAACACACGAGGATTAGTGTTGAAATGGAATCGAATTGGGGCTGCGCCATGGGGTTGAACAGGGAGCAGGGCGGAAAAGGATACGAGTGGGTGTGTACATGTGTGTGTGTGTGCATTGCCTTTGGAGTGATTTTTAATTAAAGTGCTGCGTTAATTGCATTAATCTCAGTGTTTGCATGGGCGTTAGCTGCAGACTGCGGCCAAAAGGGTGTGCAAGAGATAGTGATAACCGCTGAAGCATTGCAAATTTAAGTACACACAGTCTGAGAGCACTGGATAAGCTATTTTAGTGCAGCTGTAATGGAAATAAAAGCAACAAATAAACAAATCAATTTAATGATTGGCAAAAACAAACAAATGCAACATGAAATAGCAACAAGTTCTTGGAATCGCTGTACCATTTGCATTATTTGCTTAGTGTATTAGAATAACATTTGCACTTCTGTTGTGCAACTCCTTCGCCAAATCTAAAACTGTCTTCGAAATTTTTGTAAATATTTATTTTTTTTTTTTTTTGGTTTGATTGGGTTTTTGGGTTTTCCATAATCTTTACAACAAATGTTGGACCAATGTTTTAATTTTTTATTAATATCGCCAGAACTTAACGTAATTTTAACTTTATATCTTTAAATTAATATTTTAAATTGTATTAAATGTTTTATATTCTTTTAAATGTTTTATAATTTTATATAAATTCTTTGTGTCGACTGTCAATAGTCGACAATAAATAAATAAATAAAAAATCATTATACCCTTTGTACCCATTTTTAATGGGTTCAGGGATAAAAAAGACGGTATTGAATATGATAGCTCTCTTTTAGCTCATGTATACTAATATTTGTTTTTCTTTTCCCCCAAAACTTAATTGTTTCTCATTTCAAATTTATAATCTTATAATTGCAGCTTGTCTCGCTGACTTGAAGTCAACAGAAGTCGACTGAGGTCGGCCAGCAAAGTGGTCCAAATACAATTGACATTTATTGGCCAATATATATTTATAAGGCGTCCGCCCAAAGGAAGTGGCTGCCTCGCAGACACAATACACAGCCGAGCGAGAAAGAAAACGCAGACAAAACAAAACTACGCCAACTACAATATACATATATATATAAAATAAAAACTGGGTTTATATATATTGATGTCATCAATGCTGCATAAGGACTGGCAGCCGACCCGCATGCAAATGCTAAGCAGGACGACGGGCAGGACAAACAGCACAATGTCGTCCTGTGGGAAACGTGGGCGGAGACAGCCAGCATCAGGCACTAGCTGTATTTGCTGGCTAGCATTGCTTGTCCTGCTTATGTTTGTGCCGGGTAAGTGAATTCCGTTAAACAAACGAAGAATCTAAAATCTAAATTCTAAGCAACAACAAAGTGAATGCGAAATCTAAGCTAATTTTGTAGAAGATTTGCGCAAAGTCCGGCAAAAAGTTGTTGACGAAATATTTACAAAAGTTTGGCTGAAAAGCCCAAAAACAAATGACACAAAACTGACAGCGCCGCAGAGCCGGCGATAATTAATTTTTAAGCTGCACAAAATGAAGCGCGGACAAGTGACACGAAAAAGATACAGAGGACGCAATCAGTAACAGTAACAGTAGCAGAAGAGTGGAAGTGGAAGGCAGGAAGGATGGGGCAGGCGGATGGGGCAGGCAAAATCAATCGTTCGTAAAATAAACAAATCTTATTTTTCCGCAAACATTATTTCTCATCAGTAGCAGTGGAAACAGTGACAACAACAGCAGCAGCAACAATAATAACAGCAACAATAAACGAATAGAGCGATGACAACAACAAATTTCATAAATGCGCGCATTCATCTGCATAAAACGATGACCGGTCCAAGGGGGACTTACAGACAGACAGAGAGACAGAGAGAGAGAGAAAGAGAGAATGAGAGGGAGAGAGAGAATTGAGAGGGATATAGAATTGAAACATGCAGTAAAATAATGGACGAGGGCTGCAATAAAATATCAAAATGTTATTCTGTTCATATGTTTATATTCAAATTTTAGATGTTAACTAATTTTTTTCCTTATAATAAGGTGTTTCTTTTATAACAAGGAAATTAGATTTTAAACATTAAATATTTAACAAAATTTTTTAAAAAGAAAGAATTGATAAATTTAAGTTTCCGGAAATTTAATTTGATTTTTCTTGTACATTACAATTTACTGATGAGGAGGTTAATCATTATATGATTAATAATTATTACTAAAAAAATTAAATTAAATAAATTAATTAAAACTAAAAAAAAACCATATTTGGACTATAAATAATAGATTTTAATCAAATTTTACACCAGTTATACAGTAAATTCTGATCACAATTTGTTCAAGATTTCTTCACCCAGATAAAATTCAAAAAAGTCAAAGAACCTCTTAGCTCACCCAGCGGCTCCAATTACTTTACTTAGCTGGGCAAAATAAAGTTCTCAAAAACTGTAGCCATAACACTTATTCTTCCTCTGATCAATTTTCAGCTAGTATTTTCTTGGATTAACCCTCGCCGTGATAATAATAATAATAAGAGGCAAGCAGCAGCTCATTGCTTTGCTTATAGCACTCGAAAAACCCCAAAATGATGATGTTGCAAAAGGAACTATGAGATACTTAATATCCATCCACTGACTGCCATTTGCTATTTCATTTTTGTTGTACTTATTTCGTTTTTGTGTGTAGCGCCAAAGAAAATGCCAAAAGGCACGCGGCAAAGAAAGGCAGACAAGGCAGCACAAGTGTAAACAAGCGGCAAGGCAACAACAACACAAACAACAACAACAACAATGCATAAGCACTGAAAGCAATTGCTGCCTAGAGAATATTTCATAATTTTTTGCGTGATAAAGTCGCATTTGCTGGGATTAAATAAGATTTTCTTGCAATTACCCAACGAGAAGTTTGTTTTATTTTTTTTGCATTTTTGTTTGCATTGATTTCACTTGAGAATGGGAAACTCAGTCAAAGTTCAATCGATAGTTTCTAATAAAAAAATGATCTACTCTTGTTTTATGGCCTTTGCGTTTTAAGCTGCTACCTGCCTGCTTTCAACATGCAACAAGTTGCAAGCTGCAGTAGCTAGTGCAATTAAAAAGAAAAAGGAACAGAAAGTAGAGAAAGATTAAATACCCTAACATATGCGTCAAATACAAGATATAATATTCGAATCTGAGTCACTTAATTTTGAGCGCTTGATGTTATGGTAATAAAAAATAATAATAAATGATAATTATGCTAGTGTTGATTAAATTTGCATTAAAATGTTAGAAGCATGAAATCCAAATAGTTTTCCCCACAATTTTTAACTGATCGAGTCTGTGGTAGTCATACATAGTGAATCAACTCAGATTATGTAATCATTGATCTTCCCCATTTTAATACAAACTAATAGCTTCTGCTAGGATACCAAACAAAAACAATGCTTGCAATTGGCTTCTGATTTCAGTTGTGTCTGGAAATTCGGCTCTTCCCTCCGCTCGTTGTTGGCCATCACACATACGCACTGTTGTGCAGTGCTTTGTTTGCCAAGCACCTTAGTCTACGCCTGGTTGCCTGCACCCCCTTCCCCTGTCACCTTCTACGTCACAAGCACTTCTCCACTTTACATATCACACGAACTTGCACTTTGCAGCTGCCTTTTTTTTTGTTTTGGTAGGGAGGGTTTTTGGTATTGTCTAGCAGACATTTGCCGTTTACTGTTTTGACATTCCAACTTGATGCTTGATGCAGCTGATGGGGGAGACGACCGCCTGACAACCCTTTTGTCATTGTGCCTTCAACTATTGTGGGCGAAAGTGTGCGGTCCCTGTCGGAGCCAGTCTCTAGCTGGGTGTCCAATGGAGCTGTCTGTCTCCCTTGAAAGCAAGATGAAATAGGCTACCAGGTTTAAACTGCGTTGCAAACGGAATTTGCCTTGCAAGCAATGATGACAAATTGTAGCGAAAGTGTCTAATATGCGAGACAATATTTATAGGTCAAAGTGGTTTCAAAGTTACTTCGAGTACAAAGTCAATCAGAAACAATTTCGCTTTTTATTTTATTTATATATATAAAGAAAATACTGTATTAGACAGTAAGAGTAATCCTAATATCCGATATATGAATATGGCCGGATTACCCACACATACTCAAATCGATTAAAAGAGGCTTCTAGGTAAATTCACTTTTATGAAATCATAGTAAGTTATGGCTTATACATTTATTTTCGTTACTCTTAAATCGAAAAAAGGGTAAGACTTATCAGAAGTATTTTACAGATTTTAATTATTATTTTCAATCAAAACTCACGTCAAGTCTCAAGAATTGCCCTACAAAGATATAAAACTATTGCAACTTTGTCAACACTGATCTGATTTTTATTAATTGGGAAGTTTTTATCATAGTGTTGCAGCTAAAATAAAACTAAATTCAAATCTGTATCATTTTCTATAGAAACCAAGCCAAGGTTCCTAAGTCCCTGGTAATGCGTTTCAAACTTTAAAATCCTTCATAACTTTGTCCAAGCTGATCAGATCTTCGTTCCCGATGCATAATTCATTTAAATATGAAGCTTTTTCGAGTTATAAGTTTTCTATTAATTATAAGGCATTATGAGTCCCTAGAAGTGCCTTTCAAACATTTAAAATTCCCATAACATTGTCAAAATCATATCAGAATATTCCATCAGAAGGCTTTTGATTCGACATCCCACGTTTCTTTTGCAGCTCTTTAATAATAATAATTCTTACAGGAAAAATAAAAAGCCCGGATTATGGAGGTGAACAAAGAACTCACTGTACGATTTTACAGTGTATTCAGTGGGAAGTGTTCTGGTGTCCGTATTACCACAATCAGCCAATTAGCAGGTGTCCGAATCATCCTGTAGTTTCTGCGAACTGCACAAAAGTTATAAAGCTTCCACTGCGCAATCTGACCTAAGTGTTGTTTGTTTAATTGCTAAGCAAC
This sequence comes from Drosophila flavopinicola, assembly GCA_035042425.1. NCBI lineage: Eukaryota > Metazoa > Arthropoda > Insecta > Diptera > Drosophilidae > Drosophila > Drosophila flavopinicola. The sequence continues at coordinate 13,487 of JAWNLL010000074.1, read as the reverse complement.
TTGATTGCTAATAAAAACTTGCATTTATACAGACAAATAAAATGAAAGTTTTAGATCCATAGAATGTTATTTATACATTGCAGATATTTATTTTTTTTTTGCCAAATAAAACATATTCTGCAAGTTATCAAAATATTTATGAAATTTTAACCACAGAACAGAAACAAAACTATTTTTTTTCAGTTGAATAAGAGTTGGGTTTTGGGCATTCAGTTATGTGCAGACTTCCATTTCACAGCAATGCGAAAATAAAAGTAAGCTTTTCCAATGAGAAAACAATTAAGGCTTCTGTTAAATCTGGAAAATATTTGCAACGCTTTCGCAAAAAGCCACAAACAATTTTGAGCAATTTATCTTGCCGTTTATAACTTGGGCAATTTTTTGTATATATTTGTTGCAATTGTGTTTTTAATGCGCATGTATCAGTTTTAAGAGGCCTAGCGTTGTCAGTCGAGTGCTGAGCTGCACTTAAAATTATATTTTAATAGTGGCAAAAGAAAATTTTTTTAAAAAAAATGCTGCAAAATTTGCATTTAATTTGCACAATTGGAAAAAACTTGAGCTGCATTAAAATACAAAATGTAATTCTTGTTGTTATAAAATTGTTGCTGCTTTTTTGTTTGTTATTTTTTGGGGGTGTTGCAAAATCGCTTGTCTGTGTGAGCTTATGAAATATAATGAATAGCAACACACAGCGCACACAAACAGCTGAAAACTGGCTTAAAACCTCATATTTCAGCTCATACCATGCATCCTTTTTTTATTTTGGATGTTTTTTTCTCTTTTTTGGCAGTGCTCGACAACAACAAGAACAACAAATAATTGCAACAGCAACAAGATGGTCAATGTACCCGCAGTTGTTATTGTTGTTGACGGTGTTGCTATTATTGTTGTTGTTGTTTTTTATTTTGGTTATGAAATATGAGTCAAGTTTTCAATGCATGCCGGATGCATTCATTACCGTTGACGACTGAGTGCGGTGCGTGTACGCGACACAAAGAGCTAGAGAGGGACAGAGAGCTAGAGAGAGAGAGAGAGAGAGGTAGAGTGAGTTGGAAAGAGGAAGCGACAAACTTCATGCATACACATGTTGACCATTATGCAACTGTATGTGTGTGTTTGTTTGTTTGCCTCGCCAACTCAGTTTTGAATATTTCTCGTTTGCGTTTTTTACATTTATAACAAATGCACTACACACCCTCACACACACACACACCACAGCACACAAACTTTATGATATCATTCATATGTATGCGTTTACACACACACACACATACATTACATGTGGCCCGAAAAAAAAAGTCCAGCTTTACTGTGAGCTGAGCAATGAAAATGCCATAAAAGACTTGGAACCCAAATAAATTTTGATGTAGTGAAAAGTTGATATGAAACATGATCTGAAACCGAGCAAATGCGAATTAAAGGTTAGCATATGCTTTTATCGGCCATATAAATATAGTATACTCGTATACGTATATATTATAATAACTACAGCTAAATATTTAATTACACGAAATTAATGTTGTAAAACAAATTTGCGAATAAAACTTTCATAATCAGCAAATTTATTTCAATTTATACATATTTTACCATTAACAAATTGTATAATTAACAAATGGATTACAAGGAATTATCCTTTTTTTTTAAACACTTACCCAAAACTTTTCACCACTGATTGGAAAGCAAGTTGCTCCCTTGTTGATTTCTAAAAAACTCTCCAAAGACCATAATTTCTTAATCTACATCAAATGTTGACAGTTTTATTAAAAAAACAGCGGAAAAAACTTCGCCACTGACATGCGAAATGTGAACAAATGAACAGGAAACGGAAGTTGTATGACAAAAGCTAGAAAGAACAAAAAAAATGAGAAAACAAATTCAAGAAGAAAAAAATACAAATACAGCCCAAAAGATGTGTAAATTTGTTCGCGTTCACTCAGTTCAGCTCAGTTGTGCTTAGGGCAAGTGCCAAATGTCACAGGACCCGAGAAAAACCCTCCTAAAAAAAAAAGAGAGAAGACAAGCCCCTGGAATATGTTTCAAGTTGCCAGCGGTCGCTGTTTGTATTGATGTTTGTTGAAGTAGAAATGAGAAAAGTTTTTGGACTAACGAAAAAGAGCAAATGCGGGCGGGTGTTGAAGGGGAAAACAATGTAGGGGAGGGGTAGGGGGAGGGGCGAGTGATGGGGCTTGTTTTATATTTGTTGCCGCTCTGGGGCCCAACATTTTAGTTTAGTAATCAAAGCAAAACGCTCCTCCTTTCATATGCGTGGGCGAAATTCGTCGAATTTGTTTGTTTTCCGTGCGCAGGCATAAAGCACATAATAAGAGTACGGGGCAGAAGCAGAGAAAGCAAAACTAATGTAATGGAAATTTGAAATTATTGAAAATAAATGAAAACAAATAAATATACCAAGAGCATTTTTTTTTTGTTTTTGTGCTCAAGTAAAGCCTCCGCTTCTGATTTCTGGGGTGACGAAGCGAAGCGTTTGCCGTTTACCACTTGAGGGTGAATGTGTTTTCCTCTCTTCGAAGGCAGAAACGAAAGAGGATATTGGGAATTATGCGCTCTGCCTGCTGCCAAATGGGTAGATATTCTGCTCCAGGGCAAGCTAATGGGAATTATTTAGAAATATTTTAAGCATACGGAATACAAGTGTGTAACAGTATCTTTTAAATGTTATCTATTAGCTAAATGCTATATGCATATATTTATTTTTATTAATATATATATATATATTTATCTGTATTATACATATGTATTTAAGTAAATATATACATCTTTATTTCTAAAAACAACAGATTTATCAGCCATTCACTCATTATAATAAATATGCAAATAATAATATAATAATGTCATTTCATTTCATTTTAAAAACTGATTACAACTTTTTCTTATAATTAAATAGTTCAGCTAGTTCTAAAAGAGTATTTCCTCTGCGGCGTGTCAAATTAAGGCGGATCAGTTGTTTTTTATGTAGAACTTGGTCGGCGTCTCGCTTAATGGCGTGTAAGTGTACAAATTGCCTAGATTAGTGCCTAAATTAAAAGTGAAATTGAAATAAATTAAATATTTGCTCACACTCCAGCGGTAATCAGAGTCGCAGCATTTGGGAAGGCTACTTAGCCTAGTCGCAGACGTTGCTATTGTTTACATTAACATTTATTTTGGTTTGCTTTTTTTATGCTTTTGGAATTTATGTGCATGCTGTTGGGGTGCTTTTTGCGTTCGTAGCAGCTCGAGAAGAGGAAGACAAGTGTTTATTATTGGCATGGAAAATCAATTAGCGCCAAGTGGAAAGCCTATTATGCTTATTTGGAGGGTGGATGGTAACTTTGCTGGCCTGGGCTGTGAAATAAGTCGCTAATTAAATGCTGGAGCATTTTTTAACAGCAAAAATTATGCGCAGAATTTGCAAATATATATTTTGTGGGGATTAGTCGTGAGGATGGGAAAAATCTCCATAGTCCCTGCGAGATTGGATTGTTATTAAAGAAACCCGTGGCAATACAAAAAAAAAGACAAGCTATTTTAAAATGTGACAATATTGGAAATTTTACATAATTATACTTGATTATAAGCAGAATACAACTATAGAAAATTCTACAAAATTTGTAAATTCAATGCTTTATCTTGCTTTCAATACTCTCACTTAATTCGCTTTTCTCCAACATCAAAAGATGTGGTATGAGCAACCGCAAGCAAGGATATTGTACACCTGTCCTCGTTGTCGTCCTGTCGCCAACGTCATTGGCGTCAGGATAAATGTTTATGTTATGACATCTTTAAATTTTAAGGTGCATTAGTGTAAAGTGCTTTTTTCGCCAAAGATGTAAAAGAATGACGCTGAAAAATGTGCAGGACGAGAGCAAAAATGCTCTTAACACTTTCATTTTTGGTCTTCTCTGTGTCGGTGTGTGTGTGTATGTGTGGTCTACATAAGTTTGTGTGTGTGTGTGTGTGGGATGGTTTTAGAGTATCATCCGACATTTAAAATGCAATTTACAAAAAACCCATTAACTTAAATTTAATACAGATTTGACAATTAGGAAAAAGTGGGAATTACAAAAATAGGAGATCGTAATTTTAGTAGAACAAAAAACTAATAACTTTGGAAGCGTAAAGTTCTGTAAGCTTTTTTTACGAGCCAATAGCAGCTTGTGTTAAAATAAACATTAAATAAATAAACCATATAATCAAATATATATTATCTTTATTTTCTTATATTATATGAATCATCCATTCTTATAAATCAAAGTTATATGACAAAATTTTAAGCTATAGTAGCAAAACCATTTCGGACAACTTTGTCGCCTGTGCCTTAGCTGGTGCATGTGGCAGGTGTGTAGCTTTGTTGAGGTAGTTGTGCGGCTGTGGATGTATGTGTGTGTACGCTTCTGTAAAATTTAGCACAACATCCTCTAGCTGCAGTTACCACTTGCCACTTGCCTTAGCTTCTACTACTCTACCCACTGCATTAAGAAACCGCCCCCACCACTCAGATGCACAGCCACCAGCTCAGCTACCCACCAGCCCCACCCCCACCTCGCACCACTTGCCAGAAAATGCAATTTATACATTTCCGTTAAGCAAGCGAAATAATTTTTTTCACACACTTCGCTGTGTCTCATCCTTATCCTCCCCTCCCCAACCCCAACCCCAGCCCCATCCGCTTGCTGTGTCCTGGCAACAAGTTTTTGCTTTTAGTGGAAAATAATCACTGTGTACACATGTGCATAGCGTTTTACCCTTACTTATTTCGACACTCTCAATAGCTAATTAAAATGTCGCAAGATGCCGGAAGCTTCATAGGCAAACACAAATATGTGCGAGAGGCAGCTACAAATCACGATGCTAATTTATGGGCCGCGACTTTTGGCACGCGCCAAAAGAAAAATATTTAATTTTCCAAATCAATAAACACGCTGATTGCATTGGGGCGACAATTGGCAGATGCCACTCGAGGCAATAAATCTGCAGAAGAAAGAACACAGTGGGAATGCTCTCAAGCACAGTGGGGAAGTGCTTGACTAGTAAACACCCTATAGTTGTGTCGGAACATATATTGTGAAAAGGAACTATGAATGCTCTTAATTAAATAAACATTTTAAATATACATATGCATTCAAAATTGCATAAATTTTAACTTATCCTTTTCTATATATTTTTTAAACATTTTTCTGATAGTTCTAAGAATTTTGTAATTTTTTTTTTATCTTAACTGTTTTTCCTATTTTATAAAATTCCTTTTTTTTTTTTTTTTTTTTTTGTTATTATTTTTATTTAAAATCTGTCTATAAAGACAATCATTAAATGTTCTGGTGTTCCTTGACATTAAACTATTTTATGAGACTGTATGTGATGGTATGGATAGAAATTAGCCTGGGTCTCTGAAAGGAAGGTCTAGAGGGTGGAATCGCTTAAGACGTCTTGTTGTTTGGGTGTTGTCCAGCAGATTTATGGCCTGGTTATTCGTGTGGTCTGACAACCTTTCTATATATTTTTGGCTGAATCGCTTTATTTCATCCACCACCCAAGGAATCTTGAGCTCCCTGTGTAGCTCTTTGTTGGTAGTTAAAAAGTGAGCTTGAGCCGCTATCCTAAGGGTCTTCCTAAAATTTTATTTAGTTTCTTATACGAAAATATAGCCATATATATATATATATATATATATATATATACATATACTGTCCACAAATATCTACTATTACAGCCATGTGATACCCATTACACCCACTGTAGAGCTACGGAGTATAACAAATTTGCTGCAAAAGATGCGCTGGCATTCTTTTTTATTCATTTTCTGCGAGCAAATCGAATCGCAGCAAAAGTTCTAGTTGTTGACCACAGCAACATGAACAAGAGAACCAAACAGGAAGAGAAGAGTCAACTGTCAATGTCAACTCGCATGACCATGAAGTAAGCGAAAAGAAATAATTGAATTCCCCAAACGCCAAAGTGGAATTTTAATTTGCACCCCACAAAATGGCACCCCATGACTGCCGCCCCAAAAGCCCAAGGCCCAAAGCCCACAGCCCCCAGCCCCCAGCCCCCACCCCTCGCCAGAGCCACCCCTTCGCCCACGCTGATTGCTGATCAGTATGCAAAATGTGTGCGTGCCAAAATCAGCGTAAACTTCTGTTGAACCGCGCGGGGTGGCAAAGAATATGAGTATCGAGTATTGAGTATTGAAATGCTTCTGGGTTCTGGGTGCTGGGTGCTGGGTGCTGGGCGTCGCACATTGTCACACGTACTTTGCGCTCACTGCGAATTGATGTCTTTGAAAATTAGCAGACAGTGCGGACAAATGGATAAGCAAAGGAATTTCATTCCTACAAACAGCTACCGATTCCCCCCCTCCCCCACACCTTTTGTAGGTTGCTTTTGTTGGGTGGGAAATAAAGGCAGCGCCTGTAAGTATGCAATGCAATTTGTATGCACACGCGAGCGGGTTGCAATTTATTTTAATTTTAATTCAAAAATATTTTCGCGACAAAACAAATGGCACAAAATAAACGAAATCAATTTGGCAATGCCAGACATTTTTGGCACCTGTCGGAATTCGCCTTCTCATTGTCGGAGTGTACTCAAATTGTCATTGAGCTTTGTAGTTTATACCTCGAACAAAGATATTAAAGTGCTTGTTTCAATTGTTTCAATTTGGAATTCAAATTCCTCAATTTAATTTCATTAATTTCAAGTGATTGCCTTCTTAGTTGTATGGGCATTTCAGCATCTTGGTCGACCTATTAACTTTTATAAGCTAGGTATTACTCTGAAAAAGGCAATACAAAAAGCGCACAAATATAAATGTGCTCATAAATGATAGCATAGACTATATGATTGTTTAAAATATTAACAAAGCAAAATTCTCTACATTTTCATATATTTTATGATAAGCATTCAAGTTGAATATTTTCTGTGAGTTTGATAACAACACAATGCCCAATCAAAGATATATTTTATTATATTTAACTCACTCAACTCTATAGCTTTTGAAATTCAAAGTCCATGGCTGGACAAACATGAATTAAGAATTGAGCTTAAATGCTGAATGAAAACTGTCGCACTTAATTGGCAGCACTGCTAAGCACAAATTGTTTAGCACACGCACACACACACACACACACACACACACACTGAAGGCAAAATGAACAATAAAGAAGACTGAGCCAAGATTTTCTTGTGCAATCGAATTTGTAATAATGACCATTTGCTTGCTCAAAATGTAATCCTCTTATTCATTAACGCAATTACATTGCCTCTTACAAGCACTGCGAACACTTCTTATGGGAGTGACTGTGAATGTGTGTGTGCATGTGTGTGAATAGAGGAAGCAGCTAATAAGCAATCGCACAGTGCCACATTCAAGGCAATTAAAAATTGCAGTTATGCATGATTTGGATGCTGGCTGCAGTATCGAATTGAGCAGCGGCTCAATGTCCAGTGCAAATGGGATCTGCGAGGCGTGTCCAAGCAACACATTTGCTGCCTTGTCCTGGCTAGTGGATAGTGCCTAGTGGATTGTGATTGCAGTTTGCCGTGTGCCGTGTGCCGTTTGCAGGAGCAACCGTAAACCAAGCACGAAATTTGCCACAAAGCTCTGCTCAGCAGCGTATCTGCAGCAACTCGAGGCAGTTGCCTAAAAGAAAGCAGCAGCCTCATCAAAATGCAATAAGTGCCCCATCGATTTTGGTTATGTGGCAGTGGCAATGGCAGTGGCAGTGGCAGTGGCAATGGCAATGGCAATGGCTGTGGCTGTGGCAACAGCGAGCGGTAAATGAACTGCCGCCTTAATGGCAACAACTCATCATATTTGCTATAGCTGATAAATTGCTCTGTGTGAAAATAAACTCTTCAAAGCCATACAGGGAAACAAATAGAGGGGAAAGTACAAGTGTTGATGCTGTGAGTGAAGCTAATTTCAAGATAAGAGTTCGAAGCACAATGCAGCATCGCCTGTTTCTGATACTCCTTATAATACCCTAAATGAACATTCAGAAAATTTATTTTTTTTTTTTTTGATTTTTATTTGGCAAGCTACATAGGGTGTTTACCGTATTTCCAGGCCGGTATAACTTTGATCTTTAAAAACCCATCTCAGTGGGGAGATGACGCTGTTGTCAGCACGGGTATGCTATAATATATATTGCTATAATTTTCTAAAGAAGCCGGCCGTTCCGCGACCGGCCAAGGATCCAGAGGTCCGACGGGTGCTTGCGCTTCAGACGCCTATGTCTCGCCGGTCTTGCGAGTTGTCTAGCCAGGCGGTTAGAGTGGTCTAACAAACGTGCGCGATACCGGTTGGAGCTTTTACTTATGGCCTCACACACCGTTGGTATTTGAAGGTCGTTGAGGATAGTCTCATTTTTGACGTAATGATGCCACTGAATATTGGTCATGCGGCGCAAAGACTTTGTTATTGTAGCTTGAACTCTTCTTAGGGTAGTGTCACATGCAGTCCCCCAGCAAGTGATACCCCAATTTAACGTTGGCAGTATAATGGTCTTAAATAACCGTACTTTGGCTCTTAGGGAAAGACCACTCCCTGGTCTGAGAAGCCAGTCCAATTTCCCCAGTTTTTTGTTCACTGTTCCACATGCTTTTTTAATATGGCTGCTCCATGTGAGGCGCCTGTCCAGGGTCACTCCCAAATAAGTGATGTTATCAGTGTGCGCGATTCTCTTACCATCTAGATAAAGCCGACGTGAGCGACCAGGCCGGAGTGCAAACGTGGCGTGTTGGGTTTTTCAATATTCGGCTCTATATTCCATCGCGAGGCCCAGCACTCGAACTCATCTAGGAATCCTTGGACACGTCTGGAGGCAGTCGTTGAGTAACTGCTAGAAGCTAGGAAAGCTGGGTCGTCAGCATATGTTGCCGTCAATGATCCGCGTGTATTGAGGATGGGAAGATCCGCCGTAAATACAGTGTATAGCATTGGTCCAAGAATACTACCCTGAGGTACACCAGCCCGAATAGGACGCATTCCGGACCGGGCATCTCTGTATTCGACAGCAAATGCTCTGCCTTCCAGGAAAGAGACAAGCTCCTTCCGAAAATCAGTCTTAAGCTATGTCTAATTAATTATTTCAGCTGTGGCTCCAGTATAAATTCAGTTATATATTTGCTTAAAACAAAGTAGTTAAGCTTTTAGTATTTTAACACAACCAGAGATTTATGCAGCCATCACCAAAATCCTCTCATATACATATGTATGTATTAATACAAATCTGAATATGCACTTATTTGACTATGTGAGCTGCTTTTCCTTTAGCCAATTTCACTTGCTCCACATGCAAATTAAGAACCACAACTTGTGCTTGTGCTTGTTCTTGTTGGCATTTTAATTACATATTTGCTTCAATTTGATTTATAACATTTGGTCTGCTCTCACAGTATGCATGTGTATGTGTGAGCGTATAGATATTTAGTGTTGATTTATGGGTCAGTCGTTGGATATTTTCTAATTGTGTAAATGTTTGGCATTGCTTTGGCTCAGATCATCGATTGGTCATATATCATTTTAGAGCCAAGGTTCGCTTTGATTTACAACTGAATGTTGACAGCCCGCTTTGAGCTTTAAGTTTCATCCCTGAAACAAGCGCCCGAAATGAGCTGTCACAGGCAAGCTTACCTAGCGCACACACAAACAGGACATTTCACAAAGAGGAGTTTTTCATTACGCATACGACTTGTTGTCACGCACAGTGAGCAACAACAACACAATTGAGTGGAGTTGAGCTGAATTCACTTTCATTGCGACCTTTGACACAAGTCGCCTTCCGGGCAGGTTCTGGGCTGTATCTGTGAGCTGTGTGCTGTGTGCTGTCTACCCTTTGTATTAATTGATATGACATACTATTTAAGCTAAGATTTTATTGTTCGCTGTCAGATACAAGTTTCAGCTGTGGACAATTCATTTATAGCCCAGTTGCTGCTTTGTCTGACCAAATTGATTGAATTTACTGCTTAAAGCCAACTGGCTGGTCATAAAGACAAGGCGCTGTCTTTGTCTGTCTCTGTCTCTGTCTCTGGGTGCGTTTGTGTTGTGTGTGGTCATTTCATTTCAAATCCCAGCTAGGATTTGTAATGAAGATATATATACACAAACACACACACACGCACGCAGCAAATCACTTAGTTTCACATTACAAAGCTATCCTGACAAAACGTGGCAGCAACTCCTTTGGTCCGCTGGCTGCCTGATACGCTTGGAACATATAAATTAATGAATTCGATGCTTATCAATAGCACACACACACACCAACAACAATAACAACAACAACAACAACAACAACACTAACAAGAGCAACGACAACAATCTGTGTGTCCATCTATTAGTTCGTTAGCTTTGTTTTTCGGCTTGTCGTGTGATTATGTTGAAGTGACTCGACTTAAGATTTGTGTATAAGACAAGCCACACACACATTCACACACACTCACACACACTGGCACACACACATACGCAGTGCGTGTGTCTTATATCCATCTTAAAGTCAACAACAAGGCTTCTCTGCTCTTTCTTTCTTTCTTTCTTCTTTATACTCTTTTCGAAGAAAATAGTATATTAAGTTTGTCCTGAAGTTTGTAACGCATAGAAGGAAGCGTCTGAGACCCCCAAAAGTTACTGCCAGTATGCTTATAAAAACAAAACAAATTGATCTAGCCATGTCCGTCTGTCTGTCTGTCTGTCTGTCTGTCTGTCTGTCTGTCTGTCTGTCTGTCTGTCTGTATGTATGCAAACTAGTCCCTCAGTTTTGGAGCTATCGCGATGCAACTTTGCACAGACACTTATTATTCAAGGGGACAGCACATTGGTCGGAGCCGGCCGGATCGGACCACTATATCTTATAGCTGCCATACACCTCAAAGTCGGTTTTGGCCATAAATTCGATGTTTTCAAAGCAATTGCCTTAAATTTCCTTGTACACTTGAACATCCTTATAACTCATCAATGGGTAAAATCGCAAAACGATTGAGTCATAAACAGCGAAGATATGCGTCATTAAATATTTTGAAAAAGCAGGTGCATATGAGCAAACAAAGTCAAGCGCAAGAAAGCTTTTGATAGTCTGCTCTTCAAGGTATTTTGTCATCGATCATCAAAACGGTTTGTGGCGTAAGGCGTAAAGAGCCGCGCTAACGAACGCAGGTTTCGCAAGTTCGAGCCTCGGCGGCGACTGATTGTTAATTTAATACTTTTTTCTTTTTCTTCCTTTCAAATATATAACTGTAATCAAATTAATTTGCTTCCAATGGCTTAGAACAAAAACAATGCCACGCGAAAAAACAAATGCTGTCAAACGCGAGTTGCAGGTTGCAGGAAAACAAAACAAGGAAATTTGTAACAGTCTGCTCTTCAAGCAATTTTGTCAGCGATCATCAAAACGGCTTGTGGCGTAGTGGGTAAAGTTGCGAACTGGTGAGCGAGGGGTCCTGGGTTCAAGACCAGCGGCGACTGGTCATTTATTTTCATTTTTTCTTATTCTTCTTTTCAAATATATAATAACTGTAATCAAATTCATTTGCTTTCAATGGCTTAGAACAAAAACAATGCCACGCGAAAAAACAAAAGCTCAGTATAAATCGAGTTTGTCAGCGATTTTTAAAACTGCTTGGTGTAAGCAGTAAAAAGCAAAACAAGAAAGCTTTTGACAGTCTGCTCTTCAAGGGATTTTGTCAGCGATCATCGAAACGGCTTGTGGCGTAGTGGGTAAAGTTGCGAACTGGTGAGCGAGAGGTCCTGGGTTCAAGACCAGCGGCGACTGGTCATTTATTTTCATTTTTTCTTATTCATCTTTTCAAATATATAATAGCTGTAATCAAATTCATTTATTTTAAATTTCCTAAATTGTTTCTAATTTTTTTTTCATACATAAAGTAACTTTAATAGAATAATTCAAAAGAAAAATTTAGATTCATTGGCAAAACCAATGCCACGCGAAAAAAAATATGGATCTCAAATCCTGATATCAAATAATCAGATTAAGTTTTATGACAATTCAATTTCCGACAGCAGCCTTGAAAGGTATAAGAGCAACTGGCACAAAATTTGTTATGTATATTGTAGTATACATATGTAATGTAGTTTTGACTTTTTGGAAAAACTGAAACTTGTTTATTGTTCAATTCGGTAGCACTTATGAATGCTAAGGGACGCGTCCACGAGCTGCGGATAGTGAAACGTCCCTGTTTACATGAATACCTTTATATATTTTATTTTATATGTAGGGGTATATGTATGCGACATTAATATCTGCGAATTAAATAAGCAGTCACGGAAAAATAGTGAAAATTGCTTAAAGGTTCGAAAAGAGTATTTAATCTTCGGCACGCCGAAGATAATCCTTCTCCACTTGTTTTTTTTCATTTATCATCGCACATTCATTTGATAAAAGATTTGGAGCCCTCTCAATCATGCTTTTGTGTTTTGTGTTTTGTGGCCACTGCCGCCAATTCCCCCCATGGGATAATGTTTGTGTTTTTCGCTTGGATTTGTAATTTGTATTTGATAAGCAGCTCTTCAAGTGCTGTCTGCCATTGGCTCAGTTTCAGTCCAAGTCCTGCTCTCAGTCCCATTCTCAGTCTCAGTCCCAGTGCCAAACTGAGCCCCGTGGCGTTCTTTAGCTTTTGGTCTTTATTAGTGCATTAGGCGTATTCGCGTAAGTCTGATTAGCAGATCAGAGACTTGTATAAGTCTATATAATATGTAGGCATTCATTTAATCCTTAACATAGATAACTATGTCAGAATTGAACCGATTTTAGTTGGGATTTATTGTTAGCATTGAGCGATTATGCAAAATGCAAAATGTTCTACAAATGTCAAAAATAAAATATTTCGACTAATGATTTTTTTTAAAACGCTACATTGAAATCTTCTTCAATACAAACACAAATATTGTGATTGGTTACGGGCCCAATGGAAATTTTTTAATTAATATTAATAAGTGTAGATCCTGACAAACATTTAGTACTATAACAACACATGGATGGGTAATTTTATTTATAGCCGAACACCATAGCGCAGTATGATGATTTTAGAATGAAAATATATCTAAAACTGGCATTAAGGATCCGATGTTTATATGCATATGATCCGATGCTTATATACAATAAATTTAAGAAAAAACACAACATTATTTACACTTTAATTTAACATTTTTAGAATTTTCTTGATGCTTGTGGAATATTTTTTATATTTTATTTATTAAATTGATCAACCAACCAAAAGGTTTTAAAAACATTGGCATAGCATAGGTACAAAACTGGCGTTGACTAAAATTACAAGAATATGACACAATTATTGTATAAATTATTTTAAATTCTTAAAATTTAAATTTTGTTTACTGTAGTCAATAAATGATTTAAATCGTAAGTTTTTAATTTCCAATATCAAATTCAACAACCAACCGAACGCTGAGGCAATTTCTGCTCTGCGTTGTCTCCACTGAATATTTTGAATAAATACGTTTTGATTGTGTA